>OX387641.1:3020000-3390000 GCA_947568825.1 Sphinx pinastri | reverse complement strand
TGTACCAGATAATTAATAATTCAATAAATTAATGTACACAACACAATCATTCACCCTAGTGGAATTAATAATTAAATTTAGTCTTGTTGAGTTGTGTTGTGTTATTTATTTATTTTATTTGATTATTAATTTATTTCATTTATTCACAATTGGTAGGTACGATGGCTTATGGTTAGAAAGCTTTGCACTTTGTTTCTAGTTTATTATTACTTTATTTACTTATAATCTATACTAATATTACTACGGTGGGTGCTTACTTATATTTTTAAAATACATCTTAGTGTTAGGGAGAAATTTTGAATATGTGATTATGTGAAAATAAATTATAATAAGATAATTAAATACGTACCGACACACTCACTCACTAACTCACTCACACTTCTACATCTACAACACGGAAAACAAACAAGACTAGCTGGTGATATTATTAATTATTATAATATTATATTAATTACTTATGTATTTATTATACAAGGATTTTAATAATTAACTTCACTTATAGTTAATAACCTGACTATATTACTTAGCCCCATCAACAGTAAAACATTGACTAACACAATATTATAACCACCACCTAACTATTATAACTGAACGAGCACTGCATACAAAAAACAAACAAAAAAACACTTTAAAGTGTATTTAGTAATTTGTGATTATCATCAACGTCTGGTTCGATTGTCTTTATTTATTAAATCACAACATCTCGGGGACTTCTGGACATAATAATCATAATCATATTTTATCATCATACATAAAAAACTTAAAACTTGCTCAAACTGTAAAGCAAGCCCTAGACGCTATCTAGGTAGGTATAATATGCATAGAACCAAGATCATTATAATATTATGATTTAATAGTTTTCATAATGTAAACTTGTGTTCACTTTCAATATTCCAATCAAGAGGTAAATGTAGTGTTAGTTGTAATAATATTGTAGTAAAAGGGCCCAAGAAAGTTTTTATTCAGCACATCCCCCACACAACACACACGTCAGTCGTCACACGTTTTTTACATAAAGTTCATCTACGATGAGTAAACACTATTTATTAGCTTAAACATTTTAAGTAAACGCATCACGTCACATATCGCAATAATTATGTATCACATAAATGTATTTCAATTGGGTATTATATATTATATCATATTTTATTATAACTCCAGTTCACGACAATATGGCGCGCGTAAACTATACGTAAAACTCTGGACTAAGGATAATATTACTTATATTAATCATTTTGCGCTATCGTTTGTTTGAATAATATTATCTAATTGCTGCACCGCAATAACAATTATAACTTTTTTTTTTATTAATTAATGCAGACAACAATAATATTATTATGTATGAGTTCATACGATTAATAACAAACAAAAAAAGTAACAAAATGACGCACAGGAAGTGCAACAAGCGGGTGGCGTTGCGGTTGGTACTTGGTGTCGACGCGACACCATCGACGAATAGCGGGCCGAATTGATTGCTTCTGATTGTTATATTATAATAATATTATTATATGCGTTTAGAAAAAAGTGTCAATTTTATGATAAAATAACTCATTTTTTTATTAGAATTTAATCTAATTTGATTTTTAGCATTATATGTATGATTGATACGTACCTACTACCTACATATTTCGTTAACTAATATTCTTAAAATTTTATTGTGTTGTTACACCTGATTGATTACCAAAACGCCATTTTGTCTCTTTTCTTTTATTTTTATTTATTTCATAATTTCAATACATAGTAAATATCTTAACTGAGAACAGGTGAATAAAAAATTTGAGCTCGTGCGTAGGTAGCTCAATCTAACGTGATATACCAAAACATCTATGTAAAATGAATTAAAACATACTTCAGCTTTTCAGCAGTAGATGGCGCAAAATAAAGACTTGGAGATGTCCAGATATCGATAATTCGTTGCTATCGATGTTACGATAGTTTGAAAATTATACATTTAATTAATTATTAAAAAAGTTTTTATTAAATTTTTTTTCGACTTAAATAAATGTTCCTTTTGTTTTACGTAGGTTTTTGTTTTCAATATTTTGTGTCTTATAAGATTTTGGTGTCATTTTCACTATTAAAGAAGAATGATATAAGAACTTTTTAACAAAAATATAAGCGCGCCCCTGTGTGTGTGTGTGTGTGTGTGTGTGTGTGTGTGTGTGTGTTTACTTATATTACTTATTTGATATCAATCAATTAGATAGGTAATGGAATAAACGATACCTACCATACATACCTACATAACTTCTATATCGATACTTAAATAGCTTTAATGCATTCCTACAAGTATCTAAACAGAATATAATATACAGTAATATTATACTATAATACTTTATCACACAAAATAAAATATTATTATTGTAAAAATAACTCATATCGATAAACATTATCCACATATTATATTGTATATATCACATCTCTAACGGCTACTCGATAAATATGTAGTACAGCTTCTCAACAACAGGTGCCGCTTATAATTAATTTAATAACGTTTTTTTTATGTGATTTTATTTTCACCAGAGAGTTCTAATAAGATTATAATATAATAATATAGGTAATATAGAGCGGACATGGCGAAATTTTCATACAAAAATTTTGAGCATGTGCGCCAGTAACTCGATCTACTGTGAAATAGCAAAACACCTATGTAAAAGGCATTAGAACATACTTCTTGAACTTGAACGATAGATAGCGCAAAATAAAAGAACATCAAGACATCGACGATGATTTGCAGTAGTTATCGATATTAATATGTTGCATATAGCAGCATAATCGGAAGTTTTGCTGTGCTTTAATTTCATATATTTTTTTTTTATATTAGAACCCTGTGCACGGTGTTTTTAGCGGTAGTGAAAAACGCACGGATGTCAACCTAGAACGCACTAGGTAGATAGATAAACCCGAAACAACTAGAATTGGTTATGGTGCTTGTAATGTCGATTTTCGCTTAATGACAGGAGACGTCATGGGACCCGGATCCCACGCGAATTTTGAGATGTAAAAATATTAAGGTTAGTTTAGACTAGCAAGTTCTCTCAGCAATATGTTGCGCAATAACTTTCAGAAGCGTTTACACTAGCGGCAGCAATATTTGTTTAGCAACACGCTGTTTCAAGTCATCCACCAAGTTAACTTGCGCAAGTTCTTGCAAAGCTGTTTACATTACTCGAGGAATATTTATTGCTTGCCATGTTCTTTTTTCATAAAACTGACTGAATGAATGACAAGGCACGCAATCCTTTTGCCTAATTTTTATGAATCTATATATAATGCTGTTTGGATGATGATTGTAAACAAAATAATTACGTTGAATACAATGTCCTTAAAGCAGGAACACAATAGTGCATGTATACTACAGCCTGGCGGTAATAAGTTTTGTGTTCTCTCGAACATTTATGTTATTTAAAAATACCACGACTTGGACTGTTTATGGACTCGTGTGATTTCTTCTCTAACGATTTCACCTGGCTTTACGTATTGGATTCTGTTTTCTGTTCAATCACTTACGATATACCTACTACTTGGCTCGTCATTGGACTCCGTTGTCTGTATTTTGGACAAAATGCCGAAGAAAAGTGAACTTAAATGCTACTTTGGTTGTAAGTCACTATTGATGTGCTAGTTTTCATTTTTTTGTAATTTTTGCACTGCCCATTACAATCAATCCACCAACCTACATACAGATTATTTTTGTTAATGATATATTTATATTTAGCTGCCCAGCTGGCATAGTAGAAGTGAGACGGGACCAGGTGGCAATGGGAATAGATTCCCAAGTAAACTGTTGATTTGTTCTGAACAATTTTTTGCATTTTACAGCTTTGCCTGAAAATACTATATCGAATAATGCTACAACATCTGGAACCAATCAATCAATTAATTAATTAATCAATACTTTTTTTGCCCCCCAGTTATGGACCAGCAAGAAGTCCATAGTTTGGCACAAGAAGAGAATATAATAACTACTGCCTTAACATCTACACAGTATGCGGCAGCTGTAGTTCCACCAGTTTCAAGTCATTCTGATGTTCCTCAAAATACTACAAACTGTTAGTTATTAATTTTGATGTAATTCTATTTATCATTCTAAATGAATGTTTATGTTTACAAGGCACATCATCACACACACACACACAGGCAACCATATTATATCAAGAGAGGTAAATTTAGTGTTTTGTATTTAAATATAATATTACTTTATTATAACATACAGAGAGAACAAGCTGGATGCAGGCCGGAGACATATGTTCAGCAGTGGACGTCATGTGGCTATGTGACGATGAAATATAATGTGAATTTGTTTTGTAATATGTACTTTACTTTTCAGGTTTTGCAAAGGAAATCAGTTTATACTTATAATTTACTTAGCACGGACAGACAGACAGATCAGCAGTTTTATACATAATAAATCGTTTCATTTAAGTAAGTTATAGATGTATATTGTATTATAAAGTTTTAATCGAAGCAATTCCATGTTTTACTGTAGGTATATATATATTATGTAAGTAATTATTATGCAGTAAAAAAAATAAATTATCAATTTTTCAATGTGGGCCAAGAGGCCGGCCGGAACCTAAATACCTAAGCAATGACAACCTGTCAAATAAATGCAAAACGCATTATGCTCAAGTAAAATTTCAAATGTATTTAATTTCAATTCTACCTATATTTTAAAAGTTAACAAAAAATTTCACACAACATTACTTACAAGTTTGATATGGGTTCTAAACAATAACATTATATTATTATGTACACAGCGGTATATCCTTTATTGATTGTGAATGAATGAATGAAAGTGTGAAATAAAACAATTTTTGTATGTTACTTGTTTTTAATTGATGCACAAGCTACAATATTATTTAACTTACCTACACTCATGTAAATGTTTTATATTAGTACACAAGCATTCACCATGCTACTGAGTGAAGCTTTATGCAATGAAAATTCTATTATGTGTCCATTATGCTATAATATACATATTTATATAAATCATTAACCTCCTATAATAATATTAATTATTCTTAATAAACAATCACACGTTTTGCACAGACTCACATTTTAAACTCGTTCGATGCAGTAAAACTTTTATATTATAATATCTCTTAAATTCATGCCAGTTAGATATTACTTTTGCATGCACGTTATGGTCATCATGTTTATGATCTTTTTTGGTTTTGGAAAATCATTGATGTAAATGTAACGTATAAGTATGAAACATTATTTGACACATTCACATCACAGTCATTGGTAAGTATTATAAATAACATTATATTTTGCTTTGCACTAGAGTAGGTGTGAATTCACAATAATTCTGTCACTTCCAACGAATTCCAGCCAGAGGAATTTTCTCTTTTCCCTCACATTTCCTTCAAGTTAATTAATTGTATGTATGTTCTTCCTTAATCACCTCCGGTCACCGGTCTGTGTGTGTGTGTGTGTGTGTGTGTGATGATGCATCTCGTTCGTTTCAAATGGCCGTAATAATAACAATAACATTATATTATCCGATGCTCCGGTCAGCAGTGTCAGTCATATTATAATTATAAGTCATTGGAGTGTCTTGAAGATTTGAAATTATTACAAAAAGATCAGGTTAATAAATTAATCTTGTATGTACAAATGACTAATTCATCTTCTTCTTCTTCTTTTAGGTTAATGGCTCCACCGTTACAGCGGTGATTTTGCCAATGTCTTCATGTACATAGTGGTCCTTAAAAGTCAAAAAGCGTAACTTCAGATTGGACTATTTCCTATCAGGATCAAAAACAAGATCCGGCCTGAAGTGTCCCATGAAAAGTTAGTACTCAGATTATGAAAATTATTGATATATATCTTTTGAATTTATAAGTTGATAAATTAAGCAGAATAATTATAGCAAAAGCATAATATATTAATAGCAAAAATAAAGGAGTCAAAAATTATTGATGTTCTTTTGGATAGGAGGTTTTAACTACAGAGACTATAACGGCCATAGATAAAAAAAATAAAATAATTCTAAGCTACCGGAACCGGATTTAGTGGAAGATGACTCGTGTTAAATGAAGGCATGTGAAATTGTTTGATAAAACGACAGAATTAGTGACAAAAGTATTAAATGTTTATTTTCCACACGACGGGACACATCTAAATACTTGAAAGTAAATATGAAATTGGAAATGTCAGAAAGAGGGAATTCTAAGGAACCTATTGTGAGAAAGCTAGATGGTTTTATTAGTTATTAAGCATCGATCCGCAAGAGGGAATAGTGAAAAATAGAGGGTAAGTGATATATTTAAATTTAAACCTCTGAAATCTTAAAGAAACAGGTTATTCTTTTCGATAAATTTGGCCAAATGCTTTACGTGATTAGAAAAAACTGTTGTCAACAGAACCTTGACATTCACAGGTCTGGGGAAGTCGGCAGGGAGGACTTCATGCATAGAGTAAGGGACTTTGGGACAATTGAAAAATAGGTGTTCTAAGGAACCTTCATCCAAACCACATTCGCATAGAGAATTGTCTCGGACTCTAATTTTGGCGAGGAATACTGGGGAACAGACGTGACCCAGGCGTAAACGGATAATTGTTGAGGTAATTTTTTTGTTTATCTTGCGGTATTTAAAAAACCATGGCTTTGAGGGGATAGAAGGTTGAATGGAGCCATAGAAAGAACCTTTGGATAATTTTGAAATCTGCCATTGGGTGTTCCAAATAGACTGTAAATCTGTTTTTGTCCTACTTAATAAGTCACGAGCAAAGCATAAATTATAGGATTCTACTCCAGAGGAAATAGCCAAACGAGCACATTGGTCCACAGTTTCATTCCCTGGTATACCAGTGTGACTAGGAATCCATGATAGAACTACTTCTAATCCAGAAGAATGGCAATGAAATAGTTTCTCTTTAATTTTCAGAGATAGGTAGAAAGGATGTTTATGGAAGGAGGCTTTTAGGATGTCTTGCAGAAGACTCTTGGAGTCTGAGAAAATCAAAGATTTGTTGATTCTATGAGGACTAATTCATCATTCGCGTGGGCACCGGGTACCATGACGTCTCCTGTCAAAGTCAAATGTCATTTTTTTTTTAATTTATTCGTGTCCATGGTTACAAGTCCGCCAAGTTCGTTGTATGTTTCCGTCGAAAATCCGTTAAAGATAATTTTTGTTCGTCAATACGTAATAGCCGTTATATTTCTAAAGTTATATGTATGTAAATAAACCTTATTTACATACAACATATAAAATAATTCATGTAAAACTGTTTGCATAAATTTGAGAAATGTAAAAGGCATATAATATACTTGGCTGAATATTATACATTTATAGTTTTTGACCCGTTAAATGTATCGATAGAATACGGGGTTGCCAATTTAGGTATAGACTTACCTCTAATATGACCTTTTGCATTTTATTCCTATTGTAAATGCGTTTTTTTTTTATTTATCATGACCATGATAAATGTAGACTTTAGTATTAATATAATTATATATCTAATTATAATTTTTAAGGTATTGCACTATAATTTTATTTATCAATAAGTTTTTCATAGTCACATTTTCAGCATTCATATCATGGTATAATTTTGACTCGGACCTGGCACCACCAGTTATTTGTTTCAATATTCGTGTTCTAGCAACACTGATATTTTTTATAACTAGAACCTTATGCACGTTGGTGGTTGTAAAAACTATTTTCGCGTTGACATCTCTCATGGCCCAATTGGGCCAAAACTGAAATGTTGAGAGAGAGAGAGAGAGAGAGAGAGTGAGATTAATTATTAAGCTCGCGTTATACAATTCGAAGTATAATTGTGTTTATTAAGTGATTTTTGAGTTATTTTAAACATACAAACGTACAATAAATATGAGTGAAATTATTCCTTGTAAAATAGTTTATATAGTGTGTGAAAGGTTTGATCAGCAAGAATAAGGAAAAAATGTTAGGTTATGATAGAAAACAACAACTTTTGAACGAGTCAATTGGCGAAAGGCGCGAAATGTATTTGAAGAAACATAAAAGGTATTTAGATCAGTATAAAAATAAATTATTAGTGTCTTATTGGATGCTCTAATAATACGTTATACGACTACGTATGTATATTTTATAAGTTGTATTGTTGGTGTTGTATATTTTTTTTCGAACGATACAAGTGTTTGGTGTTTGGTTAGTATAATGATTTATAATTAATAACTGGTGTTATCGAAATTAATTCCAACTTACAAAAACATAATATTATTATGTTAAATGGTATAATTTCATTTCATAATTTCGGTATACAACGAATTGTAACCTGATTATCTATATGTACCTATATTATATATATGTATGTATGTATTTATTTATTTATGTATGTACATAATATAATAGTTTGTGTGTGTTTTGTGTGGTTTCATTGGGCATTGGTGTTATGTCCACAAACCTCCCCCATTGTTAAACATATTATGTACTTGAATTATTAGCGGGGCAGGCAGGTGCAGGGTGGTGGTGGTGGTGGTGAGTTTATTGTAATCTTTTTGCTTAACCTACTACAATAGTGTAGGTGTTAATTTACCTTTTGCTTGGTGTTTTGCCACAGCGGAGGCAGGGGTGGTGATAGGGGAGAGGGAATGGCGGGGATGAAATGGGAGTGATTTTGCTTATGGGTGTGTGTGTGTGTGTGTGTGTGTGTGTGTGTGTGTGTGTGTGTGTGTGTGTGTGTGTGTGTGTGTGTGTGTGTGTGTGTGTGTGTGTGTGTGTGTGTGTGTGTGTGTGTGTGTGTGTGTGTGTTATTAATTATTAATAATATAATGAAACTACCACACTTGTTATTATTTATTTCTGTTCCCAGTTATACATATTGTATAATAATATTGTTTTCATTTTTGCTTACAGTGCTTCAATGCGGTCGGTCACACCACTCGCAGAGGTGGTTGTCAGGAGAGGGAGGGAGGCGGAAGGGGGGGGGGGGGGGCGTTTAAGCTGTGGCTGTGTTTTAAATAAATCTCTCATGTTAATTATGCTTGAAATAATTTGTATCACACAATACCGTGTCATTCAATTCTTTTAATCGTTGTGGCCACAGGGGGGATAGAGGTGGTGGTGAGAGGGGAGAGGTAATGACGGGGATGAAATGGGAGTGATTTTGCTTATGGCTATTTGTAATTAGATTAAAATAAAACATGTGCACTGTACACGGAGGGGATTGGGTCGGTGGGAGCGGGGGGGGGGGGGAATGTACGTCGAGCACTAGAGTGGTGGTGGTGGTGGTGTGTTCAGTGCTAGTTCGTGTATTGAAAGTTACGCGAGTCATAACTTTTCATTCCCAGTGCTGCATTCTTTACGCATGCGCGATGGTGCGCACTGTTCACTGTGACATATTGAAACCTCGTATGTGCGTACGGAGCGAACATGCGCGCATGTGCTGTCTCCCACGTACGGAGCGAGAGTTTTATAAACTGTTTTATGGTATTATTTGTGTTTGCTTGGTGCGGCGACTTGTGCGCGGCGCGTGGTGTATACCTGTAATACAAAATAAAACTTATAACTTTATAACACATATGCTGCTGCAGTGGCACAATATACCACACGTAACATATTAATGTTATTTTTATAATAATGTGTTGTGTGTGTGTGTGTGTGTGTTTTATTGTTACAATTATACAAAATGTGTACAACACAACAATAATATGTTGTGTATATATACCAACTCTGTGTGGAACTACGAAATCGAATGAAAGTTTGTTTTTCGTCATTAAAGTTCCTTTAAAAATGATATTACCGACGACGACGGCGACGACTACGGCGTCTTTTGGCGTCGGTGATAGTTTTGTGTGCGTGTGCACGGCACATACATTATGTTTCAATGAATACGCATATTCGAGTTGCATTCTGTAAAAACCGCGCGTCGAGACTTCGGTTCGAACGTGTGTAAGAAATGAATTTTTATGTAGCGTGTTAAACGCGCGACATATAGTGAATTGTGTCAAATCTCGGTGTTCACGAACGTTCGTTTTAAACGACAATGAAAATTTTGATCGTTTTTAATTCTTGTGTTGTGATCACGCAAGTGTTTATATTATGATTATGATATCCTCCATGATTGTGCTTATTAATAAATATTGTCACTATTCATCGGGGGAAAATCGTATGTGTATTGTTGTTGTATCTTTCGCACGACGCGCTCTCTATCGTTCGCGTGCGTGTTCGGTCGTTCAGCGCGCGCGCGCGTTAAAGAATGAACACAATACACAACAATTTGAACACTTTTGTGATGGCTCCCTGGTTGATCCTGCCAGTAGTTATATGCTTGTCTCAAAGATTAAGCCATGCATGTCTCAGTGCAAGCCGTATTAAGGCGATACCGCGAATGGCTCAATATATCAGTTTTGGTTCCTTAGATCTTACTCGGTTACTTGGATAACTGTGGTAATTCTAGAGCTAATACATGCAATCAGAACTCTGACCAGTGATGGGATGAGTGCTTTTATTAGATCAAAACCAATCGACGGAGGGCCTCGCGTCCGAAGTCGTTAATTTTGATGAATCTGGATAACTTTTGCCGATCGCA
This sequence comes from Sphinx pinastri, assembly GCA_947568825.1. Classification (NCBI taxonomy): domain Eukaryota; kingdom Metazoa; phylum Arthropoda; class Insecta; order Lepidoptera; family Sphingidae; genus Sphinx; species Sphinx pinastri. The sequence continues at coordinate 3,379,473 of OX387641.1, read as the reverse complement.
TGGTCCAGTACCGGCGACGCATCTTTCAAATGTCTGCCTTATCAACTTTCGATGGTAGTTTCTGCGACTACCATGGTTGTCACGGGTAACGGGGAATCAGGGTTCGATTCCGGAGAGGGAGCCTGAGAAACGGCTACCACATCCAAGGAAGGCAGCAGGCGCGCAAATTACCCACTCCCGGCACGGGGAGGTAGTGACGAAAAATAACGATACGGGACTCTTACGAGGCCTCGTAATCGGAATGAGTACACTTTAAATATTTTAACGAGGAACAATTGGAGGGCAAGTCTGGTGCCAGCAGCCGCGGTAATTCCAGCTCCAATAGCGTATACTAAAATTGTTGCGGTTAAAAAAAGACTCTTATACTGATTGATTGGCGTTACGACATCCAATACAAATTGTGGTTTGACATTGAATTTGAAATTAAATTCAAAATTAAAATTGATTTCGAAATTGAAATTAAAGTTGAATTAAATTCGAAATTGAAAAGTTACAATTTTAGTTGCAGATGAAATTGAAAAGTTTTAAATTTCCCACGTGACCTCATGAGGGTCAGGAATGATCGAGCTATAAGATATTGCAGTGTTTGTTTATTTTTACAGGAATCGAGACTATTGCTAGCTGTAGCACAACTGCCATGCCTGTTTCGATTGAAAAACTTCGTCTTCACTGCAGCTATCGGACAGCTTCGATGAGAAGATTTAAGTAGATCGTCAATGACACCGCTTAAATAAGCATTGTTTGAATTGTATTCAGTTTAGTAACTATTTGACAGCTATGTCCTTGAGAGTTTGTTACCATCATTTCTTCTCTCTTGTCATGACACTAGGAGGTGATGGCGGAAGGGCGTTTTGGGGGTGCTGTCTATTTTGTAAACAGAAAAGCGTAATCGAGGACGATCACATTGTCAGGAGAGAGGCCGTGTAAGCATTTAAATATTTTGTGAGGGTATTTGTGATATCGAACTAGTAGTGGAAGTAACAGTTGTGTGTATAAAAAGGGTGCCGTATCGATGTACTCGTTGATTCGCGTCCAGTCGCGCCCACTCGCGCTCTTTCGGTCTCAGTCTTGCCTCTGTTGTAGTCTTATATCTTTGTGAAAGTATTTCTGCTAAAATATATTGCTGTAAAACCAGTGTTAGATATTTTTATTTAAATTAAAATCGCTTCAGTTCCCAACAATATTATATAAAATGTACCTATGTAATATTATTACAAACCACAATATTTATTTATTTATTAATTTAAGGTCAGCCAACAGTTGTTTACACATCTCATAACAAACTTAAATTATTTGGTTCCTTTAATATGTGCAACAACCACTTACAGGCTAACACAGCATGCACAACTAACGGTTATAATATATAATACAAATTATGGTAAAATTAAAATGTTTTAATAAAATTAAAGAAAAAAAAACCTTACTTATATATATAAATAATAAGAAATAAATCAACAGTAACAAATATTAGAATTAAATAATTAAGGATTGAGCGCAACTATAACAAGTAGGTACATTTCTTTTATAACAAATGCAGGTTAGTAATTAAGTGTTTGGCTTTGGGTTGTTTGTGAATACTTTGATAAATTGGCGTATATTGTCCTGGTGTATGTCCACTAAGTCACTGTAATTATTAAGGATCTTACAAAACGTTGGTATTGGCGAGTTTGCTCCTAGCACAGACCTTCGCTGTGGTGGACAAAGCGGTGTTATGGCGTTCCTAGGATATCTATGAGGAAGCCTTAACAACTCGGGGCAGTCTATTTAATTCCGTAGTATTTTATATAAAAATAAAGCATCGATGACTTCTCTACGAGTAGATAGGAGGGGCATCTTAAAGTAATGCAGCCGTGTTGTATAAGAACGCAACTGCTTGGATTTCCCTTCACGATAAGCTAGGTGCCAGATAAATCGTTTCTGCACGCGTTCTAATCGTAACATGTGAGTGGAATAGTGAGGTCTCCATACAACGCTACAATACTCCAACACACTCCTCACGAGGCTATTGAACAACATTATTTTTGTGCGACTATTACGAAAACCTTTGGTGCTACGAAGAATGACACCTAACATTTTAGATGCCTTCTTAATGGTTTTTTCAATATGAGGTACAAAAGTTACTTTTCTATCGAATAGTACTCTTAAGTCTCTAATTATTTCCACTTCTTGAATTTTTTCTTGGTTAATAAAATACTCAGTGTTTAAAAAGTTAAATTTTCTTGTGTATTTTACATGGTAGCACTTATTGGAATTTAGTTGCATTTTATTATTGGCACACCATTCAATAACTCTGTTAAGGTCGTCTTGCAGAAGATCGCTATCTCTAAAGGCTTCAATCTTTCGTGCAAATTTTAAGTCGTCAGCGTATAAATAGGGCTCAGAAAAATGCAAACACTGTGGGAGGTCATTAATAAATATGTTAAATAAGATAGGAGCTAGGTGTGAACCTTGGGGAGCGCCCGAAGTAACTGTGTGTGTTGCAGATCTAAAGCCGTTTACAACGACGTAAAACTCACGTTTAGTTAGGTACGATTCAAACCAATTAAGCAAGGGCGCAGTTATGCCACAGGCTTCGAGCTTGGACAGTAATATAGAGTGTGACATTTTGTCTAATGCTTTACTGAAGTCTGTATATACTACATCAAACTGTTTGCCTGCATCCACAGCCTGGATTAGGGACTCAGTAAATGACACTAAATTGGTCGATGTGGATCTTGACGGTACAAAACCATATTGGCAATAACTAAGGTACATCTTAATATACATATTGATACTATTTTATCTTATGGCTTGGATAAGGTGACAGAAAGAGATGCATACTCATTCATGCATTCGAAATTTGCAAGGTTGTCACTAGTTTTCAGGTAACTTTTTTATGCTAGAGATGAGATAGAGTCGATTTAAGTAATATCGAAAAATGACGATGATGTTCAGAAACAACTCATAGTTTATTAAATGACGATTTACAACAATAATTAAGAATTAAACAACAACAATTAACTCCAGCTGGGTAGGTACCACCGCTATGTCTATTTTTGCCGCCAAGCAATATTGTGCAATCATTGTTGTGTTTGGCTTTGAACATCGTAGCCAGTTGAATAATTTAACTGGACTTTATGACATTAAGGGCCAGTTTCACCGGTTCCTGCTAAACGCTATTTTTCACATAAATATAAATAATCTATGCTCCTAGACTAGAATGTGACATTTGTGTTTGGTTGGCTTATATATTTATGAGACGAATAGCATTTATCAGCATGTGACCCTTAACATCGACCCTTAACATCTAATATCACAGGTGACCAAATGGAGTGCAATATTGTTGTTACTGTTTATGGATAGGCGAACAACTTGCTAGTCTTGTCATTCATTTTTAACCCTCAATGGAAAAAGAGGGGTGTATTAAGTTTAAGGTGTATATCTGTGTATCTGTATGTCTGTGGCATCGTAGCTCCGAAACGTATGGACCGATTTCAATGCGGTTTTTTTGTTTGAAATTTGATGTGATCGAGATAATTCTTAATAATAGTGATGTAACGAATGTCCAATTTCCAATATTCGTGAATGCGAATGCGACTATGGGATTTTTATTTGACACCAAAAGATTTTATCGTACGTTACGTGAAATTATAATAGCTGCAAAGTGACCCCACTGCACCTGATATTAAGCGTCGTAAAGTCCAGATAGAGTGGCCTGGTTGAAATATGTCAGCGATATTCGTTCTCTTACGAATCCCCTCATTTCCAATTTGATTTCGCAGAGAAACACCGAGCATCTTCACGGCTCGCTTAGGGACTGTGATCCGTCTTGGGTGCCCCATAGTCAGAGGCCACGTCTCAAAGCCGTACGTCATCACTGGTAACACTCATTGATTGAAGATTTTTGTCTTTAAGCACTGAGGTATTTTAGATGAGACCTTGCCTAGTCTCCCGAACGCTGCTCAACCGAGCTGGATTTTTTTTATATTTTTTTATTTTATTGCATTGAATGACGAGATGAGCATGCCGTTCGCCTGATGGTAAGCGATACGACCACCCATAAACAGTAGCAACACCATCCAGCACCTTGACTTACAAAGTACTGTGTGGCATTCCACTGCGCTCGTCATCCTGAGACATAAGATGTTAAGTCTCATTATGTCCAGTAGTTATACTGGCTACAATGTCATTCAAACCGAAACACAACAGTGCATGCACACTGTTGCTTGGCGGTATAGATAGACATTGCGGTGGTACCCACCCAGACGGCCTCTTCCATAATGAGAGACCTACCATCAGTGGTTTTGACTTCTATCTTGAAGTTAGACTTGCCTAACTGGACCACTTTTCTTAGATAGACAGTTTTGTCGACAACTTCGAGAGTTGTGTTCTCAACACTAATTGGCATATGCACAAAATGAGGATTGGACAAGACTTTGGTCTTGTTAATTTTAAGGCCTACCAGGTGGGGAACTCGGTTGAGGTCTTTGAGCAAATGAGCATAATGCTATGGTCCTCAAATGATTCTGACAAGACGACAATATTGCGGCAAATCCAAGGTGAGTAATGAATTGAAGTTAATTCCAAATCCTTTCTAATCAAAAAGGTTGAAGATGTCGTCCAACGCGGCATTGCCTAATTTCGGAGAAATAACATCCTCAGCCCTCAGCACCTCAGCCCTTTAATGTACCAATAGTTTATGTGGCCCTCAACGCTTTGGAGCCTTTTTTCCGCTTGATCGTTTTCTTGATGCTTTCAACATTGTAAGCACGGACGTCGTGTCAGGAGGACTTCCGAGCTTCCGATATGCTTCAGCGTCCTCCAAAGACTGCAACGCCATATATCGATTTGGTAACGTAATCATTTCAATTTAAGAAAAGAACACTCATTGTGGTAAAACAAATATAACTAGTCCATTCAGGTTACGTAAATAGTGAGTTATCAGTGCAACTGAAAGATTTAAAAGGTATATTGACGGAAGGAAAAACATTCATAATTTATAATATTTTAAAAGATTTCAATGTGTTCGTTATACTCTTATAATATTTTCCAATAATTTTATAAACTAATAATAGATTAAGCATAGACAAATCTCGTATAAATAAGTAACAACATAAATCCTATCACGTTGTGATCTCGGTAAAAAAAATATTTAAAGTACTTAAGTGCGTTTAGAAAGTTGGAAGTTTATTGTTATCAAAATATATAATTTTTATTTTGTATGAGTATTATATATACTAACAAAATTATTATTTACACATTGTCAACATAATTTATAGTGTTATTTTATAAACGATTGTCACATGTCATTGCCAAAAATATTCGCATAATTTATTGCGAATGCGAACATTAAAAAAGATGCGAATATTCGCGAATTCCAATGCGAATATCAAATTGTGATATTTAATGTAGGAGTAGCGTTTAATTTCAGTCGTCCGTATTTTATGGTATCATGGAGTCTTTGGTGAAAATGTTGTTGTTTGCCTTACGGAGACATGGTTGAACGACTCCATTGTGGACAGTGAATTGTTTGATGATCGGTTTTTGGTGTGGAGATCTGATAGGAACTATTTGGATAGGAACCAAAATAAGGGGGGTGGTGTTCTTGTGGCAGTTCGTCGTGAACTCGCGGCAGAGAGTCCAATGGAGTGGTTATCATCAGCGGAAGATCTGTGGGTTACAATTACGATGCGCAACAGAAAAGAGGTAGGTAATCGTAGTTATAAGATTCACATCTGTACAGTATATATATGTAACCAAAATCTTTGTAATTCAATGACTGTTCAACGTATAAATTTTGTTAAGAACTTAACTAACATCATTTTACAAAATCCTCTTGACAAATTTATAATTCTGGGTGACTTTAATATACCTAATATTTTATGGTCTCCTAGTAGTGATGGTATATCCTTTTCCCCGAGTAATATACTGGGCTCGCATCAGGGTGAGGTATTCGATGAATTAAATACTTGTAACTTATTGCAATATACATGGACGTATAAAAAAAGGCGGACGGACTCTCGCTAAACAAAAACTGAAGTACAGCAATGGCGGCGGCGTAACTATGTGTGCGTAAATGAATGATTGCCATAAAAAACAAAAATTCCCCAATTTTTAACACTAGTTTACACTACACTATTTTTCCAATTTTAGGTTAGATTTATTGAAAGTCGTTTCAATAATTTTATTGTTTGCAAGATGTAATTATAATTAATTAATTTATATATTATTTAGCTTTATTTGAAATGACCGTGATAAATAATAGCCAAACATATGTGATTAGTAGGTGTGTAGAAATGAATGAGTCTTACCGAAACAATAAAATTATGTTTCCTAACTAATGCTAAATCATACGCACAAACTCACTCACGCCTTTTATTCCCGAAGGGGTAGGCAGAGGCGCAACTAGTGTCCCCAGTTTTCGCCGGGCGTATTCCGTCCCGTGATATGATAGAGGGCGAGCCTATCGCCATATCGGATACGAATTCCATACTCCGGGCTGGTACTGAATTTAAAACCCAATATCACTGGCCGACCCGGAAATCGAACCCAAGACCTCAGCATCGCAGTCATACCGTAATACAACTACGCCATCGAGGCAGTCAAAAGGCTAAATCAAACAACGTAAATAATGAAACTTTCTTTAATTTGCATTTCTTTTTTTTTTAATTCTCTATCTTGCGTTAACTTTATGTATAACTACCTCTTACTTGTGTAGGTCTTTGAGATGCCCTCTTCTTTCAATATGTGATGAAATCTAATTGTTAAATGTTTTTCTGCAATATATTTAATAAGATTTATTTTATGATCTACACTCTCTTATTATATTAATTAAATCACTCCTCCATACTTCATTTCCTGCAGGAAACCTAAAAAAAACATATACCTAATAACAACCTATACCTATTTAGTTTAAAAAACAAAATCGTATTTGAAACAAAAAAAATCACGTCTCCTATACTTCGGGGTCATTTACCCGTCAAATAGTTGACAACACTGGAATTGTAGGCTGAGGTTTTGTGTTACAAAAATAAATAATTTTAAATATCAATGAATGTTGATCAAATAAGTGATACATTACTAATTTACCTATGAAATGTGATCCCGTGACATTTGTTCTTGGAACCACTGTGATTTTGACAGCATTTAACCACATAAGACGGCATATTTTAATTATTTATTTTTATTCTTACAACGACTTCATTCAATTGAGGTTTGTTGCGTAATGGCGGCCGATCGACATACTTTGGTGTGAATGTGTGCGCGATACTCGTGCGTACAGGCAAGCTGACATACTTTGGGTGCTTCAGTTTTTTGTGTAGCAAAATTCCGTCCGCCTTTTTTTATAGGTCCATGGCAATATAATTGTTTCTCCAATATTGACGACCGTATTTTGGATCTGGTATTTTCAAATCATGATATCTCAATTAAATGTTGTGATTTTCCGTTAGTAAAAGATGACCCCCAACATAAATCAATCGTCTGTGAGGCCAATTTTGCTAAGTTTCATACATTAAAACCACTATCATATAAAAAATTTATTTATCGCGATGGTGATTACGAATCAATCTGTTCTAGCCTTGATGCTATCGATTGGAACGCCGAATTATACAGTATATCTTTTGAAGATGCGGTCTCTTTTATGTACAGTAGTCTATGTGAATTATGTAACTTATATATCCCATTGAAGACGGTTATACCCTCCACTAAATATACGATATGGTACAGTAAACCTTTAATTAAAATTTCAAAAGAAAAGTTTTAATTTCACCGTAAATTTAAAATCTATCGAAATAAAAGTGATTACGATTCTTTTTTAATTCCAAGAGAACGCGCGAAAGTATTGGAAACTGAGTGCTATACCTCATATATAGAAAATATTGAAAATAACATTAAAACCAATCCGCGTGCCTTTTGGTCCTACGTTAAGATAAAAAGGAAATCTCACTCTTATCCTGCAGTGTTCCACTACGGTAATATTTCCTCAGATCAGGGCGAAGAGATCGTTAATATGTTTGGTGAATATTTTCACTCCACATTTCTCAGTGACACCCCCACTGATGTACATAGACTTATTGACACGCCGGAATCGTCTATTGCCGACATAAGTAATGTGGAAGTTTCAAACAATGAAGTCTTCAACCAACTTAAGACCCTCAATCTTAATAAGTCCGCGGGGCCTGATGGCATCCCCCCAGTTCTCATTGTAAAATGTGCAAGAAGTTTGACATTGCCTTTGTCTATTCTATATCGTCGACCCATTACGGAAGGCATAGTGCCAGGTGTTTGGAAGCATGCATACATCACTCCAATTCACAAGAAAGGACCCAAAAACAAAATTGAAAACTACAGACCTATCTCTAAACTGTGTCTTTTTGCAAAAGTTTTTGAAAGAGTCATTTACACACAACTCTATTCTGCTATAAAGCATGACCTCAACCCTTTTCAACATGGTTTTATCAGGGGCAAATCCACCACTTCTAATTTGCTTCTTTGCAGTGAGTTTATTTCACATCATTTGTCGGAATTCTCGCAAGTTGACATAATCTATACTGATTACACCAAGTGTTTCGACCGAATTGATCACTCGATATTGCTAAATAAACTGAAACTCATTGGAATCAGAGGGAATTTATATCGTTGGTTCTCTTCATACGTTCGCAATAGATGCCAGACTGTAGTTCTTAATGGCTATACCTCATCGCCCATGAGTATTCCTTCGGGAGTACCTCAAGGGTCGTTGTTGGGCCCTCTTCTTTTCCTCATATTCATCAATGATGTCCACGTATCCTTCAAACACTCGAAAATACTTCTTTACGCGTATGATATGAAGATTCTCCACGTCATCCGTAACATGGATGATGCATTATGTTTGCAAAGTGACCTAGACAGATTTGAAACTTACTGTATTAATAATAAATTGAGTCTGAATGTCTCCATGTGATATGTATCCTCCTACACGCGTAAAATAAATGTAATCAATTTCTGCTACACCATCGACAATACAATTTTATCTAGGGTTAATTCTATTCGTGACCTAGGCGTGACATTTGATAAGAAGGTACCTACTATTTGATCAACATGTGGACAACATCATTAAAAAGGCTTCGCAAGCCCTGGGTTTTGTACTTAGATTAGCATCCGAGTTTACCAACATTAAAACCTTTAAAATACTTTAATGTGCATTTGTTAGAAGTCATTTGGAGTATGCCTCACAAGTGTGGAATCCGCGATACATTAACTACATTTCTAGGATTGAGAGAATCCAGGAACGTTTTTTAAGGCATTTACAGTTTAGAGCGAAAATATATCTTACCAATTATAATGAGAGGTGTAAGAAATTTCATTTCTTGCCGCTTAAAGAACGTAGGGATATAGCGGACTTATGCTATCTAATGAATGTAGCGAACGGAACTGTTGACTGTGCGGAGCTCTTAGAAATGATTGGCTTACGCACAAATACAGCTTTATTTCGTCGAGTAAACCTAGTCTCTTATATGTGCAAACGGTGAGGACGAACTACAGGCAGAATTCATATATCTTAAGGGCAAGCAGATATTTCAACGACGTAGTTGCAGGTTTTGATAAGAACGATACCGATGTAGATTTAGACTTAGACTTATTTAACACAACTCCTAAGCATGTTAAACGCCTGTTGAGCGACAGGTTTTTTTGGTTTTTAGATTAATTTGTTTTTTCTAAAAGGTAATCAAGGCATTTTTGTGAACTGAACTCATTTAACTAATCACATTAGTTACGTATAATATTATAATTAGTATCTTACTTGTGAAAACTTGTAAATGGCCTTCTTAATTTTATTTTGCATCATTATTGTATGAGCTAGCTGTAAGTTTTCCGAATAAATGAAAATAAAATAAAAGCATATAAGATTGTACGTTTTTGGTGCCCAATTGCACCTTGCGATGCGGTGTGTCCATATATTTTTGGTAACTTAATCTTTCGGGAATCTAAACGTATAAAGTCCTCATTATCGATAACTCCCATTTGTCACATCTCTATGATACTTATATTTATTTGTAAATATATTATAAAAATACAATAAAAGAAACCAAATTTTATGCGGAAACTGTATTTGATACAATTTAAAAGCATATTCTGAATATCTACTTATTTTATGTTAAGGAAAAATGTAAATTCTGTAAGAAAATTCACCTATGAAAAGTCACCAGCTCATTCGTATTTTCTTTTCGCCCGGTATGTGATTTACAACCAACTACCACACACGCCATGCTTAAAACTAATTTCGACACAGTATCGACACATAAATTATATAATATTTTAGTTAAATTATTAATGTAAATAAATATTTAAATCAATTTTACGTTTACCGTCCACAATTCATCAGACACATTAGTAATCCAACTAAATTTATGTGACATATTTCGAGAAATGACATATAAAGAACGCATATTTTTAATTTACACGCATAATTTTAGCCAATGTATCCAAATTGACATTTCTTCTCTGACTCTTTAGAAATAAATAATAACCATGGAGTATTCACTGGTTCACTCACTCTCGTGTAAAAGCTGTACTATCAGAGATGAATAAGATTGATGTTTCGCAACTGTTATTTTAGCGCTACTTCTAGTTGCTTTAGTTATTGTTCTGAGATAAAAACGATGTCCGCTTAATTGACACGTGACGTCATGAGCGGATCTGGCCAAGCGAATATCGACTGGTTAGTTTACCTATTGTCGAGTTGTTATTTCCTCTTCCTCTTCCTGACACGCCATGCATTAGTTGAGTTTGTGAGTCTATAATTAAAACTACAAGCACAATGGAGCACGGGTGTTTTATTTGATCGATAAACGCCTTAGGAAAGAACCGAGATACATATTAAACAACAGGAAAGGCCAGGGGCCGTAGCCAAAAAGCCTTTCTAAAATCGTTAACGCTAACGTTAGTATGTGAATGACTTATCGTAACTATAAGTATAGCGATAGAATATGTTAAATCTATAATTTTTTTTATTTTTTATTAGATTTAACGATTATCGTACGGCCCCACATAGAGCATCGGCTGACGACAGATGATTCGCAAGTCGACACAAGAAAGAAAGAAAAGTATTTTATTTGTCACAGCCACAACTGACATACAATGGTGTTAATTATAAACTAAGAAATGACACATTATAAACTATGGACTGTACTATTACGTTTTTTTTCTTAAATTATATCAAACCCAATAATAATGTTATGTTACATGTCGTGGCTGTGACAGTTAGGTGGCCACTCAGCATAATGCTGTGCTGCGGCGTAAGTCACAGCACAGCGCTGATTTTCAGACACAACGCTGGCCTGTACAACAGTTTACGACGAAACAGCCCTGAATTCAGCGTACTCGATGAAACCATCGTTGTTTTTGTCTGCTTGTTTCAAAGCGCCCTCTACAACCTCGATCAGGTCTTCATCCTTGTATATCGTGGCCGTAGCCGGTTTGCCGTCATCTGTAATATAATATTATAAATGCCAATGTTTGTGAAAATGTCAGAATTTTAGAAGTGCGCTTACTTCTAAACCCCTAAACCGATTTGGATGAGATTTGGCACATGGATAGACTAAATCTTGGATTAACATAAAACATTTTATATGGGTAATTTGCTCCCGTGTGAAATATTTGAATTATTCAATAGATGGTGCTATGGATCACTACAGTAATTTAGGAACTTTTGTAGATGGAAAGGCTTATCACGCGGGCGAAGCCGCAAGCAACGCCTAATCTAATAAGAAACTAACAACTTATTAGACTATTAAAGGTTGTATTTGAATGGTGTTGAGTGTTGACTGTTGTGTAAAAGACAAAAGACACGCTACGCTTTACTGGTGCTAGGTCTCTCGCATGCGATGGGCCGTGTAGGTAGATACCACCGGAATTGCTATTTCTACCGCCGAGCAGCAGTGTGCATCCACTGAACAAGAACTGTGTCCCAGTTTGAAGGACATTGTAGCCGGCGTAGTTACTGGACATTTTAAGACTTAACATATTGTCTCAGGGTGACGAGCGCACTGGAGTGTCACGCAGTACTTTGTGTGTTACTGTTTATGAGCAGTTGTACCGTATACCATCAGGCGATAATACTTATCTCGTCATTCAACTGCAATAAAAAAGTGGCTGCATAGACGCGTTATCTATAGACTGGTCAGTTTTGTGACCATGTTATTGCTTTATCTATTCTCAATGACTTATGGCCGATTACTATACTATAACTCACTAACTTACTAAATATAACTTAATAACGCCTCAATAACTTACTAATATTGAACTGGAGTTTGCTATGTAACTCGACAGTAAGAGTTACGGTAACAGGTAGTACTGCTGTTTCAATATCAGAAACGTCGACGTAACTCTAGTGTCTACTCTAGCGTTTTATTTTTGCACTAAATAGTAGTAATGTTATGTTTTAAAAAAATATTATCAAGTAGGTACTTTTTGTGTTTTCAACTATATTATTTTTAATATTTTACAAATCGCTTTTATGTACAAAATAATTTAGATAACATACTACAAAGATTATTATAGGTAACAATGATTAATAGTGCTATGTTCATCTTTGACAAAGACGAAACGCACCAATGACAGTATTCATATTCGACCCTCCTTTTTTTTATGGACCTACCGGCCAGTAGCCTGGCGCGAGTCGGCTTCTCTGGCCACACCGGACTTTCGGGTGAACGCTTTAGGCGCTCGCAATCCTTGATTTAAGTGACCATGCTGAGGGCAACCCACTAACGGGTTACGAACCTCGGCTCAGGATGAGACATCAACGATTAGTGGAGACAGTTGGTGTTTAACCTAATCCTATCCATTTATTTCGTCGGCACGCTGGCCGGAACTGTTGGGAGGTCGGAGGGGCGACGGGGAACGCGGCGAGGTCCTCAGCGGCGAGGACGGAACTGCGATCGTGTGGAGTGTAGGAGTTTTAGGAACTCGTTCTTACTGCGAATGGCCAGAGTGGTATCGTCCTCTGGATCGGTTAGGACTGAACGCGGCCGTCTCCTTTTGGCGCGGTCGAATGGAGTGTATATTGACGCTTTGCGGACTAACGTATTTGAGTGATTTACCGCCCGATCGAAGTAGCGTTTGCTGGTCATTTGCATGAAATGCCTGATGGTCGGCATGTTGGTATCCACGCGGAGGTTGCGATTGCGAACGTACCACGGGGCACCAAGAGCGTCTCGAAGAAAAATGTTTTGCAATACCTGCATACGCTTAAGACGAGCAGGCGGTATATGGGCGAACCCGGGCGACGCGTACGTCATTATCGGCCTAATGCACGTAGTGAAGATCCTAATCTTGTTGCGGATGGACATCTTACTATTTTTGTTTATGAGCCAATTCAGTTGATTCATCGCGAATGCGGCTCGCGCGCGCACCGCATTTACGTGTGGGATGAAGGTCAAACTCTGATCAAGGGTCACTCCTAAATACTTGGCTTTGTCCGTCCATGGGATAACCTGGTTGGACATGCGGACTGAATAATGAGGCACATGGACTTTCCTTTTCAAAGTGAACAGGATAGCCTGGCTCTTTGTGGGGTTGACGGTGATTCGCCATTTGCGGAGCCACTCACCGAGCTTGTCGGTGGCGGCCTGCAGATAGCGCACCACATGGTCGGGGTCTCTACGTGAGGCGTAGATTGCGGTGTCATCCGCGAAGAGCGCCAGATGGGCGTTTTTAGGTTGAGGGATATCGCTGGTGTACAATGAGAAAGAAAAGGGGAAAGAGCGGAGCCTTGCGAGACTCCGGCCGTAATGGTGTGTCGGGAAGAGAAAGTTCCCTCCACGTGATATTTGACGCCGCGATTCGACAAAAAGTCTCGTATGATGTGCACGAGCTGGGTGGGCACGTTGAGAGTGTACAGCTTGAAGAGCAAGCCGTTGTGCCACACCCTGTTCGACCCTCCGATAGATAATTAAGAAATGGTCAGGATAAAGTATTCTTATCCATCTTAGTTTATAAAAACACAGATAACCACCAAAAGTAAGCATTTTAACTGTTTGTTATCTGTTTGTAAGTTATTGAGACCGGCCCTTACCCGTAAGTCGCAACTGCGGATCCACAGCGAAAATTGATCAATCAGAATAGTTTGATCATGCTTACAGGTGTTGTAATTGATTTATTACTACTGACGCTTCCTCAGCGGTTGGGACAGTTGATTAGAATCGGCGTTAAGTCCTACGCGATTTTGGAAATGGATGTATCATATAATTTATGCAACGCAACGTAAAAAAAACAAGATTTTAATTGAAAAAGTTTTATTAAAAAACCAACACCATAACAAATTCTTATTATAAAGGCACATGGCAAGTAACGAATCTAAAATGTATGGTAATTACATAGTTGTTTATCACTCAAAAACACCAGGGTCCTAAAAACAAGTAAGTATGTGTTTTTTTTTTTTTTTTTTTTTTTATAATGGCATTTGTGTTCACATTTTGCCAATGTCAAGTTTGGTTTGTATATTTTATTATCTGTAGTATGTCGAAGTAAAGCAGTGGCCATAGAGTAAGTAATACTACGTAAGACTACCTTACCAAGAGGCAAGACTTTATCGAGGAGTTTTGGCGGCAACAGAAAAAACACTTGATTAGCACAATTATTTCAATTCACTTCATTTGAGCTCTTTAATAGAACTATATTAACAAGAAACAAGAAACAAACATTTATTTGCATAGAATACAGGTGGTACCAGATTTAACAGTGGTGCATAGTTCAAGCTATACTCTGCCTGCTTTAGGCATGCAAATATTTATAATTATATGAAACAAAATAATAATATATTTTTTTTAACAAAATGTCACTCTATATTATTATTATTTAGCATATTTATTATATTTTTAATTATATTATATTAAATTTTACAAATAATCAACTTCATTATTTTTGTATTGCATGAACTCTTCTATCGTATAAAAACACTTATCTACTAGCCATTTTCTTAACCTAATTTTAAAATATTTAAATGGAAGTTCCCTTAAATTTTTAGGCAGTTTATTAAAAACTGATATGCACATAGCATAAACATTCTTTTTCTTTAGGGCTGTTCTACAAAATGGAATCACTATTTTAGTAGGATCTCTTGGTCTGTATTTAGTAATATGATCCCCTTTGAATTTGAAAAAATCTTTATATTTCCTTACAAAAACCGATACTTCAAGAACATACATGCAGGTCAACGTAAGCAAATTGAGTTTTTTAAATAAGGGTTTACAAGAGTCAAGTGGACTTACTACACAAATAGCTCTCAAGCATTTCTTTTGTGCAATGAATGCTTGACTAGCATCAGTAGAGTTCCCCCATATTATTAACCCATATCTAAGTATTGACTCAACATAACCTTTATATGCTATACATGCAGTCTTTTCATCTGACACGGTCCGAAGCTTTCTAAGGGCATATACAAATCTGCTTAGTTTGAGGCCAACATCATTTAGGTATATGTTGCTTCCAGTTACAGAATCTATCCAGGGTTATACCTAAGAATTTTATACTGTCAGCTTCTCCTATACTGTCATTTTCTATCTTTATGTTAATGTCATTATCTGAGTCTTTACTTTTATGCGCACCAAATTTTATGAATTTTGTTTTTGACAGATTTACTTTCAATTTATTTGCTTTTAACCATGTTAATACCGATTGTACCTCTTTACTAATTTTCATTTCATGAGATGTATCTTTATCTTCATATGGCACTATTATGGATATGTCATCTGCGAATAGAATACTTTGGCAATTTATTGAATCTGATAAGTCATTAATGTACAATAAGAATAATAAGGGGCCTAAAACGCTCCCTTGTGGAACACCACATTTATTGACCCTGGATGGAGATCTGTAAACACTGCATTCATTACTACCATTTAAATTAGTTATTTCAACACATTGTTTACGATTGGTTAGAAAACTTTTTATCCAGTCTAAAGCTACACCTCTAATGCCATATTTTTCGCATTTGATGAGCAAGATTTCATGATCTACAAAATCAAAAGCCTTACTCATATCAAAGAATATTGCTACCACTGGATTTTTTTTATCGATGTATTCAGTTATACTTTTAATAAGAGAGAAGGCTGCTAAAGAGGTTGATTTATTGTGTTGAAAACCATACTGTTCTTTTTTAATAATATTATGTTTATTTAGGAATTCAATTAATCTGTTGTAAAAAGTCCTTTCAAATTTTTTTGATATTATAGGTACAAGAGTAATAGGACGATAGTTATTAGGTTCCTTTTTATCACCTCGCTTATACAATGGCTTAACAATAGAATGCTTTAATTTATCGGGAAAAATTCCTTGAATCAAGGAATTTGTGATTATATGGTCCGGAATTGGGGCAATGACACGAGCACCAGCTTTAATTATTTCTGTAGATATAGAATCATACCCTACGGCTTTGGTGTTATATAGTGATTTAATAATATTTATGATTTCAAGCTCTGAAGTGGGTTTCAAAAATATTGATTTATCATTAACATCTATTGGTATTTTTTTATATTGTTCGTTAGGCGAATGCAAACCATTTTCATTGGTAATATTAATAAAGAAGTCATTAAATAATGTTGCTATTTGAGTAGGATTGTGAATAATATATCCGTCTTTCTGTATTGAAGTTATAGATTTTATCGAATTGATATTATTATTTTTTTCTTTTATTATATTCCAGGTGGCTTTTCCTTTATTTTTTGCTCGACTAAGTTGTTTCCGATTAATATTTTTTTTGGACCACATGATGCATTTCTTTAATATTTTTGTGTAAGTGTTATATGTTTTAAGCGTATCTTGATTCTTATATTTATAATATGTAAACCTTAATTGTCTTTTGATGGCACTGGCTTTTCTTAGGCCTTTAGTAATCCATGTAGGAGTTTGACTGTTTGAGGACATTTTAGATTTATAGTAAGGAAAACATAACTCATAATATAATGTAAGTTCCTGATGAAAAATACTAAATGATTACATCTGTTTCTGCGTATATTTCCTGCCAAGATAATTTCGATATGTAATATAGAAATTTTTCTATATTTTCATTACTAAAATCCCGTTTTTTAATGTACCAATATAGTGAGATTTTTTCACACTTTCCTGGGAATTCTAACACTTGTCCGGTGTCGTGATCAGATAGATAAAGCCGGTGTACTGTACCATATGCCTCTTCATAATTACTTGCTATGAGATCTATACAGCTATTTTGTCGAGTTGGTTCATTTATATGTAAAGTCAAATTAAAATTTGAGAGGATATTTTGTAAAGTAATTGTATTTTTATTTTTTAATAGTATATTAATGTTTAAGTCACCTGTTAATGTGATTTTTTTATTTATAATTTTGTATCTTAATTTATATAACAGTATTTCTAATTTATTAAAGAATGCATTGATGTCAGATGTAGGTATTCTGTATAAACATATTATTACTGTATTTATACTGGGGATTTCTATACCGCAACATTCAAATATATTATCACAAGAGCATGCTTTACATACTTCTATTGGCTTGTAATCCATTCCGCAATGTGTTAGAATGCACATACCACCACGCTTTTGTTTTTTTCTAGAATAGTGACTGGCCACTGTATATCCCTTAATAGTAATATTTGACTCGTCCCCTCTTTTTATAAAAGTCTCACTAAAGCATAAAATCTGTATTGGATTGTTATATTTGACAAGTTCAGTTAAGGCTAATTCTATGGTGTCAATTTTATTTAAAATACCTGCGATGTTTTGGTGGAGTAGTCTTATTTTATCCTGTTTTGGTTCTCTTTGCTTGTGCATAAAAAATTGTCATCGCAAATTTTTTTTATAGTTCCTGTTGAATTACGTTTAATAATAGGAAAATAATATGGGATAGTCCCTTTTACTTTGTTTGTATCCGAACTGGAACTTTTAGGTAAGCCATGTTTAATAATGGAAAAATAATAAGGTTTTACTTTATTTCTACCAGAAGGAATGTATTTCGTTTCGTAGTCTTTTGTATCTATTGTTAGATTGATCAACCTGCATATATGACCATGTGAGAATTGAGAGTTATAGTAATTTTCATTTAAATTGGATACATCCAAAAAGTGACAATTATGGTAAGTGTGACATGTAAATTTTATAAGTGTATTTAACTTTGTTTCATTTAGGTAAGTATTTCTATTAACACTTAGTATTATTACATTACATTTTATCATCGATTCTAAACTATTCTTTAAGTGATATTGGATTTGGCTTGGGTCTGCATCATTTTCCCCAATACATAGTACTACCCAATCTTTTTCCGATATGTCCAAATTATAGCAAGGTTTCAATGACTCATTACACTTAGCAAACGGTTTTATAGAGGAATATATTTTGTATTTTTCGTATTTATTTGTATCCCTCGAAATTGTTAGTTTTTTTGCAAAGACCCATGCATTGCTGTTCTCCAATAATGAATATTCTTCGGTTGTTTTGTACACTCATATTTATTCGATTTTTCGTGCCCTCTTGTGGTGGATTGTGACTGGAGTTATACATTGTTATTTTCCGTACGCCAACGTATTGGATAATATACCACCATAATTATGCAATATAACACTAAATATCACCAAAATAATGAATTAAAACAAGAGCACCTCATGACACTTCCAAGTTCCCACCAAAACTCCAAAAAAGTAAGGGTTTTCTCTCTTTTTGGCAAGGCGCGGTTTGCGCATCTGCCAGTGTCAAAGTTTTTGGAAGTTACATATATAATATTGTTTCTTTTTTATCCTCAGTAGTAGTAGTACTATGTCGAAGTAAAGCAGTGGCTACCTTACCAAGACTTTATCGAGGAGTTTTGGCGGCAACAAAACAAACACTTGACTAGCACAGTTATTTCAATTCACTTCATTTGAGCCCTTTAATAGAACTATATTGGATAATATACCACCATAATTATGCAATATAACACTAAGTATCACCAAAATAATGAATTAAAACAAGAGCACCTCATGACACTTCCAAGTTCCCGCCAAAACTCCACCCAAAAAAGTATGTGTTTATGTTTCATCTTTCAGAACTGTCATTCCGTGATAGATCAACCTGTAGTATCTATGCTGTAGTGTTAAGGGAGGGTTGCACAAAATCTGACGTTAGCGTTACCGTTAAAGTTAACTTTAGCAGTGACAATAACAATGACTACTGAAATTGACAATTCGTGTGTTACACCATTGTCGTAATTGTTTTAAAATTAAAAGGTAAATGAGTGACCAATGAAATGATATCACCCCAAAAACTTGCACGGGTAATATTTTAGCAATGGAAATGATTTGATATAACTTTCAAATCTTGATGAAATATCGATTCATTATTCAAATTTCTATTATTACGTAGGTACCTAGTATTTACATCCTCTGTTTCTATCATAGAATTTTAGTGGAATTTTTTGCTCCACCAAACTATTTGTGAGACCCACTATCAGAATCCCTATCATCGCTAGAGTTGCTTCCCACGATATTTCGTGTACTAGACATTTTACGTAGGTATTTTAAAACAGAGTATTTGTATTAAAATAGGGCATAGGATGTCATTATTGCAAATGGTTTGACAAATGATAATTAACTATACACAGATTACGAACACTAACCGTAACTTTAACATTAACCGCCCGAAACTGAGCGGTTAATGTTACTGTTATTCGTGATGTCATTTTGACAATTGTTAATTTTATGCAACCCACCCTAAAGTTATGTGTGTACCGTTTATCAATTATCGCTTTAACGGTGAAGGAAAACATCGTGAGGAAACCTGCATACCTGAGAATTACCCATAAGAATTTCGAGGGTATGTGAAGTCTGCCCGCACTGGGCCAGTGTGGTGACTAAGGCCTAACCCCTCTCAGTTGTAGAGGAGGCCCGTGCTCAGCAGTCGGCAGTATATAATACAG
This sequence comes from Sphinx pinastri, assembly GCA_947568825.1. Lineage (NCBI taxonomy): Eukaryota > Metazoa > Arthropoda > Insecta > Lepidoptera > Sphingidae > Sphinx > Sphinx pinastri. Next base: position 3,359,584 of record OX387641.1, on the reverse strand, counting down.
GGCTGATTGCATTGCATTGCATACAACATGCATTGAACAAGGTCTATTTGTACGAAGGTACATATTTTACGTTATTAAATACGTGAAACGCTATTTTTTAACCCCCGACAAAAAAGCGGGTTGTTATAAGTTTAGGGTGTGTATCTGTGTCTGTATGTCTGTCTGTGGCATCGTAGCTCTCAAACGAATGGACCAATCTTGACTCGGTGTTTTTGTTTGTAAGCTGATATGATCGCGATGGTTCTTAGCTATAATTTATGAAGATCTGTTCAGGCGTTTGAGGATAATCAGCTCTTTTCCAATTTAAAAAGCCCGACTGAATTTAAATTTGGTGTACTGTGACTTCGGCAATATTTTTAAACGTGAGCTGATGCTGCAGCATCAAGTAGTCTGCGGGATACCCAGCTCCTTAGCAACTTATAGCAGATATACCGTATTTGGGCTCACAAGGATGATCTTATCGAGTAGGTGTTAGATAGTTGATTATCAAGGCCCCATGATAGAGAATAAAGTAATTTAAAAAGATTGAAATAAAAATTAAATTAAAATAACCACCGACACAAAAAATCTCCAAATAGTAAAATAATAAAAGTGTCTTTGTCGTTTAAGTAGGTACCTAGTAATATTTTGAGCCAAGCGTCCTCACGTCGGGGGACCAAATTCCGGACCCGGGAGACGAAAATACTTCTGTAGCGGTTCTCCGACGCGACGACGGTTGGGTCAAAATATTACTAGGTACTTAAACGACAAAGACACTTATTATTTTACTTTTTAGAGATTTTTTGTGTCTGGGTTTATTTAAATTTCATAATAATGTTCTCTAAAATAGAGATTTTTTAAGATCTTTATGGAAATTTTAGGGAGTTTTATTCTAAAATCTAACGTAAAATCCAAATCATAATGAAATTGACAATTCATAAACTAGAGGTTACATGAGCTAATTCAATTCTGCTTCCTGGCTGCGGTGTTCGCGTTCTTCTTAGCCATATAATTACTCAATCTGTATTCTGTGTAGTCGACATATCCGTCCTTGTTGATGTCTGTGTGTGTAAGAGCGAGTTCTAGTACTTGCTCGATTTGCTCGTCAGTGTAGCTCGCGTGCTTTTTGTCTACTCCATCTGAAAATGTATACAAGATTGACCGACCTTCATGTCATTATCTGATATATCCTCTTTTATTAAATAGGTAACCGTGTTTAGACAAGCAAGTTATAGCAGCAATGTATTGAGCAAGAACTTCCACACGCGTTCACACTAGCAGCAATCTAGGTACATATAATAAAGCAGTAGAACCACGGGCGTAGCTATAGCTTTTAGGGGGGGCTACGATATAAAAAGAATTGTGGCGTGGGTTCTTGCCACCGTATACACCCCCCGGTCACGTAATACATTAGAGTGTGGGCATGTTTGGTAGCCCGATCATTTTAGAAGCTAAGGGGGGGGTCCGAATCCCCAAAATGTCAGCGGTCAGTGGCGTAGCGTGGTTTTTTGTAAGCTAAGGGGGGGAGTTATTGTAAGCTATATACGCCCATGAGTAGAACCGATGTGTCTGTATATTTAAAGAAATGTGATAAAGAAAAAAGGGAGTGACTATAGAAGAGTAATGGAACACAAATCAGCGAGTTTTATAATTCTTTCTGTCCTATATGTTTTTCTGTTTGTTTGTTTGTTACTGCACATCTCCGAAAATACTGAACGGATGTTGATGAAATTTGGCACACGGGTAGATCATATCCTGGATTAACACATAGGATACTTTTATCCTGGGACAATATAAAGCGGTAGTTTTATCCCGGAAAAACTTTTTCTCGCGGGCGGCGCCGCGAGCAGAACCTAGTGTTTTAATAAGTCTATACAAATGCAAGTTGCCGCATGTCCTGCAAGCTCCAAAATTTGCAGAAGTCAGCTTGCCGTAACTGTTTACACGGTAAAAATCACTTGCGGAGGATAACGCCTGCTAGTGTTTTTGCCAATCTAAACCCCGTTTATTAATAACTAGTCCGCCATCTTGGGTGTTCCGCCATGTTGGATTTAGAATGACGTCACACTAATCATGCAATGTCATACAAATTAAACGTGTATACAAAATTTCAGCTCAATCGGTTGAAGATATCTGCTTCAAAAAATTAAATTAAAATATATATTTTGATCCAAGCATCCTCGCGTGGGGGGACCGAACTAAGGACCAGGGAGATGAAAATACTTCTTTAGCGGTCACCCGACGCAAGGACGCCGAGGTCGAAATAGTGCTAGGTAGTTACTTAAACGACACACTTTATTTTTTTTACTTTTTAGAGGTTTTTTGTGTCGGATTTTTTTTCTGTGGGGGCTAACAATTTAGTTGCAAGATTCCACCCGAATAAATAAATTATCTATATATTGAATTATCTATATAATAAACATAGCTGTTGTATTTTTCTGCGTTACCATTAAAATTCCTCATAAATTAGGTAAGTAAGTAAATAAACTGCCTCAGTGGTGTAGTTATTACGGTACGACTGCAGTGTTGAGGTCTCGGGTTCGATCCCCGGGTTGGGTAAAGTGACTTTGGATTTTTCTATTTAGTACCAGCCCGGAGTCTGGAATTTGTGCCCGATATGGCTATAGGCTCACCCCCTATCACATCATAGCACGGCGAAAAGTGAGTGCATTAGATGCGCCTCTGCCTACCCCTTCAGGGATGAAATGCGTGAGTATACAATCTAGTAATAAATATTTTATTCATACTTACCCCTAAGATTTCCACGACACAAAACACTTTTATTGTTCAAACGTCCTTAGTTTTTTGTGAACAACTTTCATAGCACAATGCACTGTACTTCGTTGCATTTTTAAACAGTTAAAAATACATATTCAGATAACGAAAAAAGAACGTTAACTTTTCATAAGAAATCCTTTGTTAAGACCCCTTTCATAAAACTAAAAAAAATATTATTTTTTTTATTTCCTGAATACGTGTAAGCACTTTCAGTAAAAAACGTTTTGCAGTTTTATTTTGCATGCAAAACCTGTTATGACACTCTTCATGCATACACAATACAAACCTCAAAGCAATATACGTATTGGGTCATCGATTAATCACGTGATGTTTTAGCAACTTTTAACGCCCCTCCCCCTGGTGATATCAGTGGGCTTAGAATGTGACAAAAAAACACGTCACGTCTCCGTTTCGTCTTATTGGGACTGGTTGAGAGACTAACACGTGACTGACCTATTGGTCTCTCGATCAATCGCAAACATCAAAATTAAACGAAAGCGTTTTACGAGTTGCGTCTTTGTGTCACATTCTAAGCCCACTGGTGAGATTTTACACTACCACCCCCCCCCCCCCCTCCTCACCCAAGATCACGTGTATTTTTTTATACAAAGTATCAAAATGAGTTTTGGCGGGAACTTGGAAGTGCCATGAGGTGCTCTTGTTTTAATTCATTATTTTGGTGATACTTAGTGTTATATTGCATAATTATGGTGGTATATTATCCAATATAGTTCTATTAAAGGGCTCAAATGAAGTGAATTGAAATAACTGTGCTAGTCAAGTGTTTGTTTTGTTGCCGCCAAAACTCCTCGATAAAGTCTTGGTAAGGTAGCCACTGCTTTACTTCGACATAGTACTACTACTACTGAGGATAACAAAGAAACAATATTATATATGTAACTTCCAAAAACTTTGACACTGGCCGATGCGCAAACCGCGCCTTGCCAAAGAGAAAAAAAAAAAAAAAAGTATCAAAATATTTTTTTTGCGTAATCTTCAAATACAGGTACGTATAATCCAATTTACATTGAATGGCATTCGCGTTAAACGAAAAAATAAATACACGTGATATATCACTACAACCCACCCTCCACCTTGTGATATATCGTAATTTTGCCAACCTCCCCCTTCGAGACACACGTGATTAATAGACGACCCTTATGTTGAGAAACCGTCACCAATGGATCCCACGAAGATAAAACACAACCCACGAATATTTAATTACTTAAGAGGAGATAATTCTTATACTTAATTACTTAAGAGAAGATTATCTGTTGTACTCTTTAGAAATGCAGTTGCACAATATATTTTTTCTAAGCTATAAGCCATACATCTTTGTTTATTTTGTTAACCTGAAGTAAACAGGTATGTGTACATTTTTTAACTTCACGTAAAGAAATGAAATTAAATAAATTTATTCGAACCCATAAAATATTATTAACATTATTTAGATTCCGTCAACATTAACTCTACCACCAGTTCGGAAAGCAGTTCTCACCAAAGAAGAACGGGCAAGAAACTCTAGTGCTGCTCTTTTCAAAATCAGTTCATGTTATAAAATACCATACATGAAAAAAATTTACAATGAAGTATTTGTTTAGCGCAGTTCATTTATATACTCGCAAAATCCTACTAATATTATAAACGCGAAAGTTTGTAAGTATGAATGTATAGATGTATGGATGCTTGTTACTCTTTCACGCAAAAACTACTGAACGGATTTCTATGAAATTTGGCACACTGATAGATCATGTCCGGGATTGACACATAGGCTACTTTTTATAATATAATAATAATACCAGCCCTGTATTATCTACTAACCACTGCTGAGCATGGGCCTCCTCTAATACTCAAGAAGGGCTAGGCCTTAGTCCACCATGCTGGCCTAGTGCGCGTTGGCAGACTTCACATACCCTCGAAACTCTTATGAAGAATTCTCAGGTATGTAGGTTTCCTCAAGATGTTCTCCTTCACCGTTAAAGCGAACGATAATTGATAAACAGTAACTTCGAAAAGTCAGAGGTATATGTCTTGGGTTTTGAACCTATGGACATTGTCTCGGCAGACCGTTCCATTCCCAACTAGGCTATCGTCCACTTTAGGCTACTTTTTATCCCGGGAAAAATAAAGCGGGACTTTTACCCCGGAAAAACGTTTTAAGGCAGGCGGAGCTGCGGGCAAAGTTAGTAGGTAATAAAATTTAAATTCTAATACCAGTGCATAACCCTCTCAGGAACCATGTTTTTCTTTTTTTTTTTTATTGCATTGAATGACGAGACGAGCATGCCGTTCGCCTGATGGATAGCGATAAGCGATACGACCACCCATAAACAGAAGCAACACCTTCCAGCACCTTGAGTTACAAAGTACTGTGTGGCATTCCACTGCGCTCGTCATCCTGAGACATAAGGTGTTAAGTCTCACTATGTCCTGTAGTTACACTGGCTACAATGTCCTTCAAACCGAAACACAACAGTGCATGCACACTGGTGCTTGGTGGTAGAAATAGACATTGCGGTTTTACAGCTCATGGTATGACTTGTAAGCTTTTAATTATGGTTATATAACGATCTTTCATTAGTTAAGATATAAACCGTACGAATCGAGTCACACTAACGAACCGCCCAGTACATGCGCCTTGCGGCATCTTCGTACTTTAGTTCATCTATCTTCTAAACGAATCGAGATACCATTCTACATTTTTTTACATGATATTTCTATACCACAAGATACGTTTTTCGGTTAAAATAAAAAATATTAAAAAAAGCGAAGTTGGAAAAAAACTGATTTTTAATATTAACTTCCGGTTTACTATACGAGAAAATAATCAAATTTTAAATTTTAATCAATTTCTAAAAGAAACAATTAATCTTCTCTAAGAAACACTGTTTACTTATTGTTTAATCAATTTGGTTGACTAAATTAATGGCTATCGAAAAATCCGTTTCAAATTTTTTTACAATTCCTTAAAGTCGCATTAATTCGTAACTGGGCTAAAAAAAATAAAAATAATGATGGACATTAATTCAGGTCCCATAGAAGTCCAATTTGAGCGACGATAGCCAAGTTGGGAATGGAACGGTCTGCCGAGACAATGTCCGCAGGTTCAAAACCCAAGGCACACACCTCTGACTTTTCGAAGTTACGTGTGTATTGTTTATCAATTATCGTTCGCTTTAACGGTGAAGGAAAACATCGTGAGGAAACCTACATACCTGAGAATTCTCCATAAGAATTTCGAGGGTATGTGAAGTCTGCCAACCCGTACTAGGCCAGCGTGGTGGACTAAGGCCTAACCCCTCTCAGTAATGGAGGAGGCCTGTGCTCAGCAGTGGGCAATATATAATACAGGGCTGATGATGATGATGATGAGAAGTCCAATTGACCCAATTATGAACAAAATCCAGAACCTGACATTTTTTTCGTTGCCTGCTTCACGTGAAACGCCCCAAATACTTCTTTATCGGTAATAAATAAAATAATGACATAAAAATTAATATTTATTCAACATTCGAAGACTTGAGTAGACACATAATACAATTGACCACGAACAACATATACAGATAATTGGCACAGATTATACAAGTTACATTTCCTCTTGGCATAGATAAAAATGATTATAGAGCATAAATTGTCAGATTTGGCGACATTGCTTATACTTTGTCAGTACTCGGAGTTTTGGCGGGAACTTGGAAGTGTCATGAGGTGCTCTTGTTTTAATTCATTATTTTGGTGATACTTAGTGTTATATTGCATAATTATGGTGGTATATTATCCAATATAGTTCTCCAATAGAGCTCAAATGAAGTGAATTGAAATAATTGTGCTAATCAAGTGTTTTTTTTGTTGCCGCCAAAACTCCTCGATAAAGTCTTGGTAAGGTAGCCACTGCTTTACTTCGACATACTTCAAAATAAACAAATCAAACTTGACATTGGCAAAATGTGAACACAAATGCCATTAAAAAAAAAAAAAAAAAAAGTCAGTACTCTTAGCACGAGTTTACGCGCTATCGTATAGTTAACGTAATGGTTTCGACTAAGTACATTTTTGTATAGATATTTGATCAGCGCCCCGGTGAGCGTATTTGGAACTAAAATACGACAGCGTGAACATTGCGCGCGTGTAAACTTCGAATAGTAAATCGAGTCACCAATAGACAAGCATGTGTCAAAATGTCAGCAGGCGTAGACGGAGAAAAAGAATAGACTACTGTATAGTTACCTATTCAGTCCTACAGAAAGGGATGGTACTATACATGGGCGTATATAAGGGGGGGGGGGCATTGGGGATACGCCCCCCCCCTTATTAGGGGGGTTACGTGACTTATTTGTTGAAAGAAGGTTTTTTGTGTCATGGGACAAGAACCCACGCTACGCCACTGACATTTTGGTATCCACGGACCCCCCCTATGTGAAAGCTATAGCTACGCCCGTGGTACTATACACGGTGAAATTGAAGTCATGGGCATTAAGTAAACCTTATATTAACCTACTTAATAGGAATATGTACTTAGAAATCACTAAAATGTGAATAGAACCATATTGTTTTTACAAACGGCTTTGTTCTGCGCCAAATGAAACAGCTCAAAATGCTTGTATATAATATAGATGTAATGATATTTGAAGATTTATTGGCGCTTATTAAGTGTTTTGATTGATTTTTTTCTGGTACATTTATTTACAGTAGTAAGTTATCTATTGCAATAGGCTTGAAGCCACTTCTGGATTTTTCATATTACACTATTAATATTCTTGATTTTCGTACATTTACTCCCATTTAGAAGAGTATCATGAATAATGTCTTAGGTTCAAAGGATGCTCATGAATTCGATTTCACCCTGTAGAGGTATTGCTAATGAAAGAGGGATAGAATCGTTTTGTTGCCGTCTCGTAGTGCGTGTCGGTTTTTTCAAGGTCGGAATTGAAATTCCACACTTTGCCTCTGTCGTAAAGTGGTTGTGTTTAGTATCGGGTGCTTTCAGAGTGTTATAAAACTATTAAGTGTCAATAACTTTACTAAATCCATTACATAATGGTGCGGTGTAGATTTACTCAATTCACTTCAGTGTGACCAGATTTAGCATCATTCTGCGATTTTAGCAGAATTATGTCACCAATTTTGGGCTTAGCAGATTGTGTCGCAGATTTAAAAAGTTAGCAATTTTGGCAGAATCTTATAAAACCCTAGTAGAAAATTAGCCGGTATAGACATTTACAAAATAACAGAGATTTATGGGTCGAGCGACCTTTAAAATATGTTATACACGTACACTTGGGACCTAAAAAAAAAAGAAAAAAGCTCACCGGAAAATTTTTGTTATTTATATTTAAAAAAATGATTTTTGCATATTTAGCCGAGCTTCTAGCACAATGTTAAATTTTAATCCGATAACATTGACCCTCATCCTTATTGTGAGCTGGCAAAATTATCATCCTTAATTTATAAAGGTATAGCAGAATTTTGGCATTATAACAAAAAACTTTAGCAGAATTTTGCCGAGCATTTAGCATAATCTTCAATTTAAATCTGGTCACCCTGATTCACTTGTCAAATTCTCTGTCTCATGTGGCTACGGCATGTGTTCCTCTATTGTTTCCTTCCTTTATGTCAGCAGGTGACTCTTTTTTCACCTATGGTATCGTCTAACAAGTTAACTTACTCGATAAGAATATGTGGGCGCAAATTAATATTTAGTGATTATATTATTATGAAAATGTCTAGAATATTTAAATTTGATATTTAAATAGTTATTTACAACCACAATGCTGTTATTTATCAAATTTCAGAATAAGTTAGAAACTGTATTGACTATTTGAGTGTTTGGAAAACGTTGGATATTTATTTAATTCATTATTTAATGAGTTAAACGTCTAAAATAAAATCAAGTAGAATTGTTAATAATTCTAATTGATTTCTTGGCGTTATTTTAATCTATAAGTAAAATATTCACAACTTGTTAATAGCTCCATCTGTTGGCAAGTTATGTAAAATAACGGAGGTTGCTTACTTAAATGCTATTTATGTAAAATATTATCATCTGGAGTTATGAAAAATTCATTATATTATCAATTTTGAATATTCAGCTATAACCCAAGATTTATTGTACAGTAATTTCAAAGAAGGTTGCAGTTATTATAACATTTATATTCACTTTGAATGTCTATTGGATTAAAAAAGAATCAAGTCAGTTCAAGATTCGACTGACTTCTGTTCCAAAAGTCAACTGGGAAGAAAACTAAGCAATATTCAGTGTGTATTTTCATTACGATGGATTCCAAACACGAAAACCCTGGCACCTCGCCGACAAATACTATACGATAATGCGAAAACTCGTGTTAGGGGTACAGGACTAGGCCTGCGTTACCGATGTACTCTTTTTGTGTTTTTTATTTTTTATTGCCTTAGTAGGCATTTGAAAATTAATTCAAAATTACGAATACATATGAAGAAAAAAGGTTATAAGAAAATGTGATGCAGAGAAAAAAAAAATTATTACAATTTTCACCATGACAACTTCTGAACTATGATTTGTAATTATTTTTCCTGACACAAGTAAACACACATTTCCCTTATATTTATGACGTAAAAACAAAATTCACTTGTATATTTTTGCGTTTTTACTAAATTTAATTAAGATCTTATTACTGATTACAGTTATAAACTGTTTCCATAGATTCAACAGAATTAAACAAAAATCCTAAACAATTATTTAAATAAGTAGGTATAAAATTTTCACAACTATAAAAAAAAAAAGAAAATAACTTTTTTCGCTTTTGTTTTTGCAAATCACAGAAGCAACACTTTTAAATTACCATACGACATTTTCAATAGAATGCGACCTGTTTCAATAAACATCCTAAAAAGGTAAGTATTTTCATAAATTATAAAATATGTTTTAGTTGACTTAGTTGTGAGTACTGACAACTGTACATTATTTTTCCTTTTCATGAGTAAAATGAGATATAAGTATTCGAGACAAATAGACAAGATCGTCTTCATTGAAGTATTTAAAATATTGAGAAGTAATAAATAATACAAATTCGAAGTAACCGACACCAATTATTATGTCCGGTCAGTAGTCCAACACAACATTTTTTTTTATTGTATATTTAAAAATTGAAGGTAGATATTGTAATTTGTAACATTGATTTTTCGGACAACCAACACCTTAGTCCGCCCCGTGACCACGAAGGCTGCAAAGTCTTCGGAACGTCGGGAGAAAATACAAATAAAAAAAATAAAAAAACGTGTGTGTATTAGTGTACACACGTAAGAAGTGAAACTTCTTTATGACATCATTTTTCGAAAAATGATTTACTATTTACAACTTCACAGAAATTGGTTGAATAAAGCTAAATTAGATAAAGTTTATGCAAATGGCTTTTATTATCATAGACATGGATACAAAAATTAAGGTGTTCCACTGAGCGCTCAAAACACTCACGCTACGTGTATTTAGATAGAATTTTGCTAATTGTGAGCGCACCTTTAGAAATAAATATGGCGCGTAACGGAAAAATGTTACCCAGAAATAAAGATGGCGCGTAACAGAATATATATATATATACCCTTTCTAGCCGATTTCGGCCACGGCGGCCAATCTCAACAGAGATCAGCCAGATACGCAGGAGATATTATAGTGCACAAGTGTGTGCGCAATACACGGGGTGCACTCGCTATTCCTTTACTCTCATAGTCCGGTGAGACGGCAATCCGACATGACCGTAGAGAGATCAGGCGCAGGACCAACGGCTTTACGTGCTTTCCGAGGCACGGGGGTATCACACCGCCAACTTCCTGACTCCGAGCTGCGACTGAGTAATTTTTAAGATGGATAAAACCCAGTCACAATGTTTTTGGCTCGACCCAGGATTCGAACCCAGGACCTCAGCGCGCAAATTGTACTCGTAACGCGTACGCAATACAACTACGCCACCGAGGCAGTAGGCAGATAAAATCCGCAAAATAGTTTTATTAAAATGTCAACATTCACGTAAGTATAAGAAATCATTAGTCACACACAGTCACGCCTTATGTCCCTGAAGGGGTAGGCAGAGGCGCAACTAATGCACCCACTTTTCGCCGTGCGTATTCCGTCCCATGATAGGGGGTGAGCCTATCTCCATATCGGGCACGAATTTCAGACTAGGGTCTGATACTGAGTAGAAAAAACGCAATATCACTGCCCGACCCGGGGATCGAACCCGAGACCTTAGCACTCATTTACTATTATTTGCGGTTGGTGCAATAGCCGTGTCTAGGGACCGAACGGCAAAGTTAAGTTTGTCTTTTAACCTAGTTTCTCTTGATTAGAATAAAAATAAAAAAAAGATTAGACTAGTTAGATTCTTTCTTAATGTATCTACTTATGAAGTTTGTTCGGAACTCTCGGTACGCGAGTCCAACTCAAACTTGTCCAATTTTTTAACATACAGTATTTTTGTATTAAGTTTAAACGTGCTAGCTTTAGTTAACCAATCTATAGCAGATAAATTCTCCTCTCAACGTCCAAGGGAACCCCGACCTTTCGCGCCCATCACATACGGTCTCATTTTGAATGGTTCAAAAACTCAAAAACTTACGTTGCAAATTCAACCCTATGCAGTGGGCGTAAGATCGCAGTTCTTGCGCGGTCTGGACGCCGCACAAGGGCCTTGACGTAGGTCTCCGGGGAGGAATGGGCCAAGTCTTTAAAATAGACGCATTTGACTAACTTCTGCCCAGTCATTACAATTAGCGACGAATGAATATACATGGTGGATATAATGTTTTCCGAAATATATTTTTCAGGCACAGATAAATGTTATAAAGGAAGGAAAAATGTACATTTCAATATTATCCACCTTGTTTGGTGCTTAGATAAATATAAAGGACGCCGCTTGATGTTTCCTTTCTGCCAAATTCTAAGATCAAATGATCATGCACACGTTTATAAAAACTGTTGTAGTGTGCGTAAAACAACTGCTTAAGATTCATTTATGTGTGCGTTCATAACGATACAAAACATTATAATATGTTGCACTTTCTATGTAGTAGTTGCATTGAATGTGACAGGTTTTTTTTTTCGCGGCAATGAGCATGGTGCGTCCTTTCTAGAATGTCTTAGATATAGGATATTGACAAGTTATTTCAAATAAATTATTAGAAAAGATGTGTTGGTGATGGTGTTGGAGGAAAATGTTACGTATGACGAAAGTAGGATGACGAGCGCAGTGGAATGCCACACAGTACTTTGTAACTCAAGGTGCTGGATGGTGTTGCTACTGTTTATGGGTGGTCGTATCGCTTATCATCAAGCGAACGGCATGCTCGTCTCGTCATTCAACGCCATAAAAATAATAATAAAAAAAAACCATGGACAGCAAGACTCACCAACAAGTCTATTCTTGCCCAACTGAAGACTAGGCTCTCTACAATATGCTACCACCGAGTGTTGAGTTATTTTGGCCACATTGCCCGAAGACAACCAGATAACTCGGACAAACTGCTGGTTGTAGGGAAAGGAGAAGGTAAAAGACCACGTGGGCGATCACCTACCCGCTGGTCTGACCAAATAAAGGCTATAGCAGGACTTCGTATTGCCACTGCCCTGAGAAAAGCCGAAGATAGGGGGGCATGGAGACGGCTCGTCATCGACTCCATCAAAATATTTCAGGACGGACACGAACTTCAGTGATGAAGACGATTAAGAAATTAGAAAAGGTACTCTTTTTGATTAAAAACAAATAACGTGTCCAAGCTGCCCTCTTATTCTCTATGAAACACGTTATTTTAACAGCTCGTAACAAGCACGTGACGTAACTCATCGCGTTTATCACTATGGAAATTGGCATACAGAATACCATTTAACACTAATTACACGAAGTTAACGTAACGCGGCGCGTTACGAGTTAACACTGTCATAGAGAATAAGGGGACTGATTTATTTTTGCCTTAATCATACATTTCAGTAAAACATATTAACTTCTCCATGCATCAAATACACATTATTAAAATATATAAGTTTTTCTAACACATTTACAACCGTTCTTTTTTTTTAACAATAGATCCCATGTCATATCAATTTATTGCTCTTATAAATTTTAAACAGTTAATATCAAAAGAGGCTAAATTAAATGTGCACAAAAGAGGGTAGTTTAAATAGAAAAATAGAAAAGAAGTAATGAATAGTCCCTTACAAAAGTACTAAGGCACGGTCCGTTTTTAAAAGAGTGACATCTAGCGGTAAATCGATGAACTCCGCCAAACATGAATAATTAATAAGACATAGGATCTATTGATTCATTCTTATATTCTATGTACAAAAATTACTTACATTTATATAGGTACAAATATAAAGATATGTTCGTTTCGGAAAAAAGGTATTCAAGGTACGTTCTTCCTACAAGAGGTTTTCGCAAAACTTTCCTTATTTAAATGGGTTTTTTAGGATATTTTACAGAGTGATTCGCATTACCGTAATTGAATTTAAAAAATATACGTTTTAGTTACATTGTACTGCTGTAAAAAAATTGGTAATATAAGGTTTTCGCTTTTTTGTTTTCCTTATAGGTATGCCTACGTTTTAAGTTGTTTTTTCAGTTTACGAACGCTGTTTTTTACAAATTCATCTTACGTGACGAAAATAAAAGTGAAACGGACATATCTAAATATCTATTACCTATAATTTATTTCTAAGCCACGAATCAATAACCGAGATGGCAGAAAGGGTAGAACCAGGACCAATCAAATATTTTGCCACCAGAAATTGACAGTTGTAGTTTTTTAATCTGTACCTTTAGTAGTAATACATCAGTCAAAATATAGCTATCGTTAGTCTATGACCTGTTTTTTTCTGTGTCTTCGCAGCGTTATATAAACCTCGTTTATCTTAATTGCTTATGTAGGACTTTTTACTATATTTGGCTGATGGGTTATGCCCGCCACACACGGCAACGATTTATCGTAGCGATTTATCTGTGCTGTTCGTTTGCGCAGGTTTATCGAACGTGTGTATGATGTATCGTTGCAGATTGTTTTCGTTTGCACAGTTGATCGGCGTCATACACACGTTCGATAAAACTGCGCAAACGGACTGCACAGATAAATCGTTGCCGTGTGTGGCGGGCATTACTCTCTCAATATTCGTTTACTGGCAGCACTGTTATTTTTTTAACTAGAACCTTATGCGTAGGTAGTAAAAACTATTTTCGCGTTTTGACAGGAAACGTCATGGCCAAAGCGAATGTTGACCGGTTAATAGGGCTATTTTTACGCCTCGATGTATATTTGTCTAGTTCCAGATTCCATAACCTGCCAACTTATGTTCATTGATCCGTATAATTGTTATTACGCAATACGCAGTCAGGAATGTAAAAAAAAACTTTGGGTGGAGTGCGATAATGGGGCTGTTTCGAGTTAATATACGTTTAATTTTAAATGTTTTTCCATGACATATCTTACGAAGGCGTATTTTTCTTTACAAAATAAAACTTTAATAAACAAATAAATAGTCCATATGTGATTCTGCCATATAACTATAAGAGTTGAATCACAAAAAAAGTAACAAAATATTGAACCATTAGCAAACCAACAAAACATGTCCAAATGTTCACAAAAAAAAAACAACCATATCAACACAACATTTGTCTTTCTGTTTTTTTTTATAAAAAAAACTGTTTTTTAAGTTTTTTTTCATTTCGACCCTATTTATCACTCACCCCACCCCCTCCAAAATCTAATTCTGCTTCTGGCTCTTCTGTTGCGCCCGCACGAATTCCGGATAATCGATATACCCATCTCTATTATGATCATCCATGTTCAATATGGGGTCTATGAGGTTAATCAGTTCATCGTCATTAAATATCTTCTCTCCGACGGGAGGGGATCCAGGCTGCGGTTGCTGTTTGTGACCTTGCTCTGACCCCGAAAAACATACACAAATGAGATGTGGGTACAATGAGTGTGAAAGGGGGCGAATGTACAGTCAGCAGCATAAGTAGCTGAACAAATTCAAAACTTCAAATTGCCTACATACTTTTATGTTCTTACTAATCTTTTTTTTCTCTATACAAAAATAGTATAAAAGAGATTTACTTTACTTAAGAACGAAGAAACATAATGTTTCAGTTTAACTTAACGCATATATAGCGATATGAATTTTGATTTTGTACAGATATTTATGCTGCTGACTGTACTTGCAGGGTTCAAAAATTAATAGTGCCGTTTATATGATAGAGGTCGAATACTTTGTAGTGGAGCTTCGTTGTTACCCTTTGGATACTTAACCCTCAATTGGACAGAGCAATTTTCCCGTCTCGCACGTGCGATTGTTGACTTTAAAAAGTTGCCTTGTCTAAGCCCAACGGGCAGGCAAGTCTCGCTCGCGTTTATAAAGTGATAAAAAAAGTATCACCAAAATCGGTTCACCCAGGCGACAGTTCATAGGTAACAAGCATAAAAAAAATACAGTCGAATTGAGAACCTCCTCCATTTTTTAAGTCGGTTAAAAATCTACTCGCCTAACCAATAATCGTATACGAGATTTGTGAGATATTCAAAACAATTTCTAAAATACTCGCACTTTTAGAAAAAAAAAATCGTGTAACAGTAGCGTGGGCGAGAAAGTTGCCCTAGCGATTTTTGCATGGATAAACGTACGGCAGTTTTTAGTTCTCGCGTGTATCTAAATACGATGCGATAACCTTCTGGCGATTATTGCTTACCTCCAAACTGGCGAGAAAATTGCTCCGTGTTATTCACTTTATGAAAATAATTTTAGTCTACTGAAAAATATTTACATCAAAATTAAAACTGTATGTAATTGGAAGCCAATTTACGTTTCACCCTTTTGAATTACATTCGTCCCCTTTTAATATAGTGAGTAAACACAAAATTACTTATATTAACGTAATATTAAATATGATTTGAATAAATTGTGCATTCATGAAATGTAATAATGTTCATATCAATGATATTCAAAAACTATACTGCATTACCAACGCACAATATGAAAAGCAGAAACTATTCCAATAGGTTAATTGCTTACTTTTTTAAAACACATTTATCAAAAATGTATGTCATCCAAAATATAACGGAAAAAGAATATTCAAAATACACGCAATACTAAATAAGTTATAAAGCTTTGAAATTTGGTGGAATGGGTAGCTGTCAAAGAACAGTAGTTACAAACTGTGACGTCACCGAGTGTCACCGGTCATAACGCTGCGTGCGTGAGAAAGAGTACGCGGTATTGGCGTGAGTGCTGTGAACGTGCCAGATTAATTATTCGATACTAAACGGGACACTTTATCCGTTTAATTTGCTAGGGAATGGCAGATCTATACTTTTTGAATATTACTGATTTATATTCATTCAAAATACTTTCTTAAACATACAAACGTGACCTTCTTTCTACCTAATCTTATTTCAGTCTGGTGTGGGGTCGACGCAAATTGTCCTAGTATGTTGCAGAGAAGATTTGTGCTGCCAGACGTCAACCCCTCTTTGGGGATTAATAAATAAATACACATACACACACACATATCAAGCTTTAAAACCACACATACACACAACAGTGACACAAAACACATTGAATACACACACACACACACACACACACCCAGATATAAAACCATAGTTTTCCACCACAACATAATATTATGTACATTACTGTATTCTTTGGATACAATTAAAGATAATGCTAGTAAAGCCATCTTGTAAACTTATTGATAATAGTTTTAATTTGAAATACCTTACGATTTATAATCATTCTTTCACTGAATTTATCTTTATTAAAATACACATGTAATTTCGAAGGACGATAACTAAATTATAATTTTTCGATAAATAATTTTGATTCTGATAGAAAATCATTAAAATTCCTATATCTCACGTATACTTAAAATAACTCACGACTTTTCAAAACGATTTTTATCGGACCGATAAATCGTATTGCTTTTAACAAATATGCTTACCGTGCCAATGTATTAGCGACTTGATGAGCTCGCACCCGTCCAACTTGTTGTTATTATCGGCGTCGTGCATCTTGAAGTAGTGGAACTGTAATTCCTGTTCCGACATTTTTGACGTGTCTATTGGCACCTCCATGTGCTCTTGGATATGACTGGAAATTGCAATTACAGCATTTTCAAAAAACCATCTTATAATATGAGCATATAGATATAATTTACACACACGCCTGTTATCTCCGAAGGGGTAGGCAGAGGGGCAACTAGTGCACCCACTTTTCGCCGTGTGTTTTCCGCCCCATGATGTGACAGGGGGCCTATCGCAGTATCGGGCACAAATTCCAGACTTCAGGCTGATACGGTTTAGAAAACCCAATATCACTTTGCCCGACGCGGGGGTCGAACCCGAGACCGCAACTTTGCAGTCGTACCGTAATATAACTACGCCACCGAGGCAGTCTACTAGTAATGGTATGTTTAACAAAAAAATATTGAGTACTTATAATGTTTTCAAACATAATTGATTTCTATATTTTTATAACAATCAGTTTTTTTTTATGGCATTGAATGGCGAGACGAGAATGCCGTTCGCCTGATGGTAAGCGATACGACCACCCATAAACAGTACCAACACCATCCAGCACCTTGACTTACAAAGTACTGTGTGGCATTCCACTGCGCTCGTCATCCTGAGACATAAGATGTTAAGTCTCACTATGTCCTGTAGTTACACTGGCTACAATGTCCTTCAAACCGAAACACAACAGTGCATGCACACTGCTGCTTGGCGGTAGAAATAGACATCGCGGTGGTACCCACCCAGACGGACTCTTACATATGAGAGACCTACCACCAGTAAAAACATAACACTATTATAACAATGATAGTACTATGTTAATCTTTGGCAAAAACTAAACGCACTAATGACAGTTTTTTTTTTATTTATTTTTTTATTGCCTTTGTAGGCAAACGAGCGAGCGGTCCGCCTGATGGTAAGCAGCATCCGCCGCCCATGGACTAAAGCAATGCCAGAGGCACAGCCAAGCCGTTGCCTACCGGGAGGTGAGCACTCTTTTTAAACCTCGTTTGAAGAAGGACAAGTCATAGCGCTCGGGAAACACCGATGCAGGGAGTTCATTCCAAAGCTTGCACGTGCGCGGCAGGAAAGACCGTTGAAAACGCATCAAAAGTAATCATATTCGACCCTCCGACAGATAAGGTATTATTAATTATCGTAGTTTAAAAAGACAAAGTCAAAATAATCTTTATATAAATTGTCTCTTGCTAAAGCTGTTTAAATCGTCATGAATCTACCACAGCTTTGGAACGTGTTTTTAAAACATAGTTAACCACTAAAAGTAAGCATTTTCACTGTTTGTTATCTTGAAATAAAACTATTTTGCGGATTTTATCACGGTGTTTTTTTTTTATTAATATTTAAACCACCAACACCTCAGTCCGCCCCGTGACCACGAAGTGCTGCAAAGCCTTCGAAACGTCGTGAGAAAATATTAATAAAAAAAAACCGCGATAAAATCCGCAAAATAGTTTTATTTCAATGTCAAAATTCGCGTAAATATAAGAAGTTAATATGTTTGTTATCTGTTAGTTGATTGATACCGACCGTTAGTTTTAGTGGATGACGATACGGTGCTTTCCAATTTCAAGTTCTATGTGGTGTTCTTGGCTTTCTTCGTATACAAGTGTTTTCGACTCATTCATCTGGCTCAATTTTTTTTACTACCGGTAGCAAGTCAGTGCAATTGATATGTTATTATTTAACATGACCTTAATAAAGTAAAATATTCATTTGCATATAATTGTAAAAAAAAAACGTGCCAGATGATTAAGTCAAAAACATTTGTACACGAAGACACACTCCACTATTGTTTATGGTCGTATCGCTCACCATCAGGAGCATCATGCTCGTCTCGTCTGACGTAAAAAAATATTTAGAAAATACTCACTCTCTCTCCTGGGCTATGTTAGCTGGATTCAATAGCTGAGGATCTGAAAAAGTATTAAAGTTTGTTATAATACAGTCGATTTTGCGTTGTCTTGAACTGTCTCCTTTATTCTGCCAACTATATGGATTACTAGCTTTTGCCCGCGGCTCCGCCCGCGTTAAAAAGTCTTCCGGCATAAAAGTCCCGCTTTATATTTTCCCGGGATAAAAAGTAATCTATGTGTTAATCCAGGACATGATCTACCCGTGTGCCAAATTTCATCGAAATCCGTTCAGTAGTTTTGTGTGAAAGAGTAACAAACATCCATACTTACAAACTTTTTTTTTTTTTTTTTTTTTTATTGCTTTGAATGACGAGACGAGCATGCCGTTCGCCTGATGGTAAGCGATACAACCACCCATAAACAATAGCAACACCATCCAGCACCTTGACTGACAAAATACTGAGTGGCATTCCACTGCGCTCGTCATCCTGAGACATAAGATGTTAAGTCTCATTATGTCCAGTAGTTATACTGGCTGCAATATCCTTCAAACCGAAACACAACAGTGCATGCACACTGTTGCTTGGCGGTAGAAATAGACATTGCGGTGGTACCCACCCAGACGGCCTCTTACATAATGAGAGACCTACCACCAGTAAACTTTCGCGTTTGTCATAATAGTAGGATTAGTAGCATAGCAAAAATATTCCGGTTTCTATTCGCAGGTCATTCAAAATGTGGCACTGGAATGTTTGCTAATGATTGAATATTACACACACACTCACGCCCTTTATCCCCGAATGGGTAGGCAGAGGCACAACTAGCGCACCCCCTTTTCGTAGTGCTTATTCCGTCCCATGATGTGATGGGGGCGAGCCTATCATTGACATATACAATTTGTTGAAATAAGGCTCATATTACTTTTTCTGAAAAGCTTTACTGGTGGTAGGTTTCTCGTATGCGAGGGGCCGTCTGGGTCCACCGCAATGTCTATTTCTACCGCCAAGCAGCAGTGTGCATGCACTGTTGTGTTCCGGTTTGAAGGACATTGTAGCCAGTGTAACTACTGGCCATAATGAGACTTAACATCTTATGTCTCAGGATGACGAGCGCAGTGGAATGCCACGCAGTTTGCAAATCAAGTTGCTGAATGGTGTTGCTACTGTTTATGGGCGGTTGTATCGCTTACTATTAGGCGAGCGGCATGCTCGTCTCGTCATTTAACTGCAATAAAAAAAGAATAAAAGCCATATCCTATATGGGCCATAGGAGGTCCTGGGTGTGATTACCACAAATTGTAAAATTTTTGTAGTAATTAGTTTTCGGCCATTGGTCGAAATGCAACGCAATCAGCCCTGTATTATATACTGCCCACTGCTGAGCACGGGGCTCCTCTACTACTGAGAGGGTTTAAGCCTTAGTCCACTACGCTAGCCTAGTGCGGGCAGACTTCACATACCCTCGAGATTCTTATGGAATTCTCAGGTATGTAGGTTTCCTCACGATGTTTTCCTTCACCGTTAAAGCGAACGATAATTGATAAACACATTGGTCGAAATTTGACCATAATTATTATTAAAATTTTGAATTCCAAGACGAAATTTTAACAGTCTTCAAAAAAGCAGGAGGTTCTCAGTTAGACGTGTATTTTATGAATTTCACCCCAGAACTCAGTATTTATCATCAGTAGCTAATGAATAAAAAAAGGTGGACAAGTATAAATAAAAAATATACTAAACTGTTTTGTCTTCGTCTATTCGTATATAACGGCAACTCGTGACAAAAAGTTTTCTCTCGTCTTCTCAATCTTTTAGTCAAATTTAGAAAGTTTTAGAATTATGTTGGTATCAATGTATGTATCTAAGGTCCTTCATGTAAAAACAATTTAAATGGTTAAAAATACTACTTACTCAAACGTTCAATTCATTGGCGAATACTTTTAGGCTTAACTTTAATTATATTTGTATCGTATAGCTGTATGTATAATATAAGCTGCTTGTTATTCCAAATAAAATAAATAAAGGCTAGATCTTTCCGAGATTAGTTCCCCAGAGGCAAATAGCTGCCAATCGTTAAAAATAACCCTGACTGTAAAAATGTTCTAGACAACTGCAGAATATGTTTCTCACCTCCTAAATGCGCATGGCCCTGCTGTTGCTGCTGTATCGGCACTTGCTGCTGTATCGGCACTTGCTGCTGTATCGGCACTTGCTGCTGTATCGGAATTTGCTGTTGCTGTATTGGCACTTGCTGCTGTTGAACGGGAACCTGCTGGCAAGAAAAAAATATTTTATTAACAAAAAATACTAAATGCTGTCTACTTAATACAGTGTAATGTTTTTGTCACGTGAGAAATTTAATTTATTTGTTAAGGTCGCAGGAACACGCTGGATGCAGGCCGCTTCTGACAGGATGGTCTGGAAATCTTTGGGGGAGGCCTATGTTCAGCAGTGGACTTCTAAAGGCTGAAGAAGAAGATGAGAAATTTATAACTGTGTGTATTTATATTGGGTTTTTCTACTCAGTATCAGCCCAGAGGCTGGAAATGTGCCGGTAAATGGCAATAGGCCCGCCCCCTATTACATGGGGCTTAACATAGCTGGCGAAATGTGGGTGTGATACTATGTATGTAGACATTTATAAATAGTTGCACAATAGGCTACTTTATTCATATTCTTATTAATTTATTATACTGGTGGTAGGTCTCTCATATGTAAGAGTTCGTCTGGATGGGTACCACCGCAATGTCTATTTCTACCGCCAAGCAGCAGTGTGCATGCACTGTTGTGTTTCGGTTTGAAGGACATTGTAGCCAGTGTAACTACTGGACATAATGAGACTTAACATCTTATGTCTCAGGATGACGAGCGCAGTGGAATGCCACACAGTACTTTGTAAATCAACGTGCTGGATGGTGTTGCTACTGTTTATGGGCGGTCGTATCGCTTACCATCAAGCGATCGGCATGCACGTCTCGTCATATGATGCCATAAAAAAAAATCAAGTTTACCGAAAATTTGGGCCATTTAAAATCTAACACAGAAAGCACGATCTGTTAAAAATCATCAAGATATAAGCCTTTGAAATCTGACGGAAGAGCTAACTGACAAAATACGAAAAAGAGACACAATGATAACTAGTTGACGTCATCAGGCACTACGATGCGCGCGAAAGAATGAGCTAGCGCGCTGTCCCACTACGCGCACACACTCACGCCTTTTATCCCCGAAGGGGTAGGCAGAGGCGCAACTAGTTGCACCCACTTTTCGCCATTATTCCGTCCCATGATGTGATAGGGGGCGAGCCTATCGCCATATCGGGCACAAATTCCAGACTCCGGGCTGATACTGAACAGAAAAATCCAATATCACTTTGCCCGACCCGGGGATCGAACCCGAGACCTCAGCATTGCAGTCGTACCGAAATACAACTACGCCACCGAGGCAGTCACTACGCGCACGTTGCAAAATTTGAAATATGAATGGCTGCCCCATTTCTTAACAATTTTATTGCTGATTTCAGAAAAGGACTCGTCACAGGAGAATCATTGTCAAAATCGAACATAGCAAACAACCTTATTAATTTAATAGTTGCGTAAGAATCCTTTCAGTTAGTTTCTTCATGAAATGTAAAAGTAGCAGCAAACCAAACGCCATAAAGGTTGCAACAAAACGTCATATTGTCGACAGTAACAGTCACTTTTTTACTGTCAATGAAGAAACAGACCTTAAAACAATAATATATAGCCAAAAAGAATTTACACAAAACAAAACAGATATTTTTACACGCTTTATATTAGCTTCACTTGTATGTATGTTTGGAACTCTCCGACTCCGACTCCTTTGGGCGCGATTTTGACCCACTTTAAACGGTCAGATTTTATTCAAACTTTGTAGGTTTGTCGAGGACCGATAACAATACACTAATTTGATAAGATTATGCCATTATTCAATTTGCAAAATGAGATTTCTATTATAACTATTGTCACCATGCACCCCACGCTTTTTTTACAATAAAATACATTTTTTTCTTCTTTACACTATTCTTAATTCAAATTTATTTTCTATTTTTTAGTTGGATTTTCTATAAAGCGTGTTTTTTAGTTTTATTAAACTATTATTTCTTTTATCTTATGTACCTGCTGATTGCAACAACATACCCCGGGGCTGGGCCGTCACGTATGCGCAGAAGAAGGCCACCCCGAACTTTGATTGGTATGCTGGTGTACAGTGTACTCAGAAAAATGTATTCTCGACCACCTTTAGGTTATACATAAGTCGCTTGCGCGTCGTCTGTCAGCAACTTACAACTAAAGTAGACAATAAGAGTTATCTGTTGTTTCCTTTGTACATCTCCGAAACGATCGCACCTGCTTGGTAAAATATGAAAAATAGACGTTTCATCTTGAGAGAGTGTACTATCATCAAATTGGGTGATTGTACAGTCAGCAGCATAAATATCTGTACAAAATCAAAATTTCAAATCGCCTATATACGCGTTAAGTTAAACTGAAATATTTTTTTCTTCGTTTTAAGTAAAGTAAATCTCTTTTATTTTATTTTTGTGAAGAGAATAAAAATATTAGTAAGAACACAAAAGTATGTAGGCAATTTGAAATTTTGAATTTGTTCATCTACTTATGCTGCTGATTGTACATAGGGTTAGGGACTCGGCCCAATTCTTGCTCTGGTGCTGCTATACTCCAAAATATCGACTCATAATCGTTCCGCTAACTGTGATGGCAGCGACAACGCGTTTTTCGCCGCGAAAAAATTACAAAGGTACCTGCTGATATTGTTGTTGCGGGGGTTGTTGATACTGCTGTTGGGGAGGCGGAGGCGGCTGGTACTGCTGCTGAGGATGCTGAAACAAGTACATAAGGGTCATAATAGCACTACAGGTTTTACAGTACGGCAGTTATTTTAAACCTTATTTTGATAGCTATAGCGTTAATTTTTTTTTCAGATTTACAATTTTATTGTACCAGGAATTTTTGTAAACATAAAGTTCGTCAATACAGGTATAACTTTTTTATATCAATTGATGATGGGACGAGCGTGCCGCTCGCCTGATGGTAAACGATAGGACCTCAAAGTATAAGGGTGGCGAGCGCAGTGGAGTGCCACGCAGTACTTTGTAATTCGAAGTTCAGCTGTGAAGTGTTGTTACTGTTTATAGGCGGACATATCGATTACCATCAGGCGAGCGCCACGCTCAACTCGTCTCTCGTCAACTGCAATACGCTAAGCTTGTTAATAAGGTTTAAAATGGTTGAACTAACTGCTATAGGTACTGTCTTTTGCCCATGCAATCACTTCCAATGCGATTTCGACTTAACGTAGCGTGCCGTGAACCGTTTTATCCCATAATCGTAATGCCCTTTGATTAATTATATACCTAGATAAAGTGACGCGCTGCAATGAAACTAAAACAAACAGGTAAACTTTTCTTAAGCTAAGTAGTATGCGTGACAGCTGTGTCATACGCTATCGCTGCATCATTCTGCGTATCCTTGTGTGCGCGCATAATGTTACTAGTTATTAAATGGTTTCTATTAAAACGGGAAGATTATTATATCCATGAAAAACAACAAAAAAATAATTCACTCGAACTCATTAAGTGGCGAACAGTACGCCTCTATTTTTTTCGACGCGTTTGAAACGTTCAGTGTCTATCTAGGTATATAATTAATCAAAGGCAACGCCATTGATTTTAAATGGCATGTGCTGATGGTAGAACCCAGTTTTGACTCTGTCTGAATGTTTGAGCACGAATATATTACTTCTTATTATAACCACCATACTAATAAATATCGTATACGACTATGTCTTGCCTTGCTTAGTTGAATGACATTTACTGTTAGAGGGAGCGAGATAGAACGTTGTATAACCATGACATTCGTACAGAACGTTTATTAGTAAAGACCTATTTGCTTAGACCATATATTAAGGACGCGGTTTGTATAATCTTTCCTTTCTGATAAAGAGTAAGAGCCAATGCTCATGCACAACATAAAAATTGTTTATATTGTGTACCAGTCAAGTGTTTAAGATTGGTTCATGCAAGCGTATATAACGATATAAACAGTATAGTATGTGTTGCACTCTCTAATAGTTACATTGAAAGTGTCAAAATTTGTTCACGGCAATAAACACGACACGTCCTTTCAAATGATGTAAGCCTATTTGTCCAAAATGTAAACATTTTAGTATTTCACTGCAGCTTCTTATTAAAAACACCATTAATTCCCCTGTAATTGAATTGTTTTATCCTTAATCGCACTTAGGATAAAGTTTAGAACAAACCCAAGCAGGTAACAGAAAGATCAGTTTATTTACATTTTAGACAAGCAGAATAAAAATGAATTATTAGTTCCCAAGGAGATTATACATACATACATAAACTCACGTCTTTCTCTCATTGGGGTAGGCAGAGACTATGGAGCGCCAAGTGCTACGATCCAAGCATACCTCTTTCGCTTCTTCCAAACAAATCAGTCTCTTCATACATGCTCGTCGGTTACGAGAACTCCTTATTTGACCCTTCCTTAGGAGGTCGCCAATTTGGTCCATGAAGGTACGTCTAGGACGTCCCCGTCCGACGCTACCACTCACTTTCGCGACATAGATTTCATTCGTTCCTCTTCTTTCATCCATCCTTTCAATGTGGCCAAACCACCGAAGCATTCCTTTCTCAATCTTAGTCACTACATCTTCTTTCAATCCACATTTTTCTCTTATCACGCTACTTCTCACTCTATCACCTACTTTCAGCCCACACATACTTCTCAAAGCTCTCATCTCCACTGCATTATACTTAGTTTAAAGTACAAAACAAATTGTTTGTAATATTGGCAGGTTCAGGGAGCTAGTAACATGATTGGAATTGTTTATTTTGGAATTATTAAGCGTGCTAATTAGTAAATTAAAGAAAAAAACAAAAATATGTTAGTCACAAACACGTCTGGGTTCAAAATA
This sequence comes from Sphinx pinastri, assembly GCA_947568825.1. Classification (NCBI taxonomy): domain Eukaryota; kingdom Metazoa; phylum Arthropoda; class Insecta; order Lepidoptera; family Sphingidae; genus Sphinx; species Sphinx pinastri. The sequence continues at coordinate 3,333,948 of OX387641.1, read as the reverse complement.
AAAATGTCAGGCTATGTTTATTGGTATAATGGTAAACAATGCCGTGGTTTGAAACCGGAAAATTCCGGTCGTTTGATTACCGGGAAATCACGATCATGAAACTACCGGAAATTCCCAGACTACGTCGCAACAAGATTTCACGCAAATTACTACGACTTAGCTTAATTTAAAATCTGCGAATCCCACGCGACGCTTTACCCGACGCGGGAATGTGAGGACCTCCCATTAATATACGCTGCCACTGGACCCAAGGGCAGTGTAATGTTAGACACATTCAAATAAAATTGGAAATAGTATGGAATGAAGGAAGAATTGAGCTTAGAGAGCTGGTAATTTGTGCAACGATTTTAATAGGTGCTACCTGCAGTTTTCAATAAACGATCTCAATATTAATCTTCGATAGGCTCCCGAGAATAAACACATACAAACTCACGCCTTTTATCCCCGAAGGGGTAGGCAGAGGCGCAACTAGTGCACCCACTTGTCACCGTGTATGTCCCATGATGGGATAGGGGGCGAACCTATCGCCGCATCGGGCATAAATTCCAGACTCTGATACACAGTAGAAAAACCATATATCACTTTGCCCGACTCGGGGATCGAACCCAAGACGTCAACACTGTAGTCGTACCGTAATACAACTACGCCTCCGAGGCAGTCTACTCCGAGAATAATCCTATCAAAATAACTCTTTTGTAATCATGTCAAAAGAACTTTATTCTGATTGGTCCATTTTTGGGATCGAAAAAAAGCGACTGGATCGTTTATTGAAAGCGTCTATAATTTATAAAACAACATGGACTCTTTATAAGGTACATGGTATGGAATTGATTCTAAACCCAAAAAGATAAGCTGCCAAAAAATCAACGTAATTTTACCTCCTGCTGCGTTGGGGGTGGCGGGGATTGCTAATACGAAAAAAAAGAAAAAGTTAGAAAAAGATGAATTAAAAGTAATCTGACTTATTGACTATAACTTGACTGTAGCCTGCTTTAAGAAATTTTATCAAAATATAAATATCGAAAAAGTGTTCGTTAAAAAAGCCCTATCAATAAATAATCCAATATTATACTAAAATAATTTCGTAATTATATGATTGTAGGGATTGATAATCTTTTTGATGAAAAAATCAATGTAACATACACAGCACTGAAAAAAATCTATTTTTTAAAATAAAATTTAAACGAAACAACGAGACATAAGCAAAAGTGAAAAAATATGGACAAATATTCATTCGTTACAGAAAATAAGCGCAAATGAAACAAACAAATAACATTAAAAAGAAGCTTTTCAAAACGAACACAATGAACATGATTAAATTTAAAAAAAAACTATGTATTTCATGTTTTAAAATATTTTTTTGCATTTTTTTTCAGTCTAATTTTAATTTAGAATTTGACAGTTACCTGTTGCTGAGGCGGTGGTGGAGGCGGAGGCTGTAGTGAAGAAAAGAAAAACATTGTTAGTAGAAGAAAATAGTTAAAAGAAACGAAAGTTTTAGAGGAAGAAAGTAAATTAATAAAAGAAAGTTAGAAAGTAAGAGAGAGCTTTTAGTGTATTAGTATGTATTATAGTGTATAACCTTAAAGTACACTCGCGAGCAACTGAATCGACTCACCCCCTATGTTCGCGTTTACCGTAGTTTTTTTTAAATATGAGTAATGTAGTATATGAAAATCATATAGTATTTTAAAGCTTGATCTTTTAGCACAAAAAAAACGTCAATATCATGAAAATTGGTTCAGTACTTTTTTAAATAATATTATTTGAAAAAATGTACCAAAAATGAATGTTTGAAAATGAAATATTGAAGAAACTTAAACAACGAAAATTACAATCAAAACAAAAAAAAACATATTAAATTAAAATTTCGTATAACCCCACCTAGCTTTAATAACCACTTGCATACGGTTCCTAATGGATCTGATCATTTTTTTTAAAAGCGAAAGGTCACTCGCTCATCACAAAATCTCAGAAACTACAAGTGCTACGAGTCTCAAATTTTGTATGGGGGTTCCTTTTAGGACGTAGGTGCCCACTAAGACGGGTTTTTGCGAAATTCAACCCCTAAGGGGGTTAAAAAGGGGTGACAAAGTTTGTACGCGATAAACTCAAAAACTACCGAACGGATTTCGATGAAAAGTTTGGAGATAGTTCGAGACCCTGGGAAGGTTCGAGGCAACTTTTTAGCTCGGGGAAATGTATAGCGGGACTTTATCCAGGCAAAACTCTTTCATAAGCTAGTGAATAATAAAAGTAACATTTTTGACGTAATAATCTTATGTAAGAAACCGATTGTAAACAGGTTAACAATTATCGAAGAGTTTTTAACCTAACCTTAAAAAGGTAAGCCGTTGCAGTCTGTGCTTAAAACTTACAAAACTAACTCTATTACAGATCGTTAACAGTTAATATTGTCACATTTCACAACCACATTAATGGAAGAAGCCACAACCAGTTTACAAAGGAATGCTAATTTCAATGACGAAATCATCGAATATAACTTGGCCTTGAACTATCTTTAAAGCTAAAACTAGTTACGTTAGATTAGAATAGTTAAACTTTTTTTCTAGAATATCGCAAGGGTGTAGTTAGAATCATTTTCCAAGTCTGTCTATCTAAACTAAAAAAAAGCATTTAATAATGTATTGTAAGGTATCTATCTATGTCATAAAATCGCACACTTTCCAGATATTAATAACTTTTTGAAAGAAAAAAATATGTGTCGTTTGAAAATAAAAAAAATACGTGTGGCACTCGGAGACTGCCGCGGTAAAGCTATTGCATAGCATTTTTTATCTTAAATTTTGATTGACTAAACACAAATTCGATCTTACGCTTACCACATAAAGTAGATTTTTAAACGCGAGCAACGCATGTTTAGTCTTGTTATTGATAAATGTCAGAAATGCAATGGTCATCACAACCAAAGTAGAATAAATCAAAATTTGAAAAAATAATGTTACGTTCGATTCTTTTGTACTCGTGCCGTGCCAACGCTGGGGAAATAGCTTCTACGCAATGTATTTAAGGTTCATATTAAATTAGTAAGAAATGGCTTTAATGACTTTAATAAATAAAATAAATAAAAATATACTCGTTTCAAGAATTATAGCTTCTACGCATTGTATTTAAGGTTCATATTAGTAAGATAAAAAAGATGTCAGGTTATTTTCGTTACGGAATTTCTGGATTCTGTCTCCACGCTCAAGGCCCGCGATAGAAGCTATGCAATAGCTTAAAATTACATAAATCTCAAAATCGGAGAATATTAAAATTATACAATTTACTGCAAAGGCCTAGTTTTTCGGAATACTATCGAAATATATGTAAAGTATCATGGTTACAATTTGTAGCCCGTTTTTGGACATGTCCTTTGGCACACAGATAGACCATGTCCTAGATTAGCATATAGGTTTTTTATCCCGATAATACTTCCGTAGGAAATATTTAAAGCATTATCTGATTGAAAACTTCTTTAGCGGCGTTGAGCACTTTTGGGATGGGTATAAAATGTTAAACTCGCGTCAGGATCACGTGACCGATCGAAAATGTGTAGAAGGTTTTACCATCCCTTACTAATTTGCACCTTAAATACAATGCGTAGAAGCTATAATTCTTAATCGACTCCATTTTTATTTATTTCCCCAGCGTTGGCACTTGGCACGGCACGAGTACAAAAGAGCGTAACATTCTTTTTTCAAATTGTGATTTATAAAGAAATAGTGAAATTGTGATTTTTGTGTACGATAGCGCAATAAATAAATATTGTATTTAACCACATAAATGGTAGTACTTTTATACTGATAAATAAAGCAATTCGTGCGAAATTATTCCCTAACCATTCCAAAATATTCAGAAATGCACAACGTTAATGTTCAAGTTTTTACTTCTGCCGGCACTCCCGGAGTGAAACCCGTTGTTTTTTAAGTAGATGGTGCTGGACAGATGACGCTGCAATGTTTTAGATACTTTTGTAAAGGATTTTCACGCAGGCAAAGCAAGCCTAGTGTGACCATAAATAATAACATACTAGGCCAGCGGTCGGCAACCTCTTGGCACGGAAGGACCACATAGTGGCCAAATAAAGTTACCGCTATTGTTAATGTTAATAATAAGTAATACTAGCTTTTGCCCACGGCTTCGCTCGCACTTAAGAGTTTTTCCTGTATAAAAGTCACTTTATAAACAAACTATACATGTTCTTAAAAAAGTTAGTTATAAATGGTGTCTTAAAATATTTTTTAATGAATCCAAGATCCGTATTTTTACCCCTTTAATAACCCTAAAGTTTGAGTCTGTTTAGATTTTGAGGCACATCACCCATACAAAAAGCGGACATCTCCTTTCGCGTTTATAATATGAGATGTTTACTGGTGGTAGGTCTCTCATATGTAAGAATCCGTCTGGGTGGGTACCACCGCAATGTCTGTTTCTACCGCCAAGCAGCAGTGTGCATGCACTGTTGTGTTCTGCTTTGAAGGACATTGTAGCCAGTATAACTACTGAACATAATGAGACTTAACAGCTTATGTCTCAGGATGACGAGCGCAGTAGAATGCCACACAGTACTTTGTAACTGAAGGTGCTGGATGGTGTTGCTACTGTTTATGGGTGGTCGTATCGCTTACCATCAGGCGAACGGCATGTTCGTCTCTTCATTCAATGCCATAAAAAAAAATGTGTTTATGATCACATAACACAAGCTACATAGTCGTCTGCTTGTTATAAAACACCGCACGGCTTGCAACATTGTTATGTAAAAACCAGTCCAAGGTCATTAGAAACTTCCTATTTATCATTCCATCACATAACACTAACGACGTAAGAAAACGCACGTTTTATAAATCATCAATATCGTCGGGGATAGTACAATCCCGCGTAAGGGCACTGGCATAACTGCGTAAGTGACGAAAATAGTCAAATTGAGACTAGGAAGAAAACACATAATAAAAGTGCAGGACCAGGTGTATCTGTACATTAAAAAAAGTAATAAAAAGAATGGGTGTAATTAATAAGAGAAACAGAACACAAATCTGCGATTTATAGACTTCTACGTCTGTTTGTTGTTGTTCTGGTTCGCAGATCTCTGGAACAACTGAACAGTTTTTCATGTAGTTTTCACAAGTTTACAGAGTATTATTGGGAGTAGAATATAGGCTTTAGTTCATTTAAAATTGTACTTTTATGCAAGCGGAACTGCGGGCAGAAAGCTCGTATTAAATATCCACACATAAAGTTTTGGCTGACTGCCTCGGTAGCGTAGTTGTATTACGGTACGACTCAATGCTGAGGCAAAGTGATATTGGGTTTTCTATTCAGTATCAGCCTGGAGTCTGGAATTTGGGCCCGATATGGCGATAGGCTCGTCCCCTATTACATCATGGGACGGAATACGCACGGCGAGAAATGGGAGCACTAGTTGCGCCTCTGTCTACCCCTTCGGCGATAAAAGGCGTGTGTGGACATTCAGTTTTAAATATCGGCTAAAACAAATCTACACTTACGGTATTTACTTATGTAAGTTACGTGGTATTGTAGTTCCTGACTTCACTGTTATGCTGGTTGAAAACCTAAAACTAAGCTAAGTAATTTTATCTTAGCTAGCATACCTGATGTTTGTATACACTTGTTGTGCAGTGAGGTCAATTTGTCATGCTCATAAAAAATCCTGGTTAAACATACAGGCTACTTCTTATCCCTTCTTATACTATACTTTAACAGTGAAGGAAAACATTGTGACGAAACCTACATACCTGGGAATTCTCCATAAGAATTCCGAAGGTATGTAAAGTCTGGCAACCCGCACTAGGCCAGCGTGGTGGACTAAGGCCTAACCCCTCTCGGTAGTAGAGGAGGCCCGTGCTCAGCAGTGGACAGTATATAATACAGGGCTGATTGCATTGCATTGCATTGTTTACTTCTTATCCCAGAGAAAATAGGACTTCAAAGGTGTACAGTCAGCAGCATAAATATCTGTACAAAATCAAAACTTCAAATCACCTATATACGCGTTAATTTAAACTAAATTATTTTTTTCTTCGTTTGAAGTAAAGTAAATACCTTTTATTTTATTTTTGCGAAGAGAAAAAAAAGATTAGTAAGAACACAAAAGTATGTAGGCAATTTGAAATTTTGAATTTGTTCATCTACTTATGCTGCTGACTGTACAAAAATCTAAGTTTATTGTACTAGGCAGGTACTGCCTGTTTGTATTTAATAATCAGACTAGTATGATGTCAGCGGGAATCCCTGTAGTTATATCAGTTATTGATTCAACCTTTAACCTGTGTTATGATTCTGTTAAGTAAATTAAAAAAAAGGACTTGTGTATTATTATTATTTTTTATTGCATTGAATGACGAGACGAGCATGCCGTTCGCCTGATGGTAAGCGATACAACCACCCATAAACAGTAGCAACACCATCCAGCATCTTGACTTAGAATGTACTGTGTGGCATTCCACTGCGCTTGTCATCCTGAGCCATAAGCTGTTAAGTCTCATTATGTCCAGTAGTTATACTGGCTACAATGGGCTACACAACAGATTTATTTTGATGCTTAGTTTTTTATTTTATTTTCTTTTCTTTATTATTATTTTTTGCTAGACTGATATTATATTGATGTGCATGATGTATTTACCTATAATTGTTTTGTTGCATTAAGATGGTATGTTTTTGCATGTTTTTTTTTAAGTATTAATGTATACAAACGTTGGTAAATCAAGTAAATAAAAAAAAATAAAAAAAAAAAAAAAAAAACAGTGCATGCACACTGCTGCTTGGCGGTAGAAACAGACATTGCCGTGTTACCCACCCAGACGGACTCTTACATATGAGAGACCTACCACCAGTATATATTAATTGTTGAACATAATTGTTAATATATGGGTATGAGAAATAATCATCAAACGCCAGAAATATTATAGCTAAGAACCGTCTCGATAACAACTTGCAAATAAAAAGACGTCAAAATCAGTCCATTCGTTTGAGAGCTACAATGCTGCACAGACAGACATACAGATACACACCCCAAACTTATAACACCCCTCTTTTTCTGTCGGGGGTTAAACAATTGTTGAATAATTTTGTTATAGCAGCTATCACAAAGTGATTTACATTTGGAACACCTTCTTAGACTGTTCTCATTATTAGACTGTTATTGAAAGTATTTATGCCCAAAATTTCATCTTTCTAGAACCAGCTTTTGAAGCTTTACAAAACAATTGTTGATTAGCAAACTAAAATAAGGATCTAAATGTACCTTGCATAGAGCAATGAAGTTTACAATGCAAAAAGGTTGCGGTAAGTGGAAAACTTGTTTTAATAACCACATTTTTTCAAATAAACTATTTTGAAAGTATATTATTGAACAAAAAATCTCTACAGAGCCTTATTTTACAACATTGTGAATATACTTTCACCGCTAAATATATTGTATTTATTTTAATGGACTGTCACTTGTGCCTCCTAAGAAAGATGTCTGATGGCACAAATTGCCTCAGCAATGAATTGTTTTATTGACATATTTATGCAAAAATAATAGATACTAGGTGATAGCCTACTTGGGAGTGGAACGGACTGCCGAGATGAATGTGCGCAGGTTCAAAACCTAAGGGCACGCACCTCTGACTTTCTAAATCAGTTATGTGTGTATTCATTGTGAATTATCGCTCGCTTTAACAGTAAGGTAAAAGATTGTGAGGAAACCTGCATACCTGAGAAGTTCTCTATAAGAATTTCGAAGGTATGTGAAGTCTGCCAACCTGCACTAGGCCAGCGTGGTGGGCTAAGGCCTAAACCCTCTCAGTAGTAGAGGTGGCCCGTGCTCAGCAGTGGGTCAGTATATGATACAGGGCTGGTATGGTATATTGACATATTAAATACAAGTAACAACTATTACTTGTAACTTACATTAAATAATGAGTGAACAGATATATTTGAATGTCTTGAACCTAGCTTGTCCACATAGTAAGTTTAACATTGCTTATAAACTTATCAGAAGATTACTGTTATTTTATAATGGTACGTTTATGTTTAACAGAACTTACTTGATAATTCTGAGGAGGCACTCCAGGGGCAACTTTCTGTTGATATTGCTGAGATATCGTGCACTGCAGGAATGCAGCGAAAAATACTAACCGCAGCATTTTTCTAAAATAAAAAACACGTATAACCTCTCCCTCTTTTCACTAAATACTGAAACGTTTTATTTTTTTCAACTACTGAACATAAGTTCTTATTTCAAAATGTAATTCATAACAGTGGCTGCCGTGGATAATTAATTTTACCTGGAGCGTAATACGTGGATTCGCGATAATAACCTTATCGAATCGTCTTGGCGTTGATAAAATAAAGTAATAATATGCAAGATATTTCGCAAACGTTTTCAAAAAGAAATCTCCAATACACGTCAGACGTTTTGAGTTTTGACGTTTAGCGTTTTGTTTTTGCTTTCGTAATCTATGTACTATGTGACACGTGTATGTATACTGTATATCTATACTAATATAATAAAGAGGAAAGATTTGATTGTTTGTTTGTAATGGATAAACTCAAAAACTGCGGGACCGATTTTGAAAATTCTTTCACTAATAGGAAGCTACATTACTCTTGAGCGCTATGGGCTACTTTTTAACCCGTGAAATATTTTTATCCCGGAAAAATTTTTGCACGCGGGCGGAGCCGCGAGCAGAAGTCTAGTTGGTTTATAATTTATATACATTCTATTTTGTGCATAAATCCTACTAATACAATAAACGCGAAAGTTTGTAAGAATGTATGTATGGATGTATGTATGTTTATTACTCTTTCACGCAAAAACTACTTAACGGATTTCGATGCAATTTGGCACACGGGTAGTTGGCCTGGATTAACACAGGCTACTTTTATCCCGGGAAAATATAAAGTGGGACTTTTATCCCGGGAAAACTTATTCATGCGGGTAGAGCCGCGGGCAAAAGCTAGTATTCTATATTTTTGATAAACATTCCTTAACAATATATTTTAAATTGAAGATACCGTTGGAAATACTAAAAGAGTAAAAAGTGTTACCTATAATATTTTACTCTTGGTTAGGTAATAAAAAATCGCTGTCGACTAACTTGACGGCTCAGGGACGTATTCAGGAGATTAAAATATACAGTGGCACTATTTGCCCGGAGTATATTAATAAGAACATAAGGTAGACAGACTACTTGATAAAGGTCGCAGAACACGCTGGATGCAGGCCGCTTTTGACAGGTCCGTCTGGAAATCTTTAGGGGAGGCCTATGTTAAATGCTCTAAGGAGGCCTATGTTCAGTAGTGGACGTCATGTGGCTGATGATGATGGTGATGAAAGTAAAATAAATAATTTGTAAAATTACTAACAGATGTAATTTACAGGTGAATTAAAAATAAAATTCCGACGTCACAAACGCTGCAATGTACATTAGTTGTCATAAGACACAAGTTTGCGCGTTCACTGAGAAGAAGGACCCTTTTGTCATGGCGCCACAATTCGAAGGAGTTACTCTCCAAGTGTCCGAGTGTATTGGGATCCTCGGCGTCGAAATCTCGAGCAAAGTGCAGTTTAGGAGTCATTTGGAAGATAAAGCCAAATTGGCAAGTAAAAAGTTGGGCATCCTGAACAGAGCCAAGTGGTACTTCACGTCGGGTCATAGGTTAACGCTTTACAAAGCGCAAATCCGGCCCCACGTGGAGTACTGCTCTCATCTCTGGGCAGGTGCCCCAAAATACCAGCTCGACCCACTTGACTCCTTACAGCGCCGAGCTGTTCAAATCGTCGATGATGCCAATCTCACGGACAAACTGGAGCCGTTAGGACTGCGGAGAGACTTTGGGTCTCTCTGTGTGTTCTATCGTTTGTTCCACGGGGAGTGCTCCGAGGAATTGTTTAAGATGGTACTATCGTCACCTTTCTACCATCGCACCACTCGGCACCGCAGTAGAGTTCATTCCTACCCCCTGGAGACGTACCGTTCTCGAACGGAACGGTACCAGCGTTCTTTTCTACCACGTATGTGAAAGCTCTGGAATGAACTACCTGGGTCGGTGTTCGCTATGACCTGTCCTTCTTCAAACGAGGCTTAAAAAGAGTATTGTCCCTATGGTAGGCAGCGGCCTGTCTGTGTCCCTGGCATCGCTGAGTCCATGAGCAGCGGTGGCCGCTTACCATCAGGCGGGCCGCTAGCTCGTACCTATGCAATAAAAAAAAACATCAACTAAACTAAATAATGTATACGAGATCGAAGTATCATGAATTTTCCTTTCTGTACTCTTTTTTTTTATATCATTGAATGACGAGACGAGCATGCCGGTCGCTTGATGGTAAGCGATAGGACCACCCATAAACAGTGGCAACACCATCCAGCACCTTGAGTTACAAAGTACTGTGTGTCATTCCACTGCGCTCGTCATTCTGAGACATAAGGTTTTAAGTCTCACTATGTCCTGTAGTTACACTGGTTACAATGTCCTTCCAGGACACAACAGTGCATGCACACTATGGCGGTAGAAATAGACATTGCGGTGGTACCCACCCAGACGGACTCTCACATATGAGAGACCTACCACCAGTGAAACACCACTCCCAAGTTTCGCAACAACGTAAGAGAATTTTGACTAAAATTTAATTCAGGGGCGCTATGAAAATAATCATTTCACTTCTAGGTATATGCTTAGTGAATAATGCATCGACAAGCAACACGATTAGCGATTTCTGAGTTAAGGTTCTTCTATCAAACAACCAGACATTCACAAACATTCGCATTTTTATCATTAGTAAGAAGTATCATTACTGCCTCGGTGGCGTAGTTACGACTGCAATGCTGAGGTCTCGGGTTCGATCCTCGGGTCGGGCAGTGATATTGGATTTTTCTATTCAGTATCAGCCCGGAGTCTCGGATTTGTGCTGGATATGGCGATAGGCTTGCTCCCTATCACATCATGGGACGGAATACGCATGGCGAAAAGTGGGTGCACTAGTTGCGCCTCTGCTTACCCTTTCAGGGATAAAAGGCGTGAGTGTGTGTGTGTGTGTGTACGAAGTAAGATTAGTGAAATAAAACGAATTATTATGTTAATAAAAATGGTATATTTATTTAAAGTGGTTTTTCAATCAAACCGTCCTTTCTAATCACAATCACTCTTCTTATGATATTTTTTCTCAATTTCTCCACGATATGTTCTTTGGAATACTCCTTAGTTTTAATTTTCTTACACACTATAATATGGCCCATCTTAGACACCGAAGAACTAACCTTGAAATATTCTTAATGCTAATGTAAATAGATCTACTTTATTCAAGACAAATTTTAGGGTTTACGTATATTTTTTTATAAATTATACGGTTAACCGACAGACCAGATAATCTTATAAGTGTATACGTTCTTCTTTTTATTACTAATATCATGTAGTGACAGCAAATATTAAAAAATTTTTTTTAGAAACTAGGCTGATGTAAGAGATGCGTTTTTTTAATATTAAGTTTTTGTTCATGTGATAACTTTGTATTGGCAGGAAAGTTTCGTCAAATTCACGACACAAGAGTATCAATCAAATATGGACGCTAAACTTATCACCATAAGGTTTAAAGTATGTTTTTATTCGAAACCTGACTTGGTAAGTTGCCATACTATTAGCTGTTGCATTCAGAGTATTGTAATTTTTCTGAAGGCAATACTAGGCTCTTATCACTTACTATGCGAGGCCTTACTTGCTTAATCACCTATTTGCTAAATTAAATTAATATACTATGTAGCACCTAATACTGACCACACATATTTCTGCGTGGAAAATGGTTACGAAATACGACGTGCGCACGGGCGTAGCTATAACTTTCACATGGGGGGTCCGAAGACACCAAAATGTACCACCTGGGGCGGATCTATAGGTCTCGTATACACCCCCCCCCCCCCCCTCCGTCACCAAATTCATTTTGGGTTTTGTTTTGTGGCCCAGATTATTTTTGTTGTAAGCTAAGCCCATATACGCCCATGGTCGTACGTATACAAAAAATAGGAAAATCACCTCGCACTCTGTGAACTACATAATTCGCGGTACCACAAGTCCCTTAAATCAGTTTTAAGCAATCACCTCTGTAATTAGTAATTACCCCCCGTTATACATAACTTGAAACTGAAAGTAATCAATTACACTACACACTTACAGTTCGAAAATTCGAAAATTAAGCTTAAGTGGGACTTGTCTTACAAGAAATAAACAATTGGAGTAGATGTTTTTAGTTTGCTCCTGAGTATGGCATAAATGTCTTACGGATGAGTCTTTTTAATTATAGTGAGTTTTCTGGCATTTCCACGCACCTCTTCAGAAACTACGAGATTACTAAAACCCTCCACCAATCCTTTGATACATTCCACCTCCTCCCTCATCAAACCGGAAGGCAAATCAAATTTCGAATGGTCATCCCTTTTAGACAAATCTTCGCACATACTCAGAACGTCGTTTTGGAAATCCTGATCTACCGCATATACTTTTTTCTCTTTAACTTCCGTATTAAAAACTTTTTGCCACATTTCTGTTTCTTTCTTTTCAGATTTTTTTATTTTATCGTCTAGCGCGGCTAGTGCTTTACCTATATCTGTGTTTTTCGGTTCTAGTTTCAACGCTTTCTTGTAGTATTTGATGGCTTCATCTATTTTGCCTAACTGTTCATTCGCCCTGCCACAGTAAAACAATGCTTTACAATGATTGTCTATGTCAATAATTTTATCCAAATTTTCACACATTAATAGAACATATTTTGGCTTATTTAGCTTATAATAACATACAGCTAAATTGACATAGATTTTGATTCTATTGTCTTTTAATTCTGCCTGCTCTTCCGCTGTCTTCGGATGGGCCATAGACAACACTGTCATAGCTTGTTGGTAATATTTCATTGCTTTAGAGTATTTTCGTTTTTGAAATAACTCCTTAGCGTCCATGCGTAAAGCCTTGACCGTTTTTGATGTGGTTTCGAATTTCGATTGCTCGTCAGATGGGAGGTCGTTGAATCTGTGAAGAAATAAAATAATTATTAGACAGAATTAGTTTTTAGAAGAATAAGAAGTTACTGGTGGTAGGTCTCTCATATGTAAGAGTCCGTCTAGGTGGGTACCACCACAATATCTATTTCTACCGCCAAGCAGCAGTGAGCATGCACTGTTGTGTTTCGGTTTGAAGGACATTGTAGTCAGTGTAACTAGTAGATATAATGAGACTTAACATCTTATGTCTCAGGATGACGAGCGCAGTGGAATGCCACACAGTACATTGTAAGTCAAGGTGCTGGATGGTGTTGCTACTGTTTATGGGTGGTCGTATCGCTTACCACCAGGCGAACGGCATGCTCGTTTCGTCATACAAAGCAATAAAAAAAAAACTCGCAACCACGTGACATTGTCGTAATCACTCTGTTGTATAACAGGCTGAGATAGATCGAAATTCAACTAGACGAAGTTGCGGGTACAGCTAAACATATCACCTCACAGCCGCCTGGTTATCCTTAACATCGTATAGCACGATCACGAACAGGGCCGGCTCCGGGCGGATCCTGGGGGGCACGCCCCGCGGGCCCCACGCCGCGGCCGGCTGCACCAGCAGGTTGAACCGCGCCGTGGGCCCCTTCACTGTTGTTAGACCTATCTCGAGACCGGGTATGATACTACCGGCTCCTAGCCGTATGCGCTGGGAAAGTAAACTTGATTATAACAGTGAGATACAAGTGTATTTATGGGGAAAGCAAAAGATTTTTGAAATGAAATTTTATTTGCATGATTGTGGTTGTATATACAGATAGCATAATATAATTACAGAATTCAATAATCAGTGTCTCACAATCTGTCATTTTTGACGTGCAAATATTTATGATAGATAAATATTTATGATAAATATTTATTGGTTCATTTTCTGTAGCCAATGTTATTATGTGCTAGTTCACCTTCTGTAGCCCGTGGCTTACATGGGTAATTTCATGCAAAAACTACGTTTTTTTTTTAGGATTCTCTTAAACGGTTCTCTTCCCCTCGGATCGGGGGCCTCCTCAAGTCGGGGTCCCCCTAAAACCGGGGGCCCGTGGTATTTTGCCACCATGTCACCTTATAGTTACGTCGCTGGTTATCACACACATTTCGCCAGGTATGTTGGGTTCCATGTTGTACAGGGGCAAGCCTATTGTAGCCTGTAAATAGGCAATATTGCAAACTTTGGGCTGTTTTAGCAACTTTTGTAGCGGAAAAGACTTCTTACGCGGGCAAAGCCTCGACAACACCTACTTTAAATATAATTTACCTTCGGAGCGCCTTGGTTCATGGTGAGAGTGGAATCGAATGGTATTTTCGCTTTTTCCCAATACGCCGCGTAGTGTATCGTCACCTCTGCGTCCACTGGCACAAGTGGACCATCACCTGGAACAATGGTTTATATTAAACCCTTACCCTTTGTGTTATGTGTACCGAGCACGAATCTACGCGTTTCGTATAGTAATCGTATAGAGTAAGTTAACGCATTCGACGATACCATACGTCAAAAAAGAGACACGTGCTGACATTTTCCATAATTTGACACAATATCCACCTGCAACCCCCCCCCCCCCCCACTCTATATACGCTTATGAGTGATACCTACAGAAGAAATCTTGCGTATATCACCGGCAATGAGTACAGCCTAGGCATTGCACAGAATAATCGATTATACAGATTGCGGGTAACACATACAAGAAACGACCTAATAATAGTGAGCATAACGTACCCTCTTCAATGACGAGTATCTTGACATCCCCACTCGCCACACAATCTATCATGTTCGTAGCGAGCTTCTCGAACGAGTGGTAGTCCGGAGACGACAGCATCATCTTGTCCGTGCTCTCTTCTATTCTTTTTAATACGTCTTCTGTGTCACTGTTAACACAAACCTTTTGTAAGGTGTTTTCTTGTTGAAAATGTACAGTCAGCAGCATAAGCCCTCATCATCATCATCATCATCTGCCCTTTTCGCTTACTATATATATATATATATATATATATATATATATATATATATATATATATAAGTATTGGGGGTATATCTTAAACTTAGATTAATAACGACATCTTGAAGATTTCAGATCAAATTATTACATGATTCATAGTTATGCACTCGTGTTGGAATTAAAATTTTTATTACCTATTTTGCGAGTATATAAATGAACTGCTCTAAACATAAGTAAACAAATACTGAATTGTATATATTTTTTTCTCTACATAATGCAATGTATTTTATACCTTGAACTGATTTTGAAAAGAGCAACACTAGAGTTTCTTGCCCGTTCTTCTCTAGTGAGAACTGCTTTCCGAACTGGTGGTAGAGTTAATATTGACGGAATCTAAATAATGTATAACATTTTATGGGTTCGAATAAATTATTTCATTTCATTTCATTTCATTTAAGTAGCTGAACAAAATCAAAATTTCAAATAGCCTATATACGCATTAAGTTAAACTGAAACATTTTTTTTCTTCGTTTGAAGTAAAGTAAATCTCTTTTATTTTATTTTTGTGGAGAGAAAACAAAGATAAGTAAGAACACAAAAGTATGTAGGCAATTTGAAATTTTGAATTTGTTCAGCTACTTATGCTGATGGCTGTACATTTAAGAACGTAAATATAGTAGAGCCGCGCTAATTCGACAAACGTTTTGCAAGACGGTGTCGGATTGTCGAATTTGTCGGACTAGAGGATACTGCCTCCGACCCCCTGTAGTCTGGAACTTTCTAGAACAGGAGTCCCTTGTAATCCGACATATTAAGTACTTATAAAAAAAATAGATTATCCCTATGTGTACTATATAAATGAGCATTGGCAGAAATGTTTGTCATAGCTTAGTAGTCTTGTCGCATTATAAGGCGCCGGATCAGCCAGGGGCCAGATTACCGCGGGTCTACTGTATTGGATGTTTATAATGTATTTTATCGCCCATTGGTTGGACCAGTACAACGGCTTATATAGTATCAAGCCGTTTTTTCAGGGTTAGGTGGAAGTATATCAAACTCAAACTTAGGGCCTGTTTCGCGATTTATCAGTAAATACTCGTCACATAAATGTATAAGCCGATCAAATACAAAAGTTACACTATAATCTATGCTCCCAAATAAATGATAAATCAAATGAAGACCTTTTAAAGGTCGCAGGAACCCGCTGCATATAGGCCACTTCTAACAGGCTTATGTTCAGCAGTGGACTTCCAAAGGCTGAAGAAGAGAAAATTAGCACTATCAACCTTAGCTGTTTACGTTTTTTTACTGTCGACTAACTTAATTCTGTGTTATAAAGTCGTTGCTATAAAGTACGCTCATATCAAAAACTTATACGTAATTTATTTCTAGAAGTTACATCTTGTTATTGGCTTTATAACACCTAAATTGGGCTATTCTTAGTAGAATTATAAGCTGTAAATTTTCTTTGCTGTAAATAAATAAATACGATAACTGTCGAATTCAATTAACTTGAACATTATGAAACAGGCTTAGCCGTAGATTTTTTTAATAAGGACAAACGCTTGGTGTTATTTCATGGCAGCAAAATTTACAACGCGGTCAGACCGAGTACACTCTTGTATAAGAGAGACTTATCATCAAGTAAGTTGTAGTTTGGAGCTAGTAATTTTACCTGTCATCCTCTTCATCCATATCGGGGAACAAATCTTCGTCCGCATTTATCATTGGGTTAGCATTCTTCTTCTTAAAATCTAAGTCTATGTGAAATTCGGTTTCTGAGGTCATCAATTCACTAAAAAATATACATTTGAAATTAGGAATTTATCAAAACAAATATAATTTCTATTCAAAGAAAGAATTTTATTTGGATATAAATTTTGACTTTTAATCGAGATCAATAATTAAAAGCAAGTCGAACTCTTTTTCTGATAGGTTCATTTTCACTGTCGATCCTAATATAGTGGTTAGGATACTGAAATCATTAACGGCCGGTCTCAATAACTTACTAACATTTAACTGGAGATTGATATCTACCTCGACGTAAAAGTCAGGCTGTTTCAATATCAATTCTTATCTAGAAGGTTGCAAATATTTGTTATAACAATATATTCGTAAGACGGTATTTTAGGAATTTCAATTGTTTGTAATCAGTTTTGTGAACCTAATAAACAGAAAAAAGAAATCTATCTTAGTTTTTAGAAACACAGATAACAACCGTAATAATTTTAACGATTTGTTATCTTTTATTAAGTTACTGAGACCGGCCGTAAGTAAATAACGGGAAAGGACTGTTGCCAGATGACTCCTATCAAACCCCTCCAGAACTATGTGAAGAGTTCACAGAAAATGGCTTATAGGCCCAAAAACAAAAATTTATGAAAGCAACACACACACCCCTGGCCATACTTTAGAATAATAATTATTTTTATTTAGGATATAATAGTAAATTTGTGAAATTATAAACGATGTCTATGATATAGGCATAGCCTTGTGTGGACATCACCGGTAAAGAGGATTATGCACTTATAATTTGGATAAATGAATAAACATGGCTGTTTTGCCAAGAAATAAACTGTATTCTGCTGTCAATCAAGTAAATTTCTTCCCTCAAAAGTACCCCCAAATATTTTGTTCTCTATGGCATTATACGCGTCAAATTTTGGGGAGAACCCCCATCCCCATCTGGCAAAGAGAAAGGAAATAATGGAAATTTTATGATCTTTATAAGGAAACATGGCTGCGATTTAGAATCTTGCAACGGGATTTCAGGGTCAAAAATGGCATTTAATGGTTTGATTTTTGTCTTTACTTATAACAAAACCATTTCCGAGGTTAGAACATATCAGATTTTAGGTAAATAAAAGTGAATAATTTAATTTTTATATGAATAAAATACGTAAACGTTACGTGAAAACGCAGTGTTTGGTTGTCGAAATAGATTGCGTCAGTTGTCAAAGGCGAAGGGATTCTTTATGATACCACCTAAAAATGTATTTTATTCTAATAACTGTATAAAAATACCGCAGTAACGCGATGTCAATGTTTTTCACTCCCACCATTTTTCTTATTGCATACATTGTGTATGTGTAACATCAGCTTATCATTAAAATAGTTATGTCGCAGAAATCCTCAAGTTGGTTACATTATATTGGTACTGTGTATGCCAGAAATGAATGTTCAAGCGTAAAACTCCTCTTTGTACATTTAGAGATTAGAATTGTTGGTTTATTTTCGTATGGTTTAGTTTTGCCAAAAAAACGTGCTTCGGTGAAACTTGATGAATTTATAATCGTAGAGCGTAATCTTATTAGTTGCATTCACTTTTGACCTCGAAATCCTGTTACAATACTCTAAATTTTAACCGAAATCTTTATTCTAATCAAACACTAAAGGATATTTTCGATTTTTGTGTGGGTACTGGGCCTCAAAATTCCACAAGGTTCAAACTTTATGGATATTATAGGGACAAAAATATGGATCTTGGGTCCATTAAGAAAATATTTTCAGGCCCCTCCATTTATAACAAAAAAAAATATATAAAAACATGCATATTAAGTGTAGTTTTTAAGCAAAATAAAATAACTTAATCTCAACATTGGAGGACTTTAAAATTATACGATTTATTGCAAATTTTTGAGAGTACTATCCTAATAGATATAATGTATCTTGGTTAGACTGCCACGGTGGCGTAGTTGTATTACGGTACGACTGCAAAGCTGAGGTCTCAGGTTCGATCCCCGGGTCAGGTAAAGTGATATTGGGTTTTTCTATTCAGTATCAGCCCGGAGTCTGTGCCCGATATGGCGTAAGGCATATGGGGCAAAAAGTTCTCAAGTGGAGGCCACGTGGCAAGCGCAGCATCGACGGTACACCTGCACGGTGGACAGACGACTTGATAAAGGTCGCAGGAACACGCTGGATGCGGGCCGCTTTTGACAGGTCCGTTTGGAAATATTTAGTGGAGGCCTATGTTCAGCAGTGGACGTCATGTGGATGATGATGATGATGGCGATAGGCTCACCCCCTATCACATCATGGGACGGAATACGCACGGCGAAAAGTGGTTGCACTAGTTGCGCCTCTGCCTACCCTTTCGGCGATAATAGGCGTGAGAAAGTGTATCTTGGTTAAAATTTAAGGCTCGTTTTTGGACATGTTCTTTATGATCAAAGTTAAATGACAAATCGCAACGAAAAATTTGATTCCAAATACGTTCCTGCATTTTTTACTTTGAATGAAATAGACAATGTTTCGTGTAAGCTAAAAATGTTAAACGAATATGGAACGCGGTCTTAAAATGTAACCCACAAGCAAATTTCAACTTTATCACATTAGCATTGAGATTAAAATATAAAATCAGGGTATATACATAGTAAACCGCGAAAATATTGTTCATGTGCTTACCTTAAATTAATTCCTTTGGAAAACTGGACGGGATCTTTAGAAACTTCCTCCATTGTTACAATACGACGTATACAGGTAATGTACGCCCCAAAATATGATAAAAATTACAAAAATATGAATATTTTGACTATAAAACAACTTTCAATCTCGGTACACCATTGACAGGAGTGAATGTGAATCTGATGAGCAGAGACAAATAAACTAGCTGATGAGAATCAAACTTCAAAGATATAAAAAGGAGTGAATGAAATAGTCAAAGAAATAGTGATGCGTAAAACTGATCAATGATTTGATATTGGTTCTCCACAAGAATTATGCTATCGCTTTAAATATAAATAAGATTTGTGAACATATTTGGATTTGTGTAAGCGTATTACACATACACTGTTGAATAGATTTGGATGTAATTTAGAACATAAATGATATTGGATTATCGTAAATCAATTTATTGGAACGAAGTTCCTTATGCCTTATGACTGCCTCGGTGGCGTAGTTGTATTACGGTATGACTGCAATGCTGAGGTCTTGGGTTCGATTCCCGGGTCGGGCAGTGATATTGGGTTTTTTAAAATTCAGTGTCAGCCCGGAGTCTGGAATTTGTGCCCGATATGGCGATAGGCTCGCCCCCTATCACATCATGGGACGGAATAACGGCGAAAAGTGGGTGCACTAGTTGCGCCTCTGCCTACCCCTTCGGGGATTAAAGGCGTGAGTGTATATGTATATGTATATATGTATGTAAGTTCCTTATTGCGCGTTGTGAAAGGGGGCTGGACGGAAAGTTGTCACGACACTTTTTTCTATTATCTTACTAATTTGAACCTTAAATACAATGCGTAGAAGCTATAATTCTTGAAACGAGTATATTTTTGTTTATTTTATTTATTAAAGTCATTAAAACCATTTCTTACTAATCTAATATGAACCTTAAATACATTGCGTAGAAGCTATTTCCCCAGCGTTAGCACGGCACGAGTACAAAAGAATCGAACGTAACATTCTTTTTTCAAATTTTGTTGATTTATTCTACTTTGGTTACTGACATTTATCAATAACAAGACTAAACGTGCTTTGCTCGCGTTTAAAAATCTACTTTATGTGGTAAGCGTAAGATCGAATTTGTGTTTAGTCAATCAAAAATTGGGATAAAAATGCTATGCAATAGCTTTACCGCGGCAATCCTCGAGTGCCACACGTATTTATTTGTTTTTTTCTCTAGAAACTTATGTATTGGAACGGAAATAGGAAAATATTTATATGTATACACACTCTGTTATATAAATAAAATTTTATTACAATTCCTTCACTAATTAATCGAAAGGAACTTCGTTCCATCCGGGTGTCCCTTGACACCTCTCATTGCTTTTTTCTTTTCCGGGAAAATGCAGTCAGGTTTTCATTTTAAGCAGAGACTAATACGGATAGAGCTGTTAGTAAAAGCTACATAATTGGAATATTATATTTGTTAAATAATAAAAGAAATGCATAACGATGATGTGTTAATACATCAGTGTAACAGTATAAGAGAATACGCTAATTAATATAAAATTTACAGATATCTCTAACGATTTACTATTTGAATTACAACTGGCGTTTAATTTAATTTTAAAAGCTGTAACTAGGTAACAAGTTAGTCATAATAATGATGAACTATTTCTTATCAGTTCATTCATTGCACCGTGTCGACTTTGATGTTCGCTAATCGCTTCACTAGTCAACCATTTCAAAATGACTCGTTAGGCGCCCATTAGACAGTACGTTTTGCTGTCAGTTTTACCACAGTTACGTCTGTGAGAGACGAATAACTTATCGTCTAATGTGGTGATAGATGGTTGAATGGTGGTGATAAACGAATATCTGGATTTTTTGATTTGCGCGTCACGCAACCATCAATCATGACTTTTCCGCGATCGTCTAATGGCATTTCGACCGGCAAACGTCAGTCAGCACGCGGAAAGCGGTGGAGTTGGACATGTGTTGCCTTGGAGTGGCGCCCGCGCACCCGCGCGGCCAATCACCTTCTCCGAATTAACATTATGCTACAGTCGGAGAAAGAGTTTATTTTAAGTTTTAAAACAATCCCTGAGTTGCGTATATACCACAAATCTTTAATAGTTAGTAAGATAATAAAGAAAGTAGTTGTCATAGTCCTTATTTTCTTTTGCATCTCGTATATCAAGCTAAATTAATCTATGGTAATATTATAAATGCGAAAACTTTGATGTTTTTTTAATCAGTCACGCCAGAACAGCTGAACATCCAGATCGGGTGTTTGGCACAGAGATAGATTATAGAATAGAATAACACATAGGCTACTTTATCCTGGGAAAATATATAGAGGGCTTTTATCCTAGAAAAACTTTTTCACGCGGGCGGAACCGCTATAAAAAGCTGGGTAAAACAAAAGTATGGCTATAAAACTTTCTTTTTTACAGTGAATATTTTACCCAACGCTTTGTTATTATACCTTTTTTGGTCTAAATTCTAATTTATTTTATAACTATTCTTACTAAGACGATTGAAAACGTGTGTACTCCGAGAAATCTTGAGTATGACTGAAGGTGGTTTTGAGTGATTGTGTAATGCCAATTTGTTTTCATCAGTCACCGTTATTCACTCGTCAACCATGAGTAATGGAATTGAATGCCGGTTGTGTGAGCGTGTAATGGGCCCTTAGTCGTTATAGTCTGTGATCGTTATTCTAGTTTATTTTATTATGATTTTATTTGTCTCTGATCGCTATATTTAACAAAGTTTTGCACAAATATTATATTGCAGTTGACTGCTGAATTTTGCGAATTGCTTAAAATATTGAAAATCTTCGCGCTCCCACGAATCATAAAAGCAGGTACGATTAATTATATCAGTCAATAATATTTCCATTGTTAAGATATAATGGCGGTATTTTATAACAAAGCGGCATTCAACTTTTTATGTTACATTTATTATCAAAACTCATTGAACAAAGTTAGAATATCCTACCTAATTTACTAGCCAAGCATTTAGAATTATTGCACAGAGATCTGTTGAATAATGACGGAGACCGTGTGATAGAGACGTAGAAAGGCAAGGCAGGTTGGCACAATATCGAGATGCCCATACGGTAAGCTTAAAACTCTAAAGCGAGCCGCTATTTGCCAAGATAATATTAGTAGGTCTATGTGATAAAGCCGTGGGGGGACAAAATGTTTGGAGGTGCTTTTGGAGCGAAGAAATTTACTTTACTATAAAATATAGTGTATCAGAACAGACAACTTTAACATTGTAAAGTGATGTGGGTAACTGTTACTGCATCTATGTATGCTGCCAAGCATTGTGCATGCCCTGTTGTGCTCCATTTTGAAGGGCATTGTAGCCTGTATGAAAGCGTTGATAGCCTAGTTGGGAGTGGAACGGACTGCTGAGACGAATGTCCGCAGGTTCAAAACCCAAGGGCATACACCTCTAGCTTTTCTAAAAAATTATGTGTGTATTCTTTGCGAATTATTGCTCGCTTTAACGGTGAAGGAAAACATTGTGAGGAAACCTGCATACCTGAGAAGTACTCCGAATTTCGAAGGTATGTGAAGTCTGTCAACCCGCACTAGGCCAGCGTGGTGTACTAAGGCCTAAACCCTCTCAGTAGTAGAGGAGGCCCGTGCTCAGCAGTGGGCAGGATATAATACAGGGCTGGTATGGTGGTAGCCTGTATTTTAAAATGAGCTATTCTGTGAGTATATAAATGAAATGCTCCAAACAAAATAAACAACTTATTGTATTTTTTTCTGTATCATGCTTTGTATTTTATACCTTGAACTAATTTTGAAAAGAGCAACACTAGAGTTTCTTGCCTGTTCTTCTCTGGTGAGAACTGCTTTCCAAACTGGTGGTAGAGTTAATATTGACGTAATCTAAATAATGTATAATGTATGGGTTCGAATAAATGATTTAATTTAATTTCGATTTACTGAGCATTATGAACTTAACATCTAATGTCTCGGGTGATGAGCATAGTGGAGTGCCTCACAGTGATTTGTAAGTCAAACTTTGGGTGGTGCTAATGTTTCTGGGTAGTTGTGTTGTTTACCATTAGATGACCAGCTTGTTAGTTTTGTAGTTTATTTACATAAAAGAAGTAGGAGAGGCTAAGATGGTTGTATAATATCAAGCCTATGAAGAAGAACATTGGTTACTGACATTCTACACTTTTTGTTTGGCATTAATCTTTATTCTAATAAAAATATGGTAGGTATGTTTGCAGTGTTTAGTTATAAAAATAACCACACACACACTCACACCACAACTAGTGCACCCACTTTCGCCGTGCGCATTCCGCCCCATGATGTCATAGCAGGCAAGCCTATTGCCATATCGGGCACAATTTCCAGACTCCGGGCTGATACTGAATAGAAAAACCCAATATCATTTTACATGACCCGGAATCGAACCTGAGACCTCGGCATTGCAGTTGTACCCTAATACAACTATGCCGCCAAGGTAGTCAAAAATAACCTTTTTATTAAAATGCTGGAAATAAATCATAAATATTTTAGAATTAGTTTATTTATTTTATCATTAAAGTACTAAGTGTCTGCCGGCACACCTTTGAGAGTGACCTTAATTTGTATCCAAATAAATTCTATTTTTGACAATTCTCTGACCGCTTGATAATCAATGGGTGGGGAAAAAACCACTTGTAAAAACTATGAAATGTAGAAATCAATGTCAGAAGAATATTGCATTATACTGTTCATTTGTATAGACGCAGGTGATTTTCTTATTATCTGTCAAAAAACTTATAAAGCATATACAACTATGGTTTAGGCCAGAGGATATATATTGTCAATGCGGTCGTGAATAGCCTTGCAATAATTTATAATTTTACTTTTTACTAAGTACCATTCGCAATTTTTTTTTTTTTTTTTAAAAAGCTATCAATCGATAATTTGTCGTAAAACTAATTTGAGGATAACGTTATGGGTTACACATTTATTATTTGTGGCATTTGCATGTATTTTATCGACTTAATTCATATTGTGTAACTGTTTGTTGTCCCATTATAATAAATAAATAAATAAATAGGGTAGTTGATAACTTTTTAAAAGTATATGAAGAAAGAAAGAAAAGTATTTTATTTGTCACAGACACAACCGACATACAATGGTATTAATTATAAACTAAGAAATGACCATTATAACTATGGACTATAATACTATTACGTTTTTTTTCTTAAATTATAACAAACCCAATAATAATGTTATGTTACATGTCGTGGCTGTGACAGGTAGGTGGCCACTCAGCATAATGCTGAGTGTATTAAAAATGTATGTGAATCCAAAATGTTACCGAAAAATAACTTTGAAATTAGCACACTAAGAAGTAAGCTTTGAAAGGACATGACCAAAAACGGGCCTAAAATTCTAACCAAGGCAGTTTATATATATTTGGATAGAGCTCCTAAAAACTAGCCTTTTACAATAAATCGTTTAATTTTAAAGACCTCAGATTTTTAGATGTAAGTAATTTTATTTTGCTAAAAACTACACTTATCATGATTGGGCTCCGCCCGCGCGGTAGAGTTTTTCCGGGATAAAAGGTAGCCTATAGCACTCAGGAGTAATGTAGCTTCCTATTAGTGAAAGAATTTTCAAAATCGGTCCAGTAGTTCCTGAGATTAGCGCGTTCAAACAAACAAACTCTTCAGCTTTATGATATTAGTATAGATGAAAAAATATTTTTAGGCCCCTCCATTTATAACTAACTTCTTTAAAAACATTTCTAAAAAGGTTAGTTGTAAATGGACGGGCCTTAATTTTTTTTTTAATGTATCGAAGATCCATATTTTGCCCCTTAATATCCCTAAAGTTTGACACAGGTTAGATTTTGAGGCCCAGCACCCATACAAAATGCGGACATCTCCTTTGGTGGAAGGAGAAGTTGTCAAAATTAAATAACAGTCGTATCAGACTGTGACGTCACTAAGTGTCACCGGCCATAACTCTGCGTGCGTGCGTGCGAAAGAGATAAAGCCATATCCCCACCACGCCCCCACTTTTGCTGACAACAATATTTCGAATACGAATATCTGCTATATTTTTCAACCAATTTTGATGCTGATTCCATAGAATAATGCCTGATTCGTAATATTTTCTGTTACATATACAGGGTCATTTTGACATTGCGGTAATAAATGAAACCACATACTCGTCTTTGCCTCTGCTAGCATTATGCCAAAAATCATCCATGAGAAACGAATATTTTCACCAAAAAACTCAATTTTACTTTCCTGATTTTTTCATCATTTTGTAGTTTAGTGCGAATATGGCGTGTGCGTGAGTGAATTTCTGACTGAAAGTTTCATGTTGCTGCAGCGACGAATCCCCATAGAGTATTTGTAGTGGCGTTAGGGCGTGTTAATTTAAAGTTACTTTTTATTGATATTTATTTTGTTTGAAACTTACACTTTTTTATTTTACATGTATGGTTAAAATAACTTATTGGAAAGTGTTCTAGGAGATAAGTGTGTGGTTTCATTTAGTAACGCAATGTCAAAATGACCCTGTATAATAATGTACAAAATCAACAGGAAACTACCCTATTGTTATTATTGCTAGAATTTAACAATTTAGTAAATGTTTCTCTCCTTCAGTTAAGAGTCAATTCCTTTTGTAATCTTTGTGTTTATTTCAAATGTACAAATATTAGTTTTGGGAATAAAAAATATTATTACTATTGTAGAGGTATCTTGGTCATCAGTCTAAGGTCCTCTAGCAATAAAAGTCTTAAACTGTCTTAAATCACATTATATTGTCACACATACAGAAAGACACATGTTAATACTACGACGGAAGGAGAACGACTGTTGGACAGATAGCGACTGGCGAACATGCCACTTTCTGCAACATTGCCATTTGTCTCCATACTATGTTCGATGACAATGTATTTCTTATTCAAGCTGCTATAATCATTTTACAGACGATGGCCGCACCGAAGCCCAACCAGATGATGACCTGTCCGTACGAGATGGCACACCAGGTGGAGCACTACAGGATGCACATACACCTGCAGAAATGCAGGAAACAGCATCCGAACTGCAACAAAGTGTCCTGTCCGTTTGACACTACACATATAATTAACGATGTTGAGCTGGATGTAAGTGTTGACTAGCTATGTTTTATTTATAGATTCTCAACCTTATTTCGTCTACTGCCCCTTGAATTAATAATTTTTTAGCACCCCTATATTATTTATTTTAAGTACATTTTGTCATGAGTCTTATTTCTTTTCTAACTTAAAACTTACATTATTCAAATCAAATAAAAGTTGCAATCAGCCCTGTAGTATATACTGCCCACTGCAAAGCATGTGCCTCTACTGAGAGGGCTTAGGCCTTAGTCCACCACGCTGGCCTAGTGCGACAGACTTCACACACCCTCAAAATTCTGATTGAGAATTCTCACGTATGTTGGTTTCCTCACGATGTTTTCCTTCACCGTTAAAGCGAACGATAATTAATAAACAATACACACGTAAGTTCGAAAAGCCAGAGGTGTTTTTGGCTTGGCGGTAGAAATAGACATTGCGGTGGTACCCACCCAGGCGGACTCTCACATATGAGAGACCTACCACCAGTAGATTAATCTAATCACCAGTAGATTATTTAGAACAAGATAAAACTTTTTAAATAACGCGCCAAAAGAAGTATAACTTCAATATCTTTCGCCTTATTCTACGTTCAAAATTCAAAACTAAAATGTTGACAATAGCTAATTTCAGGGTGTCGGTTTTTCGTGACGGTGTGCGCGCGCATCGTAAAAATTTACTCTCATCATTATTCCTTAACGCGCCAAAAGAAGTATAACTTCAATATCTTTCGCCTTATTCTACGTTCAAAATTCAAAACTAAAATGACTATAGCTAACTTCATGGTGTCGGTTTTTCGTGACGGTGTGCGCGCGCATCGAAAAAAATTACTTATAATTTTTCCCTAACGCGCCAAAAGAAGTATAACTTCAATGAGTGTTACATCCCACAGTTCCACGTGACAGTGTGTCCGAAGAGGATCATGCTCGACTCGCAGATATACATCACGGATGACGACTACAGGCCCGCCGTGGAGGTCTCCGCCGCGCCGGTCTTACAGAGCGAGGAGAACTGGGACGATGTGGGTATACTCTTGTCTAGGGAGATTATGGGAAGCTTTCAAGTCAGCCCCCCCTTGACTATAAACTTTTTTTTTTTTTTTTTATTGCATTGAATGACCAGACGAGCATGCCGTTCGCCTGATGGTAAGCGATACGACCACCCATATACCGTAGCAACACCATCCAGCACCTTGACTTACAAAGTACTGACTGGTATTCCACTGCGCTCGTCATCCTGACACATAAGATGTTAAGTCTCATTATGTCCAGTAGTTATACTGGCTACAATGTCCTTCAAACCGAAACACAACAGTGCATGCACACTGTTGCTTGGCGGTAGAAATAGACATTGCGGTGGTACCCACACAGACGGCCTCTTACATAATGAGAGACCTACCACCAGTAAAGGCATATAGTCCAGAGTCAGGACAGATTCCAAATCAATGTAAAATATTCATTTTATTAAATAGCTAGCTTTTGCTTGCGGCTCCGGTAGCGTGAATTTTTTTTTCTAGAATAAAAGTCCCACTTTATATTTTCCTGGGATAAAAAGGGAGTGACTAAAGAATAGTGGAAAACAAATCAGCGATTTTTATAATTCTTTTCTGTCTGTCTGTTACTGAACATCTAGAAAGAACTAAAGAAAGAAAAAACATTTATTGGCCACTAGTTGGGTGGTGAGTGGTGAATACATAATAATATATAATTATAATATATACATTACTAATGCAAGTACTAGATAGGTACTCACTCTAATGTGGATGGTATATGTCCCACCGCAACAGTGTCAATAGGATCTAGATCAGCATATGCCAACCAGCAATGCTTGGCTCCGAAAGTACTGAACGGATTTCGTTGAAATTTGGCACACGGGTAGGTCATGTCCTGGATTAACAAAGACTAGTTTTATCCCGGTAATTTGCTCCCATGAGAAATACTGGATATTTTGAATCTGAGTCTGTAAATAGACGGCGCTGTTGAAATTAAACTATTATAACGGATTTTATCGCGGTTTTTTATTCTATTTTCTCCCGACGTTTCGAAGGCTTTGCAGCACTTCGTGGTCACGGGGCGGACTGAGGTGTTGGTGGTCCGAAAAGTTAATGTTACAAATCTACCTTCAATTTACAATTTTAAGATGTTAGTCATCGTTTGCGGTCCGGTCTACGCAGAAAGAGCTCGCAATGTCTTGAGGTCTGGCAGCAGGTCTTTTGGGGCCCGATCTAATTAGATGTATCACCGGGTCCCAGGCTTGTGCAAGTTTCCAACCATCTTCTCTATTGAAATTCTCTGAAATCTTCTAGATGGCGCCGGCGTCGTTCTTTGTTTTAGGGTCTTTTGTAGCGGGAAAGGCTCTTCATGCGGATGAAGCCGCGAGCGACACCTAGTATAGTATAATTTTTTTCTATAAGTGAAGGCTTGTTATTGGCTTACAGTCAACCATTCTAGTGATATTAAGGTTTATAAAGCTGTAAGTCTTCCATATCATAAATAAATAAATAAATAAAATTTACATACACACACACACCCTTTATCCCCGAAGGGGTAGGCAGAGACGCAACTAGTGCACCCAATTTTCGCCTTGCGTATTCCGTCCCATGATGTGATAGGGGGCGAGCCTATCGCCATATCGGGCACAAATTTCAGACTCCGGGCTGATACTGAATAGAAAAGCCTAATATCACTGCCCGACCCGGGGATCGAACCCGAGACCTCAGCTTTGCAGTCGTACCATAACTACGCCGCCGAGGCAGTCATATAAGATTAACTTGATCAAATTCAAATCCACAGGAGGTCACATCATACATACCGGATCCGTCGAAGAAAGGACCCCACATCATCACCAAGATCCGTGGCGCCACCAGGTCAGAGAGGAGGAAAGCGCGGATGGAAGGCATCAAGACGTACCGGCCGGCTGAAGAATAGATACCCAGGGTTGTACCGTCGCTTTCGATCCCGAAATTGACTCACTGGGCTTAGAATGTGGCAAAAAGACACGACACGACTCTGGATTGGTTGAGGCTAACGTGTGACTCTTTTTTTTTATTGCATTGAATGACGAGACGAGCATGCCGCTCGCCTGATGGTAAGCGATACGACCACCCATAAACAGTAGCAACACCATCCAGCACCTTGACTTACAAAGTACTGTGAGTCATTCCACTGCGCTCGTCATCCTGAGACATAAGGTGTTAAGTCTCATTATGTCCAGTAGTTACACATTTTGACATATTGGTCTCTCGATCAATCACAATGAAAATTAAACGACATCTTACGAAAAACGTTTTGCCACATTCTAAGCCCATTTTCTTTTAATGTTTTTGATAGTAAGGGCATCTTGGCTACCAACCTTGGATTGTTTATTTCAGATAGTTTTAGTTAGTTTTAATATCATCTAAGTTGTAAGAACATGATTCAGTCTACCAGTGATAATGTTATAGTTCTTCTGTTATATTGTATTTAGATCTATTTAGTGTTTTGTATGTTTATTGGAGACGTATGCGGTCGCACAGACGGGTGATCAGTACACCTCATAGAACTGTTTCACCCTATCTATTTAGTGTTTAAAACTTGGATATCAAGATTTATCTGTGCTTAGAATGTGGCAACAAAATACGACACGACTCTGTTTTATTGGGATTGGTTGAGACTAACACGTGACTGACTTATTGGTCTCTTGATCACAAACTTCATAATAGGGTAGTTTCCTGTTTGATTTTGTACATTATTTTAGAGGTAACAGAAAATAATACGAAAAAGAAATTCTTCTGCGAAATCAGCATCAAAATCGATTGAAAAATAAAGCAGTTATTCAATTTTGAAATATTCTTGTGAACAAAAGTGGGGGCGTGGCGGGGATATCGCGCTATCTCTTTCGCACGCACGCAGCGTTATGGCCGGCGGCGCTTGGTGACGTCACAGCCTAGTATTACTGTTATTTGACAGCTACCCCTTCCATCAAATTTCAAAGGTTTATAACTTACTATTGCGTTAATTTTGAAAATTCTTTTTCCATTACATTTCTCATAATTGTATTTAAAAAAAAGTAGTCACCTACCCTGTTATACGACGAGATGCGTTTTTTAAGACATTCAAAGCACCATGTATTACATTGTATTTAGATCCATTTAGTGTTTAAATATTACTGATAAAGACTGTACTGACCTATACGGTATGTATTTTTAGTAGAGGTACCTGTGTAAAAACGATACATACGCAAAAAACCCTCCTTCTTTCGCAGTCGGGTAAAAAATGACAGTATAATTTTCTTTAGAACTAAAGTTTGTAGCGCTAATACATTATTTATGTCGTCTAACCAAACTTAAAACTGTACAGCGCTAGATCGCTTTAATCAATGTTGAAGGCACACTAGTCAGGTGTACGGATTGCAGTACAGTTCAGTTGAACAGAGTGAATGTTCGGATCGCGTAATCTAGTGCTTAGTACAGTCAGCAGCATAAATATCTGTACAAAATCAAAATTTCAAATCGCCTATATACGCGTTAAGTTAAACTGAAATATTTTTTTCTTCGTTTGAAGTAAAGTAAATACCTTTTATTTTATTTTTGTGAAGAGAAAAAAAAGATTAGTAAGAACCCAAAAGTATGTAGGCAATTTTAAAATTTGAATTTGTCCATCTACTTATGCTGCTGACTGTACATACATATCGATGTGTTTGATCTATAATTACGTATGTCCACGACCTTTAAGTAAGATACGTTTCCCTTCATACTACAAAAATAAGACAAAAATACCTAAGTGCGAAAATTGTAAATAAATAAGGTCATATATAACACTAGCTGTTGCGCGCGGCTTCGTCCGCGTCATGAGAGTTTTTGCGGGATAAAAAGGTCTCGAGCTATCCATACCAAACAATGAAATCCGTTCAGTAGTTTCAGAGATGTGCGCTAACAAACAGACAGATAGCAAAATGTCTATTTCTACCGCCAAGCAGCAGTGTGCATGCACTGTTGTGTTTCGGTTTGAAGGACATTGTAGCCAGTGTAACTACTGGACATAGTGAGACTTAACATCTTATGTCTCAGGATGACGAGCGCAGTGGAATGCCACACAGTACTTTGTAACTCAAGGTGCTGGATGGTGTTGCTACTGTTTATGGGTGGTCGTATCGCTTACCATCAGGCGAACGGCATGCCCGTCTCGTCATTCAATGCCATAAAAAAATATCGCTGATTTATTGTCCATTACTCTTCTTTAGTCACCCTTTATCACATTTCTTTCATTGTACAGACACCGTGTTCTACTGCTTTATTATATTTGGGTCGAGAATCGAACACTGAATCTAAACAGTTCCCTCCATTAACCTTACATACTTGACTACAAAGTTAATCCATTCTAGTAGTTTTACTTATAGTTAATGGTAATTTTGGACTAATTCGCCGTAATCCTAACTTATCCCAACATACCAGCCCCAAATAAATACATTTACAGACGTTCCATATTAATTACATTTGGTCTTGGAAGCGGCGATAGCCTAGTTGGGAGTGGTACGGACTGCCGAGACGAATGGCCGCAGGTTCAAAACCCAAGGGCACACACCTCTGACTTTTCTAAAAAGTTATGTGAATGTTACTCTTTGTGAATTATCGCTCGCTTTAACGGTGAAGTAAAACGTCGTGAGGAATATGTATATTTTTACTATAGTAATTCGTTACAACAACGTTACGTTAGCAAGTTACCACGCGACCCTTGTTAATTGAAAATAATCAGCAATTAAGCAAAGGTATTTATTTTTTGTTTAAATTTTATTTTTTTTGTTATAAAGGTTATCGCACACTAACCAGTCGTATCGCAAAATGTAGCCTTTGAGTATAAGTCACAGTAATAGTGCCGTCTATTTATGAGTGAAGTGTGTTTTTGTTATCTACTGTCCCCAGTGAGGCATACCTTGTACGCTTACCCTGTTCTTTTTTTTTTTTTTTTTTTTTTTTTTTTATTGCATTGAATGACGAGACGAGCATGCCGTTCGCCTGATGGTAAGCAATACGACCACCCATAAACAGTTTTTCTTTTATTAAAGGAAATTTGGCTCAAGACACTTCGAAAAGTAAATTCTGAACTTTAAGCAAAAAAAACACTCATTTGCTATTCTAATTATTCCTTAGTTTTATTATCAAAAATGGAGATTTATAGTTTGGATAACAATTTATTTTGTATGTTTATAGTAATTATACGCAATTATTCACGCCTTTTTTTCACAATACTAAGGTACAACTTATTTTGAGACTGCAAAATACCGAAGCTATGCGTAGCGACCATTCAGTGTGCGAGGTGCTTTATTTTTTCATACTCTTAGATCTAAATAGTATTATAATTATTGACTTGTAATAAGTTGTAAATGTTTTAAATAAATAATTACATAATTGTTCGTGTTTTTTTTGTAATGTACTTCCAGAGGCTGTTGTATGTTTTTTTAATCGACTTCAAAAAAGGAGGTTGTCAATTCGACGTGTATTTTTTTTAATGTTTGTTACCTCAGAACAACGTCATTTATTGACCGATTTGGAAAATTATTTTTGAAGTTATACTTCTTTTGGCGCGTTAGGGAAAAATTATGAGAGTAAATTTTTACAAAGTTTTTTTTTTATGTAGGCGATCCTGAAGTCAACACCGGGGGAAACCTGCGAATGGGATACTGGAGTCCCCCGGCTTGACGACTGCAGGGGCCTGGGAAGGAAGTGGAAAAGGATGATGCAAGGAAAGGTGGGGAATGGAGAAAGGTTCTCAGGATGGACGGAAAGACAGGGTGCCAGGAAATGTTCGCGGGCCCTTTTAGGCATCAATGTGTTATCCAACCAAGAGGTATACACACTGAACTGTGTGCCTCGGCCCGCGACCAATGTCCCCCCGAACATGGGCGTGCATTGGGTGTGAAGACCCAACGCACAAGAATTGCCTCGGGGGGCGGACACCCTGAAGTTAGCTATAGTCAACATTTTTGAATTTTGAACGTAGAATAAGGCGCAAGATAAAATTTTTAAAAAGATTTTTATCTTGTTACGCCAAACAAGTATAACTTCTAACGCGTGTACATAAGTACACACACACTTTTTTTTAACCACGACAGATAAAGAGGGGTGTTATAAGTTTCATCATCATCATCATCATCATCAGCCCTGTATTATATATTGCCCACTGCTGAGCACAGGCCTCCTCCATTACTGAGAGGGGTTAGGCCTTAGTCCACCACGCTGGCCTAGTGCGGGTTGGCAGACTTCACATACCCTCGAGATTCTTATGGAGAATTCTCAGGTATGTAGGTTTCCTCACGATGTTTTCCTTCACCGTTAAAGCGAACGATAATTGATAAATAATACACACGTAACTTCGAAAATTCAGAGGTGTGTGCCTTGGGTTTTGAACCTCCGGACATTGTCTCGGCAGACCGTTCCATTGTTATAAGTTTAGGTAATATTAAATTATTTTTAGGTTTTTAGTGTTTTTTAGTCGTTTTTGAAGGCGGTTTAATTTTTTGTTAAAGAGGTTTTTATTTTTTGCTTTTTGAAGTGTTACGTCTCTGCCTACCCCTGAAAAGGGTCAGAGGCGTAATGTAATGTATATATATAAGAAATAGACCGAACAAAAGCCTCGGTGGCGTAGTTGTATTACGGTATGACTGGTACACGGTTTGGGTTCGATGCCCGGGTCGGGCAAACTAGTTACGCCTCTGCCTACCCCTTCGGGGATAAAAGGCGTGAGTGTGTAAAACCCAACGCAAAAGCACCACTGAAAAAGTCTCGGAAAAGCAAAATTCGCAATTTAGTATACTTGGACAACATACTTTTTCAAGTTATTTTGGTTTAAAAACAAACTGCTCAACCGATTTTGATAAAAATTCTATGTGCTAAACTGGAAGTATATTCTTTGTAATTAAAAAAATAATATTTTCCAAATCGGTCAATAAATGACGGAGTTCTGAGGTAACAAACATAAAAAAAACACGTGGAATTGAGAACCTCCTCCTTCTTTGACGTCGATTAAAAAGGACAATCTATCAACATCAGGTACTTAGTCATAACAATGCACATTGCACACCGACCTGGAGATAGATTTTAATCGTAATAATCTGTGCTATATTCAAAATGACCTTCAAAAGCTGCATAATCTTCGCATTGGCAGGAGCTTTTTTTTATAATGGCATTTGTGTTCACATTTTGCCAATGTTAAGTTTGGTTTGTCTATTTTATTATCTGTAGTATGTCGAAGTAAAGCAGTGGCTACCTTACCAAGACTTTATCGAGGAGTATTGGCAGCAACAAAAAAAACACTTGATTAGCACAATTATTTCAATTCACTTCATTTGAGCTCTATAATAGAACTATATTGGATAATATACCACCATAATTATGCAATATAACACTAAATATCACCGAAATAATGAATTAAAACAAGAGCACCTCATGACACTTCCAAGTTCCCGCCAAAAACCTCTGCAGGAGCCTTGCATTTCATTTATGATTGTCACACCACACGGTAACCTTCTTTACGTACTCTATGCTCCGGAGTAACTCGACTTTTACTGT
Organism: Sphinx pinastri; assembly: GCA_947568825.1. NCBI lineage: Eukaryota > Metazoa > Arthropoda > Insecta > Lepidoptera > Sphingidae > Sphinx > Sphinx pinastri. The sequence continues at coordinate 3,298,900 of OX387641.1, read as the reverse complement.
ACACAATTATCATGCAATTATCCATATCTTTGGATTTCTTTTTGTTGTTACTGAATGACGAGACGAGCATGCCGCCCGCCTGATGGTCAGCGATACGACCGCCCATAATCAGTAGCAACGCCGCACATAGCTCTGAATTACAAAGACAAATCAAATCAAATCAATTTATTGAACTCCACAATTGTTAAATAGGTTTACAAATTAAGAAAAGTACATAATAACAAACAAATTTTAACAATTTTTTTATCGAAGTCAAATGATACAATGATGCATAATACTAATGACAAATTTATAATAGTTGGCAATTTTAACATGAGTGGTATTACATGGACGCCCACCGACAATTTTTCACTCGTCCCGGTGAACATTACTACTGATGATGGCCAACTACTAGTAGACGAGTTAAGTACTTTAGGACTCCTACAACAGAACCAAACGGTCAACAGCTACGGTAAACTATTGGATTTAGTTTTTTCTAACTTTGCAACTTGTGTCTCTGAGTGTTCCCAACCATTAGTCCCTATTGATTTATATCATCCAGCGTTGTTAATTGGCACTGATATCTTTGAAACACCAGCCTTGGATGTCGTACCACGGTTGCGTTATATTTTTAGTAGAGGTGATTATCAAAGTATTAATGAAGAAATTCTTGGTGTTGATTGGGAGCGTGAATTTTCTTTTAGATCCATGGACGATGCAGTCGAGTTCTTTGTACACTTTGTAATGAACCTATTAAATAAATTCGTACCCAAAAAGCCTGCCAAATCTCAAAGTTATCCCGTATGGTACAGCTCTCCGCTCATCGAGGCCATTAAGGAAAAGTACAAGTATTTCAGAAAATTCCAAATATATGGCAATAAGTCCGATGAGATATCATTTAAATTACTACGTGATAGAGTTAAGACTCTCGAGTCAGTCTGTTATAAGGGTTATTTAAGTGTAACTGAGAGTTCAATTAAAAACAATGCTAGATACCTATTTTTGGACTTTTGTAAAAAATAGATACAATATGAATGCTATTACAAATACACTTAGCTATAATAATGATATGCTAGACTCTGGGGTTTCTATTTGTGAAGCATTTTTCTCTTACTTCCATTCCAACTTTCTTCTCTCCCATATTCCTGACGTTTCAAATTCCATAAGGCCTTTATTAAGTTCGAACTATGATCCATTGCCAACTGCATTAAGCCGCATACGTGTAGAAGTGGAAGAAGTCACCAGTTTACTCCTTAAGCTAGATACATCTAAAGGTGAGGGGCCAGATAAAATATCACCTGAATTTCTTGTAGGTATATACTACCTCTAATTTGATCCTGTTCAATGACTTCATTACAAAGGCGATGGATGATGGTAAGCAGGTCGATGTCATCTATACCGACAATAGTAAGGCCTTTGATAGAATTGACCATATGATCCTCATAAATAAGTTAAACCATGTGGGAATTTGTGGTGACCTTTTAAGATGGTTTTCTTCTTACATAGAAAACAGATCGCAGGCGGTAGTACTTAATAACTACATGTCTAAATGGGTTCAAGTACCTAGTGGTGTGCCGCAAGGATCATTGCTTGGTCCCCTACTATTTATTATTTATGTTAACGATATTGACCAATGTCTAAGATCATCTAACTTATTATGCTTCGCTGACGATATGAAGATATTTACGACGATTTTTACATCTGATGATGTGACTGCACTTCAGGATGATTTATGTCGCCTTGAAGTATATTGTAAATTAAATAAACTAGACCTCAATCCATCCAAATGTTCCGTCATAAGCTATACACGTAAGCGCTCTGTTTTGGCTACGAGCAGAGATGTTCAAGATACTTCATAAAAGTATCTGAAATACAAGTTACAAGATACTTGTAAATAAAGGATTTGAGATACCAGATACAAGATACTTTTGAAAATAGTATCTAAATACTAGATACAAAATACGTATCTTCTAAATACTTTTTTCAAATAAGATACCTTTTGAAATTATTTTTTTATAGCCTTGAATGACGAGACGAGCGTGCCGTCCGCCTGATGGTAAACGATACGACCACCCATAAACAGTAGCAACACCATCCAGCACCTTGAGTTACAAAGTACTGTGTGGCATTCCACTGCGCTCGTCATCCTGAGACATGAGATGTTAAGTGTCATTATGTCCCGTAGTTACACTGGTTACAATGTCCTTCAAACCGAAACACAACAGTGCATGCAAACTGCTGCTTGGCGGTAGAAATAGACATTGCGGTGGTGGTCTTTCATATGTAAGAGTCCGTCTAGGTGGTCCGTCATACAATGCCATAAAAAAAATCAAATGTTGAACGTTTTAGATTTTAGAAGCTGTGTTTATTAAAAAATATGAGTAAAAAGTATTAAAATTAGGTTCTGCTGATTTGGGTCATTCGGCCTAAAAGTACGCACTTTTTTTTCTATCGTCTACACAGTCAAAAGTATATTGTCTTGAAAAACGATTTAACACTCAATGTAAAGGATATTTATTCTACTTTCATTATTTAATGAATTTTTGTACATTTGTTCATTGTTTTTTTTTTGCAATACATGTTTAAGTGCATCGGGAGAAATTTGTACTATTGACCCGTTATGTGGGTAAAACTACGTAGAGTGTTTAATGAAAATATTATTTTTCTGTATAAGGTCTAAAAATCTTTACAAATAATATTCGACTTAATTGCAGCTTAAAGAAGAAAAAACCGTGCGATCATTGTAATGAAGTTATAACAGGGTGGGTACTTTTAACCTCGTACTCTTACCCAAACAGAACGCATTTATTTTCTAGGACAGAATTAATGACTAAAATAAAGACTATAATAATCATGTAAATTTTACATAATTAACGGACTTTTGTAAACTGATGCATCGTCTAGCCATACACTTTTTTCCCAGCACAGAATATTGGTAACTAATCAACAAAATCACGTTGATCACCGTTTTTCGCTAAACAAGCGAGGCTTGGTAAAATAGCTTGTAGCTCTGACATCGTCCCTGACGCGCCCCTGATCTAGCCGAAAAAGTGTCTGAGCCCCCTTAATAGGTTCCGAGATATTGACCATGCGAACTTTTACCCACTGCGTGCTGTTACCCCGAATGACCCTAATAAAGTTCATTGAGATTTATCGGAATCAGGAGACACACTGAAAATCAGAATTATAAGACTCAATGCCCTCATGTTTTCAAAAGAAGACAGAAACCAGCTGAATACAATGTTTGGTTAACCAATTATAGCATGTGCTTTTTACACAAACAAATCAAGAATGTTACGGGTTGATTATTTAAACCATGCAAGTCATATATTGCTTCAATTTAATTGTATGCAACAGGCAAGAAACTTGCAACGTGTATATGGGCCTTAAATGAACCGTTAATGTAAAAAATGCATAGATAATTAGTAAAAGTATCTTAGCAAATTAAGTATTTATAAAATACTAAGATACTAAAAAATTGTATCTAAATACAAGATACAAAATAAAAATTGAAAAAGTATCTTAGATACAAGATACTAAATACGTATTTTGTATCTTGTATCTGTATTTCAGATACTTGTATCTAGATAAATCACATCTCTGGCTACGAGTTATACCTTAGGAGGCCTCATACTACCCAGATGTAACACTTTTCGTGACTTAGGAGTTTACCACGATTCTAAGTTAATCTTTGATAAGCATATCGAATCTGTTGTGATGAAAGCCTCTAAATGTCTGGGATTCATAATGCGGATCTCAAAATGCTTCACGGAAGCTAAAACACTTAAAATTCTATACTGCACTTATGTCAGAAGTCATCTCGAGTATGCATCGCAGATCTGGAATCCTCGTTATCACAAATATATCGACCGGATTGAAAATATACAAAAACGATTTATGAAATATCTCTGTTTTCACCAAAGAATTCCGTACAGTACTAACGACTACTACCAACTTTGTAAAAAATTCCATCTGTTGCCACTTAGTAAACGTAGAGAAATTGGCGATTACATTTATCTTTTAAAATTATTGAAAAATGATATTGACTGTCCCGAACTTCTAGCCAAAATATATTTTAACATTCCATCCAAACTTATTCGATTTAATCCTCCTTTGCATGTTCATAAGGCATCATCAAATTATAGACAGAACAGCTACTTGGTGCGCGCAAGCAGATTTTACAATAATATTTTATATAGGCATAGTAATCTAGATCCTTTTACAACAAGTGTGTCTGTGGCGAGGAGGTGCTTAGCCCTCGATTTCTTTCGTTAAATGGTTTTTTTTTTTAAATTTTTGTACCCGTTATTTTTCGTTTTGTTTGTTTTTTGCTTTGTTTAACTTATTTATTTTAATCTTTTGTCAAAAGAGTTATGCTCACACTCAAGTAACGTAATTTAATTCTATAAGTGAGAACTTGTTATAGGCTTTTTGACACCTAAATTGTTGCTATTCCTAATATAATTATTAGCTGTAAGTTTTCCATGCTGTAAATAAATAAATAAATAAACAAATAAATAATCGTGGACCCTGCAGGGCACGGCAACATAGAAGAGAGGGAGAAACTGTTTTCTTAGATAAAACTCGTTGTTTATAGTAGTTATTATTTTGTAAATTTATTTTTTTATTATTATTATATATTTTTTGTCTAGTAGTCGAGAAAAAATGTTATCTAGATGTCAATGTTTATAAAATAAGTAGTGAAATTAAATATATTACTATGTCATGCATTTAAATTTAACATAATTATTTTTAATTCAAACATTAGCTTATTTAGAAATACATAATATAATTATTTTAAAATAGGGTGTCAAAGATAGAATTATGTAATGACTTCTTATATTTACGCGAATGTTAGACATTGAAATAAAACTATTTTGCGAAGACCAAGCGCGCAAGATTTAGTACATCGTTAAATTTCTTGAAGAGATGCCGTGATCATAATCTCATCCCTACGTGTGTCAAGATATCACCCAAGACGAACATACGAGGGAGCGCTAAAATTCTAAACCAGGCGAGTACAGGGAGAAAATAATAATTAAAAAACCGCGATAAAATCCGCAAAATAGGTTTACTTCAATGATAGAATTATAGCTCGTCGTTAAGGAAATCAGTTAAAGAGTAATAGCATTTTTCATATAGTAATGTTTTTAGTTTATGTACAAATATATTATTTTTGGCTTCTTCAGTTATTTTGTTAGGTAGTTTATTATATACTTTTGGCATTGGCATAACGTAAGGGCTAGAAGAGAACATGTGTAATCTAGAGGCCGGTAGGTTGAGTCTGTTTTTATGTCGTAGATTTCTTGAAGGGTTGATGTCTTTGCGTTTGGAAAATAAATTTGCGTACTTTCTTATAAATTTACTTATCTCTAGAATGTATATGCAAGGAAGAGTGAGAATTTTACACTTGTAGTAAAAAGTAAGGACGTACTGCGTGGCATTCCACTGCGCTCGTCATCCTGAGACGTATAAGTCTCATAATGCCCAGTAATTACGCAGGCTACAATGTCATTTAAACCGAAACACAACAGTGGATGCACGCTGCTGCTTGGCGGTAGAAATAGACATTGCGGTGGTACCTACCCAAACGTCGCTTCGCATACGAGAGACCTACCACCAGTAAATATAGATATACCAGTAATATGATGTTGTATATATTCCCTATTAACTCAAAAACTACCTAACGGATTCCGATTAAATTTGGTATAATGATAGTTTGACACCTTGGCTATTATTGCTTGGCTTGGCTATATAGGCTACTTTTAATCTCGGAAAAGTATAAAGCGGGACTTTTATCCCGGATAAACTATTAAACGCGGGCGAAGCCGCAAGCAAAAGTCAGTTTATAATATTAGTAAGATAAGATGGCCGATTGTCTCGGTGGCGTAGTTGTATTGCGTACGCGTTACGAGTACAATTTGCGCCCTGAGATGGGCCCGAACCCAGGATGTTCGAACCCCGGGTCGGGCCAAAAACATTGTGACTGGATTTTTCATCTTAAAAATTACTCAGTCGCAGCTCGGAGTCAAGAAGTCGGCGGTGCGATATCCCGTGCCTCGGAAAGCAAGTAAAGCAGTTGGTCCTGCGCCTAATCTCTATCCAGTCATGTCGGATTGCCGTATCAACGGACTATGAGAGGCAAGGAATAGCGAGTGCACTTGTGCATTGCACACACACTTGTGAATTATAATATCTCATGCGCATCTGGCTGATCTCTATTGAGATTGGCCACCGTCTCCGGCTAGGAAGGGATTGCTATATAAGAGCTTTAATATCGCAATGGAGAATTCTCAGGTATGCATGTTTCCTCACGATGTTTTCCTTCACCGTTAAAGCGGACGATAATTGATAAACAATACACACGTAACTTCGAAAAGTCAAAGGTGTATGCCTTGGGTTTTGAACCTACGGGCATTGTCTCGGCAGACCGTTCCATTCCCAACTAGGCTATCGTCCACTACTACGTCCATAAGAGTTTCGAGGGTATGTGAAGTCTGTCAATCCGCACTAGGCCAGCGTGGTGGACTAAGGCCTAACCCCTCTTGAGTATTAGAGGAGGCCCGTGCTCAGCAGTGGGCAGTATTTAATATAGGGCTGGTATTATTATTACATTATTATTAAAGTCGCAATACCATCGTCTATCGTAAATACGTATTGTTATAATGTCCATTGTATCGGTAACGCTCCTTCACGGCGTCGCGGCGCCCGCACGCTTGCGGGCCAAGGCTATGGCGTTCGGTCAGCGGTCACGGTTCTGCGCGTTACAGAATAAGATCTAGGTCATCAAATATTTAATGATTTCCTATTTTTACGCGAATGTTAGACATAGAAATAAAACTATTTCTATGTCTAATTACTATTGAGCAAGTATTATAATATATAATCCGTGGACAACGTTGTGAGTTGCGCATTTGTATTTTTGTAAATACCTTATAGGTAGTAGGTAAAGTCAGCCTCATAAGTAGCTGAACAAATTGAAAACTTCAAAACGCCTATACCTACACTTTTGTGTTCATACTTATTTTTATCTTCTCTTCACAATAATAAAATAAAAGCTATTTACTTTACTTCACACTAAAAACAAATAAATGTTTCAGTCAAACTTACTTACGCGTAATTGCGAATTGAAAATTTGAACTTGTTCAGCTACTTATGTGGCTGACTGTACTTAGTTCTACAATTCTCTATGTGTAACTGTTTGTTTGATGCTTAAAAATAAATAATCATAGAAATAGTTTTATTTACAGGATTTTATCGCGGTTTAAGGGTTTTAGCCGACTTCCAAAAAAGGAGGAGGTTCTCAATTCGTGTGTTCGTGTTCTGAAAATTGTGAGCCTACTTCCTTGAATCCTTCTTTATATAGTAAATAAGGGTCTCGAAATGGTCCCATTTCAATATATTTTGGTTCAGGGTTTATAAGTTTATGGAACAGACTGAATAGACCTGAATCATTATATTACTTTTCGAATACTTCAAGACACTGTGAGCACATTCTGCGTAGATCGAACCGTCAACAATTAATATATAAAATCTAGTACATTTGTAAAATTTTGGTAGATTGTAACACCGACTTTTCGGACGACCAACACCTCAGTCTGCCCCGTGACTTTCCGTATTATAATGCTCCTTGCCCGTGACTACGAAGGCTGTAGTCTTCAAAACTTTGGGATAAAAATAACTGGCGTAGCGTGCCTAGTTGGGGCGGAAATTTTACGCATGCTCACGCCTTTTATCCCCGAGGGGGTAGGCAGAGGCGCAACTAATGCACCCACTTTTCGCCAAGCGTATTCCGTCCCATGATGTGATAGGGGGCGAGCCTATCGCCATACCGGGCACAAATTCCAGACTCCGGGCTGATACTGAATAGAAAAATCCAATATCACTTTGCCCGACCCGGGGATCGAACACGAGACCTCAGCCTTGCAGTCGTACCGTAATACAACTACGCCACCGAGGCAGTCGGTCGGTCGGTCGAGGCAGCGGAAATTTTAGGGAGGCGGCAAAATGCGTAACATGTGTACCTATATCATGTTTATTCATAACATGATTTACACATACACTTGGGGGCTAAAAAAGGTCACCGGAAAAATGGGGCGCAAAAATAAGCAAAAGCATTGGGGCCGCCCCGAGGTAGGAGAAATCCACGCTACGGCACTGATTAAAATAAACCTAAAACCACGATAAAATCTGAAAACAACTTTTATTTCGATAATATTTATCTAAGAAAAGTTTTTCCGGGATAAAAATGGTAATTTAGCTTCCTATCAGTGAAAGAATTTTCAAAATCGGTCCAGTAGTTCCTGAGATTAGTGAAATAGAGAGCGGGATGCACAGAAAGACTGCTGGATATTGTTGATGAAGAAAACTAATAGGCACAGCATTTACAATATTTATTGTATTCTCCAAATACATCAAGAGTGTTCTGTTTAAAACATTATACCTCGCCACGTCATCTTAAGATTCAAAAACATTCTATATCATAATATATCAAATACAGCCAGTATTAATTAAATAAGATTATAAATATTGTATAATGAGGTAGGAATAATTTATAAGACGTGCTGGTAACAGAAGACAGAACCTTGTAGCTTGTTATTCTAAATCAATTATTATATAATTAAACTAGCGGCCCCGGCAGACGTTGTCCTGCCCTAAAAAGGAAATAAAATCCTAGAACCCGAGTACAGCGCTATATACCGGATCCAATTGTAAATCTAAACCGGTTTCGAATCCACCTGAAGACACAAAAAAATTAATTAAAATCGGTCCAGCCGTTTAGGAGTTCAGTGACATACACACGCACAGAAGAAATATATAATATAGCTTTTGCCCGCGGCTCCGCCCGCGTGAATGAGTTTTCCCGGTATAAAAGTCCCGCTTAAAATGTAGCTTATATGACACGTTCGTAGATTTACCATAGCAGCGCCATCTATTGATTACTTACTCAACCCAGTCGAAAGGTATCGACATCTGTTAGAATCATTCATAGCAGCGCCATCTATTGATTACTTACTCAACCCAGTCGAAAGGTATCGACAGGTTTTGGCGGGAACTTGGTAGTGTCATGAGGTGCTCTTGTTTTAATTCATTATTTTGGTGATACTTATGTGTGTTATATTGCATAATTATGGCGGTATATTATCCAATATAGTTCTATTAAAGGGCTCAAATGAAGTGAATTGAAATAACTGTGCTAGTCAAGTGTTTGTTTTGTTGCCGCCAAAACTCCTCGATAAAGTCTTGGTAAGGTAGCCACTGCTTTACTTCGACATAGTACTACTACTACTGAGGATAAAAAAGAAACAATATTATATTGTTAGAACAAAAATATTTTTTGTGAGGGTATTTGTGACGTGATCTACCATTTTTGCTATAAAAGCACGAACGTTTGACAAGTCGAGTGACGAGCCCCACCCCGGAACGACGACATCTTGCGCGCTACCTCCAACGTGAGGTTAGACGTCGCATAAAAGAGGTCGTCGATTCGAGATGGGAATCTCGCCTAGCAGAACTCGACCCGACACATCAGGCCTTTTGGCAACTGTGTCGTTCCTTCAGGAGAAACGATGTGACCTCCATGCCTCCGCTCAATCGTCCGAATCAACGGCCGGCGTTCGATGACGACGAGAAAGCGGAACTTCTGGCCTGCAGTCTGGAGTCTCAATGTTCTCTCTCAACGATACCCGTAGACCACGACCATCTTGTTGCGGTTAATTCACTCGTCGAAAGTAGGAACGCGGTCCGGCCACCGCCGATCTCTAACTCAAACGAAATAATATACATCGACGTCGACCCGGACGTCGACCCGCCGCCGCCCGATCCCCTTGCACCGGTGACAATCGAAGAAGTCATCGATCTGATCAAGGCACTCAAACGTCGTAAGGCCCCCGGGGGCGATAGGATACCCACTCGCATGATCAAGATGCTCCCGGAGCATCTGGTCAAAATCCTTACCGCAATCTATAACGCCGCGTTTCTTAACTGCCTCTTCCCAGAGGACTGGAAGGAGGCAGTTGTGATAGGCATCCATAAGCCGGGAAAACCCGCATTCGAGCCATCTTCATACAGGCCTATCAGCCTGCTTAGCACCTTGGGCAAAATTTACGAGCGGATCGTCCTCGACCGCCTCAAAATCGTAGCCCACAATAATAATTTGATCCCTCCTGAACAGTTCGGTTTTCGCACCAGGCACAGCTGTGTCAACCAGGTGCTCCGCATCACGGAGCACGTTCATGATAGGTTCCGCGTCGGCATGCCAACCGGCGCTATCTTTTTCGATATTGAAAAAGCATTCGACAGGGTGTGGCACAACGGCTTGCTCTTCAAGCTGTACACTCTCAACGTGCCCACTCATCTCGTGCACATCATACGAGAATTCCTGTCGAATCGCGGATTCAAATATCGCGTGGAGGGAACTCTTTCTTCCCGACACTCCATCACGGCCGGAGTCCCGCAAGGCTCCGCCCTCTCCCCCTTTCTTTTCTCGCTGTACACCAGCGACATCCCGAAACCGAAGAACGCCCATCTGGCGCTCTTCGCTGACGATACAGCAATCTACGCTTCACGTAGAGACCCTGACCAAGTGGTGCGCATTTTGCAGACCGCCGCCGACCAGCTCGGTGAGTGGTTTCGCAAATGGCGAATCACCGTCAACCCCACCAAGAGCCAGGCCATCCTTTTCACTCGGAAAACGAGGGTCCAAGTGGCTCGCACCTCAGTCCGCATGTCCGACCAGGTCATACCCTGGAAGGACAAAGCCAAATATTTAGGAGTGATCCTTGATCAGAAGTTGACCTTCTTGCCACACGTAAACGCGGTACGCGCGCGAGCCGCATTCGCGATGAGTCAATTGCATTGGCTCACAAACAAAAAAAGTAAAATGTCCATCCGCAACAAGATTAGGATATATACCGCGTGCATTAGGCCCATAATGACGTACGCGTCACCCGTATTCGCTCACATGCCGCCCGCTCGACTTAAGCGTATGCAGGTGTTGCAGAACAAATTTCTCAGATACGCTCTTGGTGCCCCGTGGTACGTTCGCAATCGCAACCTCCACGTGGACACCAACATGCCGACCATCAGGCATTTCATGCAAAACGCCAGCAAACGCTATTTCGATAGGGCGGAAAAACATCCGAACACGCTAATCCGTAAAGCGTCGATTTACACTCCATTTGACCGTGCCAAATGGAGACGGCCGCGTTCCGTGTTAACCGATCCAGAGGACGACATCACTCTGGCAATTCGAGAAAAGAACGAGTTTTTAAAACTCTTACACTCCACAAGACCGCAGTTCCGTCCTCGCCGTCGAGGACCTCGCCGCGTTCCCCGTCGCCCTCCCGACCCCCATGACAGTTCCGGCCCGGGTGCCGATGTAAACAACCCGAACTGATAGGATTAGGTAAAAATCCTTCCCCCCCACTAATCGTTGAATGTCTCATTCTCCCCTCAGCGACCGTCCTGAGCCGAGGTTCGTAACCCGTTAGTGGGTTGCCCTCAGCATGGTCGCTTAATTTCAGGGTTGCGAGCGCGCCAGCGTTCACCCTAAAGTCCGGTGTGGCCAGAAAAGCCGACCCATGTCAGGCTACTGGCAGATTAGTCAGGTCAAAAAAAAAAAAAAAAAAAAAAAAAAAAAAAACAAGTCGAGTCAGTTGATCATTGACTTCCGTGCTGGTCGGTCGCCTGGTGGTATTTTTGCGATAAGTATTTGTGTTCAGTGGTACATATTTTTATTTAAATCAGAACCGTTGCAGTTTCTAATATCAGAATTGGGATGTGTAATCGATGCCCATACATGTGGATTGTATTCACCACATAGCTAGGTATGCTATATACCAATGCTACTGTGGAGAACGTTATGTGTACACGACTTCGAATGAAGAAGTGTTTTACGGGCACTAAGGTGTCAACTAGCGCTAGATGCTAGCGGCTCCACTGCAGAGGATCGGTGACTGTATAGGAAGTGTGGTATCGTATGACTCGTAATCCTTGCTTGAGGGTTATGGTTTCCTTTATTTCTCCGTGATCCCCGCAAATGTTGGGATCTCGTTTTGTATGTGGTGGCTACTGGAGATGATGACCAGGGCACTTCGTGAATGGAGTTGTTTGTTGTAGCAATGAAATTGCTATTCGGAAAGTTTGATACGAGTCTTAATCAAAGGTCAGAATAGGCCGAACGGTCTGTTGTTGTTTAATGTTTTTGCTTTTCTGTGCTTACAGGAACCGGAGATCCTGTTGGTGTATGCCCGGTGCGGAGTAGTGCACTAGGCTGTGTATATACGTGCTGTCCAGACTGCGGACACACGCGGTCCAGGGCGTGCGGAGGCGCGCTCCAGGATGTGCGAAGGTGTGCTTCAGACAGCACGTAACGGTGCGCTCTATGCGCCACGGAACGGTGCGCTCTATGCGCCACGGAACGGTGCGCTCTATGCGCCACGGAACGGTGCGCTCTATGCGCCACGGAACGGTGCGCTCTATGCGCCACGGAACGGTGCGCTCTATGCGCCACGGAACGGTGCGCTCTATGCGCCACGGAACGGTGCGCTCTATGCGCCACGGAACGGTGCGCTCTATGCGCCACGGAACGGTGCGCTCTATGCGCCACGGAACGGTGCGCTCTATGCGCCACGGAACGGTGCGCTCTATGCGCCACGGAACGGTGCGCTCTATGCGCCACGGAACGGTGCGCTCTATGCGCCACGGAACGGTGCGCTCTATGCGCCACGGAACGGTGCGCTCTATGCGCCACGGAACGGTGCGCTCTATGCGCTGCGGAATTATGCGTTCTAGGCGTTGCAGAATTATGCGTTCTAGGCGTTGCGAAATGGTGCGCTGTATGCAGTACGGAACTATGCGCTTTATGCGCTGCGGTACGATGCGCTTTATGCGCTGCGGTACGATACGCTGCGGAAAGGTGCGCTTTATGCGCTGCGGTACGATGCGCTTTATGCGCTGCGGTACGATGCGCTTTATGCGCTGCGGTACGATGCGCTTTATGCGCTGCGGTACGATGCGCTTTATGCGCTACGGTACGATGCGCTTTATGCGCTGCGGAACGGTGCGCTTTAGGCGATGCGCAACGGTGCGCTTTATGCGCTGCGGAACGATGCGCTTTATCCGCTGCGGTACGATGCGCTTTATGCGCTGCGGTACGGTGCGCTTTTGGCGTTGCGAAACGGTGCGCTTTTGGCGCTGTGGAACGACACGCTCCAGTTGGAGTGGTCTTGTCATAGCCCCGACATTGTGGCTATCTCGTGCCCCGACATTGTGGCACTCTGTCACAACATTGTGGTTTGTGGCAGTACGATTTTTCGTAGCCCCGACATTGTGGCTAACTCGTGCCCCGACATTGTGGCACTCTGTAGTTTGTGGTAGTACGATTTTTCGTAGCCCCGACATTGTGGCTATCTCGTGCCCCGAAAGTGGCACTGTTGGTTTATGTTGTTGGTGCAGTTCTCTGGAACCCTGATAGTGGTTACCGGATGTTCTTATTTCAGAAATGATTGAGTTCCATGACTCAACCATTACTGATACGAAATTGCTTGATTGTGTTACAATGGGTAACTAAAGCTAAAATGATTTGGGTGATGAATCAATCCGCCCCCGAGGGACCTCGTGGGCGCTGCAGTCCTCATTTACTGCTGCCGTCACGAGGCTCTATACGGTGTGTGTAATGCGTGCTGCGCCGTACAACGCAGCTACCACTGAAAGCTATCTGCAGATTGTCAATAGCACTCTTCTCAGTTTACTAAGAATCGTTTGCATTGTACTCAGTTTAGTAACTATTTGGCAAATATGCCGCTGGAGATTGAAAGAAACAAAAAAAGAGCGTGATCGAGGACGATCACATAGTCAGGAAAGGCCGTGTTAGAACAAAAATATTTTTTGTGAGGGTATTTGTGACGTGATCTACCATTTTTGCTATAAAAGCACGAACGTTTGACAAGTCGAGTCAGTTGATCATTGACTTCCGTGCTGGTCGGTCGCCTGGTGGTATTTTTGCGATAAGTATTTGTGTTCAGTGGTACATATTTTTATTTAAATCAGAACCGTTGCAGTTTCTAATAATATAGTATGTAACTTCTAAAAACTTTGACACTGGCAGATGCGCAAACCGCGCCTTGCCAAAGAGAAAAAAAAAAAAAAAAAAAAAAAAGGTATCGACATCTGTTAGAATCCTTTGGAGTTAAGATAATTGTGACTGTCAAATAATAACAGACAAATAATTAGCAATAAATTAAAATTGCGACTATAATTTGAGATTTAAACTATCCTATCTCTCAAGTTGGATCGAACTGCACTGGTTTAGGAGTCCATTGAGCTTAAACATTGTGACACGTGATTTATATATATTAAGATAAACAGATCATATTTATATGACGTGTTGGAAGCGGAAACCGAACGTTGTAACATTAGCGCGTTCAAACAAACAAACTCTTCAGCTTTATATATTAGTATAGATGAATGCCATCCAATATCTAACGGAAAAATAATTTTCAAAATTGGGGCAATAATTAGTAAATTATAAAGCTTTGAAATTTGGTGGAAGGGGAAGTTGTCAAATAACAATAATATAACACTGGGACATCACCGAGAGTCGCCGGCCATAACATTAATATTTCTAATATTGCTAACTGCTTTATTTTTCAACCAATTTTGATGCTGATCACACAGAAGAATTTCTTTTTCGTATTATTTTCTGTTACACATAAAATAATTTACAAAATCAAACATAGGAAACTACCCATTGTTGCTGAGTGGACGATAGCCTATTTGGGAATGGAACGGTGTTCCGAGACAATGTCCGGAGGTTCAAAACCCAACGCACACACCTCTGACTTTTCAAAGTTACATGTGTAGGTATTGTTTATTAATAATTATTGTTCGCTTTATATGTGAAGCTAAACATCATGACTGAGAATTCACCATAAGAATTTCGAGGGTATGTGAAGTCTGCCCGCACTAGGCCAGCGTGGTGGACTAAGGCCTAACCCCTCTCAGTAGTAGAGGAGGCCCGTGCTCAGCAGTGGGCAGTATATAATATAGGGCTGATTGCATTTGTTGCTAGAAATTATAATTAATCGTACGCATTTATCTCGGTGGTGTAGTAATGCAGTACGCGGTACAACTGGCGTGCTGAGGTCTTGGGTTCGATTCCAGAGTCAGGCAAACTTTTGAGATGTAGTACGTGTAGTTTGTAGTTTGAGGTGTAGTTCACTAAATTTGTTGAAGCCTATCCATTAAAAAACAAGGAGACGGTAAGTGTGGCAAATAGCTTTAGTTCATAATTTTATTTTAAGATTTGGGATACCAAATACCATAGCGACTGATCGAGGGACAGAGTTCGTCTCTTCAGTAATGGAACAGGTATGTAAATTATTATTATATTTTTTTTTTTTTGATAGCATTGAATGATGAGCCGAGCATGCCGTTCGCCTGATGGTAAGCGATACAACCACCCATGAACAGTAGCAACACCATCCAGCACCTTGACTTACAAAGTACTGTGTGGCATTCCACTGCGCTCGTCATCCTGAGACATAAGATGTTAAGTCCCATTATGTCCAGTAGTTATACTGGCTACAATGTCCTTCAAACCGAAACACAACAGTGTATGCACACTGTTGCTTGGCGGTAGAAATAGACATTGCGGTGGTACCCACCCAGACGGCCTCTTACATAATGAGAGACCTACAACTAGTAAATATAATAAATATAGTAATATTAGGAATAAACAAATTGACATCCACAGCATATCACCATCAATCTATCGGTGCGCTCGAAAATTCACTTAATAGTCTGAATACGTTTTTGCGAATACAGTGTGATGGTCAAAAAGAAACATGGAGTCAAGGGGTACAATATTGGTGTTATAGTTTTAACAATACTGTTCATACGGAAACAAAGTACACACCCTTTGAATTGGTATTTGGCAGAGCTAGTGTAATACCATGTAGAGTAAGTCAACATATAGAACAGCTGTATAATCCAGATAGGTATTCTTTTTTTTTTTTTCTCTTTATTTAATTTGGGGACTTTTCTCCAACATGGATATGCCAGTCCCATCATAACTTAACCTTAAAATACAAAATAAACTTAGTTATCTAATTATATTTTATTCGGAATGTCGCCATGAAGCCAATTCAAATAATAATTTAGCTTCACTGGATAGCGGGTTTGCTAAAATGCTTTGAAGTGCACCAACATTATTTATTTATTTTTTAATTTAATTAAGATTAATTAATAAAAAGAAAGTTAATTATTCACAAAAAATGGAAAACCTATAACAGGCAGAGTGATTATGACAAATTTAGTGAAATAAGGCATTTAATCAAACTCAAACAAAGATCATGTTATAAATCATTTATAGAAAAATCGGAAGCTAGTATTCAATCATGTCCAAAAAAATTTTGGTCCTTCATTAAATCTAAGAAAAGAAGTAATAACATTCCAGACACAATGTACCTAGATAATCAAATGGGTTCTGATGGCCAAAGTATAGCAAATCTATTTAACTCATTTTTTCACTCAGTATTTGAACCAAATAACATTCCACAATTTACTAGCAGACTTTGCGAAAATCAAATCAATATTACTTCAGTTGAGTTTGGTACCTCCCAAATTGAAAAATATTTATCCCAACTGGATGTAAATAAGGGTAGTGGTCCTGATGGATTGCATCCACTATTTATGAAACTATGTAGTAAGCAATTGTCAATCCCCTTATCGAGACTATTCGAAATGTCTTTTCATCAAAAAGTATTACCTGACGTATGGAAGCAAAGCCTTATCACTCCAATTTATAAAAGTGGGGATAAACACGACATAAAAAATTACAGAGGTATATCTAAACTTTCAGTAATTCCTAAAATGTTCGAAAAAATGGTATATGACGTTTTATTCCCACTTTTAAGACCTATATTGATACCTCAACAACATGGATTTGTGTCTAAGCGCTCAACTGAGTCTAATCTCTGCGAGTTCACGGACAGAGTCTTACGCGCTCTTGAGCAGGGATTTCAGGTTGATGGTTCAGGTTGTTCGTGTACACCGATTACTCGAAAGCATTCGATAAAATTTCTCATTATTTACTAATTAAAAAGCTTGAGAGTATCGGTGTGCGCGGCGACCTCCTGAGATGGCTGGAATCTTACCTGCGGAATAGAACACAGGCGGTTGCGGTCAAAGGGTATACTTCTAGTTTTGTTCCCATCACATCCGGCGTGCCCCAGGGATCTCACCTCGGTCCACTACTTTTTAATGTGTTTATTAATGATGTAATTAATTACATTCATAACTCTGATATATTACTATATGCTGATGACACAAAATTTTTTAAAGTAATTGAGAATTATTTGGACTGTATTTGTTTACAAAATGATTTAATTATTTTAAGTGAATATTGTTTAAGAAATAACTTGTATCTAAATGTTGAAAAATGCTGTATAATTTCTTTTTCTCGTAAAAAAAATACAATTTCATATAAATATAAAATATATGATAAACCTTTGAAACGTGTCACCGAGGTGAGAGACTTGGGCGTACATTTAGACAGTAGGCTTTATTCGACAAACATATTGAGAAAATCACAGACAAAGCATATAAGATGCTAGGTTTTATCTTTCGCCTAACTAATGATTTCACTCATGAAAAGACTCTAATTATGCTTTATAATTCCCTAGTCAGATCTCAGCTAGAGTATGCCTCGACAATTTGGAATCCCCAGTATGATATTTACAGTCATGCAATTGAAAAAATTCAGAATAAATTTGTTAAAAGACTAACATATAAATTTAAATCACATAATATCAGAATCGTATCCCTAGAAAGTCGTAGAGAACAAAGAGACCAAATATTATTGTATAAAATTATAAACAATCAACTTGATTCACCTTATTTATTAAGTAATATCTATCTTAATTGTCCACGTATTAATACCCGTCATAAACCTACCTTTTTCATCCCAAAATGTAGAACCAATTACTGTAAGAATCGTTTCATTGCAAGAGCATGTCACATTCATAACTGTACAATCATATTGATGTATTCAGTAAAACGAAAACAACTTATATCAATTCCTTAAAAGCAATTAAGTGTTCTTCTCAATAGATTTTTTACATGTATTTTGTTAATAGTTATTTTTATGCCACTTATAATAAGGTTCACTCCACAAACCTGTATTATTTAATAGTGAAAACTTTATTGGCTTTTTATATTATTTATTTGAATAAGACACAATGTTGTATTGTATGCTGTATGTTTTGCTATGAGAATAAATAAATAAATAAACATCCATAAAATTAATTCCACGCATTTTGGCCATGACATCATACCTTACATTTTGATTTTTAATACACTCCATCAACAAATGTGTAACGTCGTCAGTTATCCTTTAGATCTTAAGTATAGGTTACAAGTAGCACATCAAGATGCTCGTAATAATTTAATTTTATGTAAACAAATGCGTAAACACTTTTATAATAAATATGTTAATGATGTAAAATACAATAGTGGTCAATTAATATTGGTTAAAAATGAAACTGCTAATAAGTTTGAAAGTCAATTGAAAGGTCCATTTGTCGTATTAAATGATTTAGGTGTCAATGTTGAAATTAATAAAAAAAAAGAAATGTAATGTAATACATAAAATTAGAACAAAGCCTTTTATAAGTTAAATTCTGTTAATTATATAATGTTTAAATTTAATATTGCTAAAAAAATACTATATGTGTAAAAAATATATATATATATATTTGTTTTCACTCACCTCTGAGGTGAGGTGTAGTACGTAAGTAATACATATTATTATAGAGGTAAGATCTATGGTACATAAATATAACACATTTGTAATCAAGAGTGCAGTAATAAATGATATTTCTACAAGAACGGTTGTTTTCATAACAAATCTCCCCACACTTTTATTAAGTTTTTCTGCTCAGTAGGTATCAGCCTGAATTCTGGTATTGGTGACCGATATGGCGACGGGCTCGCCTCTATACAGTGTTGCCAGGTTAGACGATTTATCGCCATTTAGGCTATGTGGGAGGGTGTCGGGTCGACCAAAAATTATGAATGACGAGCGGCCGCCATTTAGGCTACTGCGAATGGTGATCAGAGACAAATAAACTAGAATGGCGATCACTTGCCTTTTAGGCTACCTCGAAAAGTTCGTGTTCGTGTATAATACTTGTTTTTGAAAAAATAGAGTTCATTTTTATCTGTAAGAGTGAGAGATAATTTGCGCGACTTTAGGCTACTTCGGGTTTTTGCCGATTCGGACCACCATCCATCTGATAATTGGGAACTTTCTTTTTATTTCTTGCTCCTTCGCCTTTCTATACAATATAAGTGTTTTGACGAAAGACATTTCTGTAAACATTTTATTAGACCTAGGTCCTATTTGTTAGTTTTTACTAAAGCAGCAATGTTCATACACAGCTGTGTTCTGGTTTAAAGGATATCGTAGCCAGCGTAATTACTGGGCATTATGAGACTTAACATCCAATGTCTCACGGTGACGAGCACAGTGGAATGCCACACAGTACTTTGTAACTCAAGGTGCTGTATGGTGTTACTACTGTTTATGGGCGGTCGTATCGCTTACCATCAGGCAAGTGGCATGCTCGTCCGGTCGTACAACTGAAATAAAAAAAAAAAAACAAACAACGATCAAGTATTTTATTCATAATTTGCTCAGCATTACAATATCCCACATCATAGTACACTTACGAAGCTACGAAAACCGGTACAAACTATTTAATATTCATCTTTTATCTCCCACTATCCCTTCCTATCTCTATTTATCTCTAATCATATAATTTGGAATCTTACTAATATTATAAATGCGAAAGTTTCAGAAAATGTTTGGATGTTTGTTACAAGTAATCGCAGAAACTGCTGAACGGATTTGGATGAAATTTGCCTCACAGGTAGACTATGTCCCGAAATTATACATACTTAGGCTACTTTTTATTCCGGTAACTTTGAACATGATTTTCACCCCCTTCAAAACGTCGGATTAACTCGAAATTTGGCATACTATCAAGGACCGATGACAATTCAATATTTTAAACTAAAACACGCTTTTATAGAAAATCCAACTAAAAAAAAGGAATATTTTCGTAACAAATACATGGGGGTCTTGTCACTACGGTCTAGGTATAACTTACCTCAGGGCACCGTCGAAGTGCGCTCTCTTTCGCACATAATTTGTATAAATTTGAATTAACAATAGTGTAAATAAGAAAAAAATGAATTTCAGTTTATTTTTTAGTGACATCTGTTGGATTATAGTAGAACAGAACTAAAAAATGAAAAATAAAAAGTAGTTTAAAAAACTAAAAAACGCACTTTGTAGAAAATCCAACTAAAACATAGATTTTTTTTTAATAAATATGATTTAACAATAGTGTATATAAGAAAAAAATGTATTTTATTGTAAAAAAAAAGCGTGGGGTGCATGGTGTCAATAGTTATAAATATTTTATTGTCAGATAATATGAGTAGAAGGATTATCATTTTGATAATATCTTAAAAAACACCCCACGCTTTTTTTACAATAAATTAAATTTTTTTCTTATTTTTTTTTTATAGCTTCCACCGTATATCAGTGATTACACCGATTTCAAGTGTACAAAAAAATTTGTCGAGAGAATAGCTAGAAACTAGAATTTCAGCCGAAGTTACCTAGCTAAACGGAGATTTGAATTTTAATATTTCAAAATATTTATAGCCCATCTACACCTTTTTCTTTAAACAGACTATATTATACAACCGTGGAAGGTCGGTTATGTGATTTATACATTACATACAAACCAATCAAAGTTTAAGTGATGTTGTTAATGTAAAATTTGTAATGCAATAATTTAAACAATAAAAAAAAAGACTACGGAAATATTATTTGCTTAGAGATTTGTACCTACACTACAATCAATGAAAAATCTAGAAGAGCGAATAGAACATAGATAACATAGAACATATTGGCGAAATCACCGACAAATAATTGGTGGAAGCCATAAATTAAAAGAAGAAGAAGAAGAAGAACATAGAACATATTTATATAAATTAATAAGCAATAGAATAAATAAAAAAATCCTCAGGTCAAATATTATCACATCTATTGTCATTGAAAAGCCCATGCAGTATTTGTAGTGTGTGAGTTTCTAATTTGTGGGTAGTAATAGTGGTAGACAAGCTTCTTTGTCTTGTCACTCCATTGTCTCTTTTCAGTAGCATTATTTTATTAGTCATCTTATGAATAAACAGATTAAAGTGCAGAAACGCACATCAGTTACAGAGATGCTCAAGTTTATATCAAAATAAGAAATAGCAGTCATGTTTTGTAAAGTTTAAACATGATTTTCAGACTTATTTTATGTACTTTAATACATCAAATTCTAAAATCGGAAATGTATGGAGTTGGCCAAGTTTGAAATTTATCGACTCAGTTGTCTTTGGCTACGTAGCTATGAAGTTATTACTGCCATTATAAAAATATGCATCACTTGTCTGTGGTTGTAGGCACTGCCTTGTAACTTAAATAAGTTAAAACACTTATAGCAGATCAAAGATTAAATAGTCTGTTCCGATCTTTGCAACCTCTTTAATAACTTAAACACTCTTCATAAAATCATCATCCATTTTCTGGAATTTTTCTTTCATCTCCTCTGGAACTTCTATGGCAGATAAATCCTCTACACCAACCTCTTCTTCCTTCTGAATAAGGATATCAACAACATTTTCGCAAACAAGTAACGCTTTAGGGTATTTCTCCCACTTATGGTACTCTCGGAGAACGTAATACACTCCATTATTCCGTAACTTCTCCCTGCCTTTGCTGGTAGCGCACAACTTATTTAACGTCTCCAAAACCATTATCCTTATATCAATATCTGGATCCCTGGTCTTCTCTTTCGGTAAATATTGTAAGGTGATTGGCAAGGAATCCATTTCTTCATCAGGGTAGTCTTCATTACCCATTATCGGGTTCAGAATGTATGTTAACAAGTCCACATCATTACTTAGCAGGAAATCGTGGCATTCTGTGTCAAAGGAGAGGTTCCGAATTGTGCCGACAGCTCCTCCGCGTCGTATGCTAGATTCTGCATAGTTACAAAACGGCAGTAACTTTATTACTGGGACGTGCGGGTTCTCCTCTATTAACCAACGGCGTATCCTGTGACTGCAAGACAGGTTACTGAACATAGGTGCTAAGTAATTCAACTTGGAACCTTTTTTATTAAACTCAACATTGGCAAAGGCATTTAATATGTCGTTTAAATGTGGAATGAATGTGTTCAAACATACCTCCAACTCGTCTTCAAGTCTTGTTATGTTCGAAAGTATCATGCAGGCTGCATCAGCGTCTTTCTTTTGGGGATTTAGTACGTAAGAAATCAATAAATCTATGATATTTTTCTGCGCGCTGTTTTTGTATTTTAACAACTCCGTCGCGCCGCGAGTGTGCACTGTGACGTTGATAAGGATCAATAAAGCACTTTTAGCGACTTCCTCGATTCTATCGTCGGTCAATTCAATAATTGCCTTCATTATATTTTCATTATTTAGCAGACAGTTGATTCCATGGTCACTTGCAGATAATCCTACCAAATGCTCCACCGCGATGTGTTTTAAATCTATCCGCGACTCCGGTCTAAGGAAGTTCAACATCTCGTCCAAAGGGTCTTTGGCCATTTCTTAAATATTTCTTTTCAAAATACGATGCACGTTTCTGCTTTCGCACTCTCGTCTCTCGCTTCAATTTGCTTCAATTGACGATGGTTCATGGTGATAACTGACAGCTTGTGACAGTTGTCAATGTAAACAGTTATAACGGTATTGACGTTCCAATAGCGTATAGCAATTTCTTTGCTACAAATATAATATTTTAAGGTTATTGATTTATTTTTTCATTAACTTAATTTCTAACAAGAATCTTTTTGGAATTTATTTTGTAAGCTATGGAAAGTATTTAAATAAAAGGAAGTAGTTTAATATTATATTCGATTATTACTCCGTAAAGTATTCAAAAAGTGTTATTTAAAACCCACATAGGAGTGAAATGAAATCTGTATAAAAAATATATAAGGAGCTAAAAGCCTGTTTCTACCTCTACGCATACTCACGCCTTTTATCCCCGAAGGGGTAGGCAGAGGCGCAATTAGTGCACCCACTTTTCGCCGTGCGTGTTCCGTCCCATGATGTGATAGGGGGCGAGCCTATCGCCATATCGGGCACAAACTTCAGACTCCGGGCTGAATACCTAGTAGAAAAACCCAATATCACTTTTCCTAACCCGGGGATCGAGCCCAAGACCTCAGCATTGAAGTCGTAACGTAATACAACTACGCCATCGAGGTAGTTTCTACCCTTTACTAATCACTTTCCCAGTGAACCCGTTGCTACGCAATTAGTCTGTTAACTGTAAAGTCGAGTAATATTTTTTTTATGGTTTTTGTTGGCAATAAGCACAGCTGTGTTGCCTCAGAATATAATTATTATTTCCCCATAAAGCGATATATTCGCTTCCATAGACCAAGAGACAGATATAAGCTTGTCGAAATGTAGATGCATTATTTGCACTTCTACCTAACACTATGAGGATAAAGGAATAAGCTAATATTAGAAACTGCACGGTTTTGATTTAAATAAAAATAGGTACCACTGAACACAAATACTTTTCACAAAAAAAATACCACCAGGCGACCGACCGGCACGAAAGTCAATGATCAACTGACTCGGCTTGTCAAACGTTCGTGCTTTTATAGCAAAAATGGTAGATCACGTCACAAATACCCTCACAAAAAATATTTTTGTTCTAACACGGCCTTTCCCGACTATGTGATCGTCCTCGATCACGCTCTTTTTTTTTTTTTTTTCAATCTCCAGCGGCATATTTGCCAAATAGTTACCAAACTGAGCACAATGCAAACGATTCCCAGTAAACTGAGAAGAGTGCCACTGACAATCTGCAGATAGCTTTCAGTGGTAGCTGCGTTGTACGGCGCAGCACGCATTACACACACCGTATAGAACTCAAAGAGCCTCGTGACGGCAGCAGTAAATGAGAGCTGCAGGGCCCACGAGGTCCTTCGGGGGCGGATTGATTCATCACCCGAAACATTTTAACTTTAGTCACCCATTGTAACACAATTAAGCAAATTCGTATCGGTAATGGTTGAGTTATGAAACCCAATCATTTCTGAAACAAGAACATCTGGCAACCACTATCAGGGTTCCAGAGAACAGTACCGCTAACATAAACAAACAGTGCCACTTTCGGGGCACGAGATAGCTACAATGTCGGGACTATAAAAAATCGTACTACCACAAACTACAGAGTGCCACAATGTCGGGGCACAAGATAGCCACAATGTCGGGGCACAAGATAGCCACAATGTCGGGGCTACGAAAAATCGTACTGCCACAAACCACAATGTCGTGACAGAGTGCCACAATGTCGGGGCATGAGATAGCCACAATGTCGGGGCTATGACAAGACCACTCCAACTGGAGTGTCGTTCCACAGCGCCAAAAGCGCACCGTTTCGCAACGCATAAAGCACACCGTTCCGCAGCGCCTAAAGCGCACCGTTCCGCAGCGCCTAAAGCGCACCGTTCCGCAGCGCCTAAAGCGCATAGTTCCGCAGTGCCTAAAGCGCACCGTTCCGCAGCGCCTAAAGCGCATAGTTCCGTAGTGCCTAAAGCACACCGTTCGGCAGCGCCTAAAGCGCATAGTTTCGCAGTGCATACAACGCACCATTTCGCAACGCATAAAGCACACTGTTCCGCAGCGCCTAAAGCGCATCGTTCCGCAGCGCCTAAAGCGCATAGTTCCGCAGTGCCTAAAGCGCACCGTTCCGCAGCGCCTAAAGCGCATAGTTCCGCAGTGCCTAAAGCACACCGTTCGGCAGCGCCTAAAGCGCATAGTTTCGCAGTGCATACAGCGCACCATTTCGCAACGCCTAGATCGCATAATTCCGCAACGCCTAGAATGCATAATTCCGCAACGCCTAGAGCGCATGATTCCGCAGCGCTTAGAGCGCATGATTCCGCAGCGCTTAGAGCGCATGATTCCGCAGCGCTTAGAGCGCACCGTTCCGAGGTGCATAGGGCGCACAGTTCCGTGGCGCATAGGGCGCACCGTTCCGTGGCGCATAGGGCGCACAGTTACGTGGCGCGTAGGGCGCACCGTTCCGTGGCGCATAGGGCGCACAGTTACGTGGCGCATAGAGCGCACCGTTCCGTGGCGCATAGGGCGCACCGTTCCGTGGCGCATAGAGTGCACCGTTCTGTGGCGCATAGAGCGCACCGTTCCGTGGCGCATAGGGCGCACAGTTACGTGCCGTCTGAAGCACGCCTTCGCACATCCTGGAGCGCGCCTCCGCACGCCCTGGACCGCGTGTGTCCGCAGTCTGGACAGCACGTATATACACAGCCTAGTGCACTACTCCGCACCGGGCATACACCAACAGGATCTCCGGTTCCTGTAAGCACAGAAAAGCAAAAACATTAAACAACAACAGACCGTTCGGCCTATTCTGACCTTTGATTAAGACTCGTATCAAACTTTCCGAATAGCAATTTCATTGCTACAACAAACAACTCCATTCGCGAAGTGCCCTGGTCATCTCCAGTAGCCACCACATGCAAAACAAGATCCCAATATTTGCGGAGATTACGGACAAATAAAGGAAACCATAAACGTCAAACAAGGGTTACGAGTGATATTAACGTCAGATCCACCAAAGGATCTCACAGATGCTCTTCAGTAGTCACAGTTTACGGAGTTTTGTAACGCTGACTACATTGAGTAAGTACTACCTGCAAGGATCTTTAGTTCCTGCAATCAAACATATCACAACAGCATCAAAATGTTCACCCTATCCTGAACTTTATTCAAGTCTCGCATCGATCTTTGACCAGGAATTCAGTAGTAGTCTTAATATGAGGACTACTTTAATAGTATCGCACGACTCGCTCTTAATCCAAAATTTTAAAGAGTAGTGCTGCGATTCGAGACCTTGTCCAAGGAAGGCCAGCAATCCTTCAGACCGAACACTATACATTTAGATCACTTTTGTCAACCAAGGCCAGGTACAGTCATTGTTTACTACAAAAGGTAGTTTTCTTCAAGTCCTTAAGTTTAGGGACGACTGTACTAACAATAACCACGAATTGCTCATTAATCCGTGTCTGCACATGCCCTGTTAAACAAGATCTCAATATTTGTAAAGGTTACCAAGAAATAAAAGAAACCAGAACCCTCAAATAAGGGTTATGGATCATACGATACCACACTTCCTCTACAGTCACCGATCCTCTGCAGTGGAGCCGCTAGCATCTAGCACTAGTTGACACCTTAGTGCCCGTAAACACTTCTTCATTCGAAGTCGTGTACACATAACGTCCTCCACAGTAGCATTGGTATATAGCATACCTAGCTATGTGGTAAATACAATCCACATGTATGGGCATCGATTACATATCCCAATTTCTGATATTAGAAACTGCACGGTTTTGATTTAAATAAAAATAGGTACCACTGAACACAAATACTTTTCACAAAAAAAATACCACCAGGCGACCGACCGGCACGAAAGTCAATGATCAACTGACTCGGCTTGTCAAACGTTCGTGCTTTTATAGCAAAAATGGTAGATCACGTCACAAATACCCTCACAAAAAATATTTTTGTTCTAACACTAACTTAATTATATTTGTTTAAATTTAAGGACCTAGCCGGTGAAAACACTACACAGTACGTGTATTCTTTTGTTATAATCAAATAAAACAATGTTTTTTAAAATGCATTTTATTCAAATAAACTTAACTATAATCTAAAACACTTGAAATTCTATAACTATTTTATGTTAAGCTCTGAGTATCGTACGCCTAAGAAAATGGCCAGATAATATCTTATTCACAAACATTTCTCCCTAATATCTGTGTGATAAAGACAAAATACACAGTAAATAATCATAAAAGTAAGTGAATAAGGTGAAATTAATAATAAAATATTCAATAAAATTTCATAGTAACGATTTCATCGCATAATTCTATATTACTTTTTGATATATTATGGACGGACTATATTTCATCTCCAAAATAGGAAGCTATAAACCATAATATTACAATATAGTTTATTGCACATGCTGGCAAAAGTAGTTCTTAAGTCAAATAAGGCATAAAACTATTTTATGGCATATAACATTTACAATGTTACTACTTTACTTTTACTTTATATTGATTTATTGTAGCTCGTATAAAAATATTATCTATTGACGGCCGATTTCGATAAACGATTCCAGTCACGTTTTTAAAATAGACCAATCAGGATAAAGTATATAAAGTTGGTTGACATGTTTACAAATTACTTCAAAAATTATGTGGGTATTTTGATTGTTTTTTTATTCTCGGAGTTACTAAAGATTGGAATCGCTCGTTGATTTCGGTTGATAAACAATAGTTCAATTTGTTTCTTTCGTGACTTTATATTGCGTGATAATGTGATATATTTCTAAAATGCTTTAGTTTGTACTACATTTCACTAAACATAATTTTCTTAATACTTGCTTTTCGATATCGACCAGTAAGAATTTCGATATGTATAGATTTTTAATTAGAAAACCTTTTAATTTCGTTTTGACAATATCATCCAAGGAATATATTGAAATATATTTATAATTATAGTGTATCCTTATTTACAATCATTTAGATATAAGAAGTGGGAGAGTTGTAATTTCTATACATATTACATTGAGAAATGCATAGAAAATATTACCTCAAATATTTTACAAAGAAATCTTTCGCTATTATCTATACTTCTTATCTTCAAGCATGGTGTGAAATGTACACTATACATGATATAAATATAGTGCAATCGTAAAAATCGAACAGTAAAATATATTATGTCTAGTGGTCGTAATAATGCCCACCTAAAATTTTTTTAAGCTTTGCCCAAAATAAACAATCCATTCTTTATTTCCTAAAATTTTTGGTGAATTTCAGCAGCTTGTCACTTTTTAATTCACAATTCCTTTTTTCGTGCGATTCTTAATAAATAACATTATTTTAAAGGTGCTATTTGCTATTTAAAATCGTTATCGCTATTAACGTATATTTATTATCTACATTTTGACATTTGACTTTTGTATCATGTAAAACGTTCCATTTTACGTAGGCCTTTTTTTTGGAATGTAATTTATAAATTAGAATTTATAATTAATTCAATTTTAATTCTTTTTTGTAGAATATGATTATGAATGTTTAAATTTAATTGTTTGAATTTATATATCTTGTCAACATCACAAGGGCCTCTCGTCAGGCTTTATGGCGTATGGAAGCCATTTTATAGAATAATTCAGCGATTGCATTTTGCATTTAATTCAGCGGTCGTTATCATTTTATAGCGAGATGACCATGGACCCTGAATTTAACTGTAGTGTTTTATAAAACAATTGAAAGTACCTAAATGCTGCAAAAAAACACGATAAAACTTAAGATAGACGGGAAGAATTTTAATGAGTAAGAATTTTTCGTATGCAGGTTACGGTGATAATAGCGAAAAGCGAGGTCTTTAAGATGTCTGCATCTGAAAAAAGAATGTGTTCATAACATAATATTTATATTGTACTTACGTAGCTATGTAAAGGCATGTATTGAAATCTTGCATTTAAATAAACAAATCTGGCGAAATAATTTATTATAAAATCCGTTAAAACTGTTATCCATCGTATTTATTGTAACATATTATTGTAATGAATGTAAAACTCGATTTGATTCAATATGTTACTATCCATTCAGAGAATAAAAGAACACGTTTTTGTTGAATGCTTTTCATACAGTCTTTGCACAAAGCTGAATTTTATACGGTTCTTTTGCCTTTCGTATCACAAAAGTAAAATTTAAAAGGGCGGGCTATTATAAAACTGCCAAATCTGAAGGTTAAATGGAATTAATAGGGCAGAAACTGGTCCAGACAAGTGATTATAACGCCGATGGATTGACCGAATTGATATTTAAAACTCCATTATAACTTATAACCAACACGAAAAATAATACCTAAATAAGACTAAAGACTGAAATATTATGTTGTCTCTAATTATTTTTCCCTGTCTGATATTAGTGTTGCCAGACGTCTTTTTAATACCCTATTTTCAATTAAACAAAATTGATGGTTTTCGAAAAAACAACCCTCCCAAAAATAACAAATAGTGCAACCAAAATAAACTAATTTTTAAAATCTTTTATTTAACTTGCAATGTAAGTATTAGTGATGTAAAGAATGTTCGATTTCCAACATGCGAGTATTTGTCTCCAACATTCGCGAATGCGAATGCGGGATTTTTATTTGGCGCCAAAAGATTTTATCATACGTTACGTGAAATTAGCTGACTATAGATTTGTCGACAAGTAATTTTGAGATAAAGTATTATTTAAAAATTAAATTTCATTTGTTAAGTTACAATTATGTACATTTGCATCCACTTTTTTTAAACAAGTATGGCAAAGTGACCCTAATGCACCTGATAGTAACCGTAGTGAACTCCAGATAGATAGGCCTGTTTGAAATATGTCACTTTCGTTCTCTTACGATTCTCCTCATATCCAATTTGATCGCGTAGAGAAACACCGAGCATAGCCGGGCCTCTTCATAGCTCGCCGAGTGACTATGAGCCGTCTTAGGTTTACCATAGTCAGAGGCCACGTCTCAAAGCCGTACGTAACACACATTGATTGAGGAGGATTGTCTTCAAGCACTGAGGTATTGCGGATGACAAGACCTCGCCTAGTTTCCCGAACGCTGCTCAACCGAGCTGGGTTTGACCTCTATCTTAAAGTGGGGCTTAACTGGACCACTTGTCCTAGATAGACAGATTCGCCGAGAATTTCGAAAGTTGCGTTCTCAACACTAATCGGGATAGGCACAAAATAAGCATTGCACAAAATGTTGGTCTTGTTCATTTTAAGGCGTACCAGGTGGGAAACTCGGTAGAGGTCTTTGAGCATAATGCCATGGTCCTCAAATGAATCTGACGAGATAACAATATCGTCGACAAATCAAAGGTGAGTAATATACTCACCATTGAAGCTAATTCCAAATTCTTTCTAATCAAAAAGCTTGAAGATATGGTTCAACATAGCAAGCACGGACGTTGTGTCACGAGGACTTCCCTATGTGTCAATCGAGCTGCCGATATACTTCAGCGTCCTCTGAAGACTGCAACGCTATACATCGAAGTTTGCAACTTATAATTTCAATTTTAAAAAAAAACACTAATTGTGTTAAAAAAATATAACTACTCCATTCGGGTTAAGAAAATAGTTAGTCATCAGTGCAAATGGAGGATTTAAATGGTATACTGACATTGAAGGAAAAACACTAATCTTATATATAAAATTCTCGTGTCACAATGTTCGTTCCCGTACTCCTCCGAAACGGCTGAACCGATTTTCGTGAAATTTTATATTCACACTTGGTAGGTCTGAGATTAGGTTGTTATCTATTTTTCACCCCCTAAGTGATAAGGGTTGTTCACCCATAACATTTTTTAAATTTTTGGACAAAATTTTTTGTTTTTATTTTTCTATAATAGGTCATTAAAAAATACATACAACCCTAAATTTTCAACCCTCTGCGATCAACCCCTATTTTTTAATAGCCATTTTAGTAATTTAATAACTTTTCGATTTCGATGAAATTTGGCACACGGGTAGATTATGTCCTGGATTAACACATAGACTACTTTTATAATATTTTAAAAGATTTTAATGTGTTAGTTATATTCTTTTAAACTGTATTATCGGACACCACACGCGTTCTCGCTGTTTTAACTATACTGCAATACTCATATTATAAGTAGTAAAGATATTATTAATTCCAAATAATATAACATTTTATATTTAATTATATAATAGATTAAGTATAGAGAGATCTTGTATAAATAACAGAACATAAATCCTATCACGTTGTGATCGCGGTAAAAATAATTTAGTTAAGTGCTGGAGTGGAGACCGCGATATTTTTTTTAGGTAGGCGATCCTGCAGCCAACACCGGGGGAAACCTGCGAATGGGATACTGGAGTCCCCCGGCTTGACGACTGCAGGGGCCTGGGAAGGAAGTGGAATAGGGAGACGGGAGGGAAAGTGGGGGAAAGGAGGAAGGTTCTCAGGATGGGCGGAAAGAGAAGGGGGTGCCAGGAAATGTTCGCGGGCCCTTTTAGGCCACAATGTGATTTACAACCAAGAAGTATACACACTGAACTGTGTGCCTCGACCCGCGGCTAATGTCCCCCCGCGCATGGGCGTGCATTGGGTGTGAAGACCCAGCGCACAAGAATTGCCTCGGGGGGCGGAGACCGCGATTAGGTAAAGAAAGTGTAGGACGGCCAGCTGTACGATGGACCGACGACTTGAAAAAGGCGGCGGGTAGCGGATGGATGCGGGCTGGTCAAGACCGGGATGGTTGGCGCTCACTTGGGGAGGCCTACGTTCAGCAGTGGACGGCGACAGGCTAATTGATTCATTGAAGTGCGTTTAGAAAGTTGTAAGTTCATTATTATCACAATATAATTGTTATTTTGTATGAGGACTTTTAATACTAACTAAATTATTATTTATACTTGTGAATGTAATCCATTACAGTGTTATTTTATGAATAAAAATCAAATGTCATTGCCAAAATATTCGCATAAATTATTGCGGATGCGGATGCGGGTGCGGATGCGGATGCGAATATTCCTTACACCACTAGTCTATATGTATGTAACTATGTTTGTTCGCGTGGAATCTTGCAAGTCAGTTTTGAAGCAGTTACCCTCAACCGATTGTGTTGAAATTTAGCACACACCTTTAGTTTGGGTGACAGTGCATTGTTAGCTAAGTCACTAAGTGACGTCATTCTGAATCCAATATGGCGGACGGCCTAAGATGATGGACTAGTTATTTTTTGTGCACGTCCATAATATGGGTATCAAATGAAAAGGTTTGCTGAGAAGAATACAAAAAATAAAATGACCTCTCTAAATCCAATATGGCGGACGACCCAAGATAGCGGACTAGCTATTTTTTTACGCACTCCTATAACATAGGTATAAAATGAAAGGGCTTGCAGAGAATAACTCGAAAAATAACTAAAAAGTAAAATATAGATGAAAAGTAAAAAAATAATTTTAAAAACAAGCTTTTATTTAAATGCTCTAAAAAGAAATAAAGAACGGGTTGCACTCCGGGAGTGCCGGCAGAAGTGAAAACTTGAACAATTGCAAATTTTGATTGACTAACACAAATTCGATCTAACGCCTACCACATAAAGTACATTTTTAAACGCTAGCAACGCACGTTTATACTGGTTTTTGATAAATGACAGAAATGCAATGGTCATCACAACCAAAGTAGAATAAATCATAATTTGAAAAAAGAATGTTACGTTCTTTTGTACTTGTGCCGTTCCAACGCTGGGGTAATAGCTTCTACGCAATGTATTTAAGTTTCATATTAGTAAGGGATGGTTTTAATGACGTTAATAAATAAAAATGCACTAGTTTCAAGACTTATAGCTTCTACGCATTGTATTTAAGGTTCATATTAGTAAGGGATGGTAAAACCTCCTACGCATTTTCGATCGGTCACGTGATCCTGACGCGAGTTTAACATTTTATACCCATCCCAAAAGTGCTCAACGCCACTAAAAAAGTTTTCGCTTCAAAAAACTTTAAATTGAATCAAACTTTGTTTAATACTATGTAGAGATAAAAGCTTGTCGCGAGATTTACTTGTGTAGATAATACAATAATTATGTAGCTTGATCTTGACAAAAGTAAATCTCGCGACAAGCTTTAATCTCTACATAGTGTACAAAGTTTGATCAATTAAAAGTTTTTTTCTTTTTAGAGCATTTAAATAAAAGCTTGTTTTTTTTTTTATTATTTTTACCCTATGATGATTTAAGATGTATCATTAAAGCTCCCTCACCATTGCAAGTGTGATCCTTTTCCTTGAACCCGGTCTCGATGTCGCAGAGGCAGATCTTGTCCTGCGGCGCGTGGACTCGCAGGTGAGGCGGCGCAGTGCCGGTGATGTTGGGCGTCAGGCAGATCAGACCCTCGTTGCATTCGTCGCTGTTCGCGCATGCGTGGTAGAGCGCTGGGGAAGTAAAATTGGGTCTGATAATGGACCTATTTAAAGCGAGAAATATCACTGTACACTTTGGCTCGTGGAATGTGGTCTGTGATAAAAACCGGACAATAGCGAGTTGGGCTCGTGTACCGAGGGTCCCGAACAAACTTGTAGGTAAGGTATCTAAGCAGGGGCGGATTTCCCTAAGCCGAGTAGGCCCGGGCCTAGGGCGTTCTTTTTTTACACGCTTTATATTAGCTGAAGCTAATTTATATAACAGAGTGTGTATATATATAAATATTTTCCTATTTCCGTTCCAATACATAAGTTTCTAGAGAAAAAAACAAATAAATACGCGTGGCACTTGGAGACTACCGCGGTAAAGCTATTGCATAGCATTTTTATCACAAATTTTGATTGACTAAACACAAATTCGATCTTACGCTTACCACATAAAGTAGATTTATAAACGCGAGCAAAGCACGTTTAGTCTTGTTATTGATAAATGTCAGTAACCAAAGTAGAATAAATCAACAAAATTTGAAAAAAGAATGTTACGTTCGATTCTTTTGTACTCGTGCCGTGCCAACGCTGGGGAAATAGCTTCTACGAAATGTATTTAAGGTTCATTTTAGATTAGTAAGAAATGGTTGTAATGACTTTAATAAATAAAATAAATACAAATATACTCGTTTCAAGAATTATAGCCCTGAACCCCCCCCCCCCCCCTTATATACGCCCATGGAACAGGCCGTCGTACTACAATACAACTATGCTACCGAGGCATACGATAAATTTAGTAAATGAAAGAAGAATTTGTTCCCGATATGGCGATACGCTCCCATCCCATCTCCCATATCACATCATGGCCTCGTGATGTGTGTTATTTATTTATTAATTTATTTTTGGAATAACAATCAATATGTATGTTAATTTAACTGTTTTTAGTTAAAAGCTTGCGTTTAACATGGCGTGTTCGCCGTTCGTGAGAAGTAACATCTATTACAAATCTAGTAAAAACTTGCTTGTCGTGCTGGGCACTCATTATGGATAAGAATCAAGCTTTATAATTTGATAAAATTAAAGCACGTTACTTGGTTAATTTGTTTGAAATTCTATCGACCTTCATTTTTTGAAATCGCGTCTAGTAACAAGAATCTTTTGGTCTCGAACAAAATCTGATGGTGATTACTGGTTCAAATGTTGGAAGTAAACTCAATTTAGTGTATGGAGATAGTTCAAGGCCCTGGGAAGGTTTTGGCTACTATTATCCCGGGAAAATATAAAGCGGGACTTTTATCCCGGAAAAAAAATTCACGCGGGCGGAGCCTCGAGTAAAAACTAGTGAAATATATGGGAATTACATCTCCTAATTATAGACGTAGTGATCTATATGTCATTTCAGTACTTTTGGATGTTTTTTGAAGTGAAAACTTCTTTAGCGGCGTTGAGCACTTTTCTTAGGATGGGAATAAAATATTAAACTCGCGTCAGGATCACGTGACCTGATCGAATATTCGTAAGACGGAGTATAAATTGTCATTTTTGTGTACGATAGCGCAATAAATAAATATTGTATTTAACCACATAAATGGTAGTACTTTTATACTGATAAATAAAGCAATTCGTGCGAAATTATTCCCAAAATATTCAAAAATGTACAACGTTAATGTTCAAGTTCTGCCGGCACTCCCGGAGTGAAACCCGTTCTTTTTTTTATTCCTTTCTTTATATTCACGCACCTGCTGCTAAGAGCTTAGCTGTTTAGATTTAAATAGTAACAATGACATGTCAACATAGTTAGGATTGCAATCTAGAATAATACCTTATGTTCATTTATCTTACAATGTAATTAATGGTAATCTGTTTTGTTGCCCAAACAAATAAACAAATAAATAATAAATCTGTCAAAACGGCCATAATAGCGTGGTTACGCCACGGTAATATAGAAATTCGCGCGCTTTTATGTATGCGCAAATTATTCCTGGCCTATTTTGACGGATCGTATTTTCCCGCCAAAACATATCGGAATCTAAGCCCCCACACGACCTAGTATCAAGATTTACCTACCATTTTAATTATCCGATTTATTTAGACTGATTATAATCGTGGTGAATTAAGTTCATGAGTGGAGGCACGCAAGCGGCGAGGCCTTGTTGGCTTGGAGGTCGACTCTTGAGGGCCTAGTTAGGTTGGTATTGACTATTAATAATTAAACAAAACAAGCCTTTTTCACCGAAGTGGTAGACAGATGTGTGACCAGGGAACACATTTTTAGCGCAACCGTATGTTACAGTCATTGTATCCAAAAAACTATTTTATAGAAAAGCTTATTGCTCTTTTTAAATACTAGACACACTCGAGCCTTTTATCTCCGAAGGGGTAGGCAGAGGCACAACTAGTGCACCCACTTTTCGCATGTGTGTACCGTCCCATGATAGGGGTGAGCCTATCGCCATATCGGGGAAAGTTCTAGACTCCGGGCTGATACTGAGAAAAATCCAATATCACTTTGCCCGACCGGGGATTTGAGCCCGGACAGAGTGGTGGTCGTACCGCGCATGCAATACAAATACGCCATTGAGGCAGTCTCAGTATTGAATATCCTTACATAGTATAAAACAAAGTCACCCGCCGCGTGTGAACGCGATAAACTTAGAAACTACGAAACGGATTTCGGATATGAAAGGACATGTCCAAAAACGGGCATATAATTCTAACCAAGATACTTTATATATGTTTGGATTGTACTCCCAAAAACTAGGCCTTTGCAATAAATCGTATAATTTTAAAGTACTCCGATTTTAATGGATGCAAGATCCATATTTTTGGCCCTTTAATGTCCATAAAGTTTGAGCCTGGTTTAATTTTGAGGACCAGCACCCATACAAAAAGCGGACATCTCTTTTGTTATGGAGATAGTTTGAGAGTCTGGGAAGGTTTTAAGCTACCGTTTATCCCGGGAAATAAATAGCCGAGCTTTAGTAAATTATGTTTTGGGCATTTTTCATTTCCTGAATAGATTTCTATTATTATTTGTAGATTAGTCGACCCAGAATAAAAAGTTTCGTTAAGTTTAAAAGCAAATTGGAGTCACATTTCCTCTAAAATGGATGTAGAAAGATTTTTGTAAGTTCTGACCTTAAAAGTACTCAAACCTCTAATGGTCCCATGCAGGTTTTTGATCCCTATAAGCAACAGGATCGATTGGCATTAAACATTTTTTGACTCATTTTCTTGCTGACTGTAATTTTTTTACAAAATTTGTGAATGCAGATCTTAATGTCTTTTAAAATGATAGACAGTATCCTTAGAAAGTGTTCTTGTAGCTACAGCGAACAAGGCTGCCTTTGCTGCCCCATCTTAAAATCCATGTATATCGATGAGATTCAGTAAAAAAATATAATCAGTAGTCACCTAGACCCAGCTCAGGGGAGGGAGGGTCATGACCCCCATGACCTCCCCTCCGGATCCGCCCTTGAGCAGTACCCATAATATAAGGTAGCAGACGCAAAGTCCTGTAAAAACGGTCCATTCGAATTTCGAACTAACTTTTGACAGTTAATATCGGTATATTGGTAGGACTTGACGGCTGTCAAATTATTAATACGTCAAGACTAATTCCCCAGGAGGCTATACAACTCTAATTCAATATGTTAGACCAGTTTTGAGAAAAATATACGAAAATAAGTATTTCATGTCCTTTTCCTATTCAAGTTTACACCATACCATATCCTACTAATATTATAAACGCGAAAGTTTGTAAGAATGTATGTATGTATGGATGTTTGTTACTCTTTCACGCAAAAACTGCTCAACGGATTTCGATGAAATTTGGCACACGGGTAGATCATGTCCTGGATTAACACATAGGCTACTTTTTATCCCGAGAAAATATAAAGCGGGACTTTTATCCCGGGAAAACTTATTCACGCGGGCGGAGCCGCGGGCAAAAGCTAGTATTTCATAAAAATCTGCTCAATGGATTAGCCCGAGTCGTTGCATCCGTGGTGAAATAAAGTTAACGGTCTTATTAAACTGGAGGATGCACCTTCGCCTCATTGTGAATTCGCTTGCAATTCGCCAGTGTGATAAGAGCCTTAACTTTACTACGGATGAAAGACGCCTTAGTTTTGAAATCGCAACGTTATTTCGCATAACTACTTATGTTCGATTCCTATAACGGATCTTAACCGCTACCATCAGCCAAAATGGATCAATCAGAATACATTTTGTTTGACAGGGTGACAGGTCAGTTTTTTTTTTTTTTTTTTTTTTTTTTTTTTTTTTTTTTTTTTTTTTTTTTTTTTAATGGCATTTGTATTCACATTTTGCCAATGTCAAGTTTGAGTTGTCTTTTTTATTATCTGTAGTATGTCGAAGTAAAGCAGTGGCTACCTTACCAAGACTTTATCGAGGAGTTTTGGCGGCAAC
The DNA here is from genome assembly GCA_947568825.1 of Sphinx pinastri. Classification (NCBI taxonomy): domain Eukaryota; kingdom Metazoa; phylum Arthropoda; class Insecta; order Lepidoptera; family Sphingidae; genus Sphinx; species Sphinx pinastri. The sequence goes on along the minus strand of OX387641.1, from coordinate 3,261,364 downwards.
AAAAAAACACTTGATTAGCACGATTATTTCAATTCACTTCATTTGAGCTCTTTAATAGAACTATATTGGATAATATACCACCATAATTAAGCAATATAACACTAAGTATCACCAAAATAATGAATTAAAACAAGAGCACCTCATGACACTTCCAAGTTCCCGCCAAAACTCGACAGGTCAGTTATTTTGATTGATTCATTCCTTAGACAATATATAAAGGACACGCCTTGTATGATCTTTCAGTTCTGATAAAGTATTAAAAAGCAAATGTTCATGTACGTTATAAAAAATGTTCTAGTATGCGTGAAGCAGACGAGTGTTTAAGATTTACTTATGTGTGCGTTCATAACGGCACAAAACGCTATAGTGTGTGTTGCAATTTTTATGTAGTAGTAACATTGATAGTGACAGATTTTTAGTTCGCGGCAATAAGCACATGACGCATCCGTTCTAGATGGTCAAGATTTATTAATACTTTAACGCCCGTATTCACAAACGTTACTTAGCTAAGGACAGACCAAAGTTATGAAAAAAGTCTATTCTCAGCGCTTTCGGCATGACAGATTTGCAGTGGGTAGGCAAAGAGACGCTGTGATTGGATAATATACAAATAAAATTTTGATTCAGTTCGCTGTCAGATAAACAAGGCCAAAGAAAACGATGAAATTGCCGACACTATGCGTTCGGGCGCCCTGTGCGTCCTCATAGTATCGTTTGTGAATACGGGTGTAACACTTAGCGGTTGCAATAGTCAATTGAAATTGGCGGTTATAAAACAAACTTACATTTTGCCTGAGCTTCACACTGTCCGTTCAGCGGGGGAGAGTTGTCTCCGCAAAGGCACCGCGTCACAGGGTCGTAGTGGGTCCTCACGCACGAACTGCTAGAGATGCCGGCGCATTCAGCCTGTCGCGAACACGGGCGAGCTGGAAAACCGTTAGATAGTTTTAAAGTGGACATCTTGTTTATGATCTACTTATTTGTATAAACCTTTTTCATACATGTTCCTTTTTCAAAATCTTTTTTTGACGTTATACTTCTTTTGGCGCGTAAGGGAAAAATTATGAGAGTAAATTTTTACGATGCGCGCGCACATCGTCACGAAAAACCGACACCCTGAAGTTAGCTATAGTCAGCTTTTTAGTTTTCAGTTTTGAACGTAGAATTAGACGAAAGATATTGAAGTTATACTTCTTTAGGCGCGTTATTTAAAAAGATTTTTATCTTGTTACGCCAAAGAAGTATAACTTCTAACGCGTGTACATAAGTACACACACACCTTTTTTTTCATAATCAACATTATGACGTTCCTCATTCAAAATTGTTCTTGTAATTATTTTTACGCCACTCATTATTAAAAGGAACGAACAAAGTCGTTAACCAAAATTAAATAATATGTTCCTGGTTCAAATGTAGTATTTTTTAAAACAGGTTTCGTTTAAAAAAAGAATAGGCATTTTTTCAAGTCTCCCCGTTCCGAGATGGTACTTTTACTACTTTTTTTTATAAATAATTAATTGATTCAACAAAAAATAAGTATCTATAGCAAATTCCCACTTAAAAAGTATGGATGGCTTGGGAAACAGATCGAGAGACATAAACCATTTATTTATACATGAGAAATACGCGGACGTGTTTTAAATTTTTTTCCGAACTTCCAAGCCGACCAAGCCACGAGCCGAACTTTGCGCAACGTGTTGTTTATTTTACACTTGAATGTCGAGACGAGCATGATACGACTGACCGTAAATAGTAGCAACACCATACAGAATTTTGAATTACAAAGTAAGTATAGCGTGGCGCTCCAATGTGCTCGTAACCATGTGTTAAGTCTCATAATGTCCAATAATTACGCTGGCTTCAATGTTCAAACCGAAACACAACATTGCATGCACACTGCTGGCGGTAGAAATAGATATTGTGTTGGTACCCAGACGGCCCCTGATCATATATGAGAGACCTACCACCAGTAAAATTAAGACCGCACGGCAGAAGTGAAAACTTCATTGGCAATCGCAATCAATTGATATCGTATTAGTAGTATTTGGATCGTATTTTTATGTTTTATAATGTTTATCATGTTTTTTCAATATATAATATTAGCACGATAAACCGCTAACTACAAACACTAACCTCACAATGTAAACCAAATAATTGACAAAATATTTTTTATTACGTACCAATAATAACTATTAAATTAATAAAGACAATTATTACGTATGAATTGAATATACTAAACACAGCGACACAACAGCGAAGAGCAGCTGACTGTATCTTTCTCGCTCGGGTACACTCGGCGGTCCCGAGTTCACCTGATCGAGTCTTTCACCTCAGAGCGCAACGGACCAGCCTAACTTACTACATACGGAAAAATCTGTGTGCGGTGCGCCAAAAGAAGTTTTCATTTCAAAAAGAAACGTTAAGGTATCAAAATATACCAAGCACGTCATTTCTTCTAAATATATTCAAATATAACACAACAAGAATAGAAAACTTGTGTTACACAGGAATTCTGGCATTGTAGGCATTCTTTTGTTAACCTTTTCGAGTAGACCGTGTTTGTTACAAATAATTTGCATTTCGTGTCACGCGATCACTTGGCAATGAAATTGCACATACTTTTTTCTATGGCGTAGTTCTAAAGTCTAAACATCAGTGTCTTTTGTGATACGATATTCACAGATATCTGCAGATCGATCCAGGAAATAAACCAATCAAAGAGCTTAATGGTAACATAAAACATTTCCGGTCTTATCCGGTAAAATTCAAAGACCAAAGTAAACTAGAGCTATTTTCTACACAGTTACGTAACGCCAAAAAAAATTAACTAAAAATGACTGCGCGTAATAATTTTCATAATTACTTAGGCGCGGATTCACAAACGCTACCTAGAGCATCTGTTTTACCGGAAGATGTTGCGGGAGGAGATTGGCTGAGATAGATATAAGTCCACACAGGCATACTTTTGAACAAAGCTAGTTATAGCACTCACACACGTAAACACACACACACTCACGCCTTTTATCTCCGAAAACGCAGGCTGAGGCACAACTAATGCACCCACTTTTTACCGTGGGTAATCTGTCCCATGATGTGATAGGGGGTGAGCCTATCGCCATATCGGCACCAATTTCAGACTCCGGGCTGATACTGAAAAGAAAAACCCATTATCAGTTGCCCGACCCGGGGATCGAATCTAAGACCTCAGCATTACAGTCGTACCGTAATACAACTACACCACCGAGGCAGTACGAGGCAGACGGAGCCGTCTTCTAGGGTCATTATTTCGAAGAGAATCTTCACATCGCGATTTAGTAATTAGGTGAAACTGAACAGAGCCATCTATTGTCGACAAGCGTAAACAGTTTAAATATTACCGTAATACAACTACGCCATCGAGGCAGTAAATAACTAAATACTAAATAACCGCTTGTGTTGGGAATAACAACAAATTACAGTAGCAATTATGAACATGAAAGGTCAAAGTTGTATGAAGCTTATCAGAGCGTAAATTGATCTTGTATTAAAATTCGGTCAACGTTATTTAGTGGGCACGAGAATTATAACAAATGATTTTATTATAACACTAGCTTTTGCCCGCGGCTTCGCCAGCACGAAGGTGTTTCCTGGATAAAAGTCCCGCTATGCATTTGTCTGGGATAAAAAGAAGCCTAAAACTTTTCCAGGGTCTCGAACTATCTCCATACTAAATTTTATCGAAATCCGGCCGGTAGTTTTTGAGTTTATCGCGTACGAACGTTGCCACCCCTTTTTACCCCCTTAGGGATTGAATTTCGCAAAATCCCGTCTGTGAGCATCTACGTCCTAAAAGGAACCCCCATACAAAACTTGAGACTCCTTGCACTTGCAGTTTCTGAGATTTCGTGATGTGTGAGTGAGTGGGTGGTACCTTTAGCTTTTATATATAATTTCGCACCTTTAGGACGAAAACGACACAATTCAAAAACATCGTAAATTGAGTTATCGTCATAAAATTACTTAAAACTAAATTTTCAATACAACAATAGTTCAAACACCGTCATATTCTAGCGGGAAAAGGACAAAACTATTATATCGGTCCCTTTTTTATTATATTTTCATAAAAAAGGGACCAGTTTTAAGCAATCTTAAATCATCGTACCAGCCCTGTATTATATACTGCCCACTGCTGAGCACGGGCCTCCTATACAACTGAGAGGATTAAGGCCTTAGTCCACCACGCTGGCCTAGTGTAGGTTGGCAGACTTCACATACCTTCGAAATTCAGAGAACTTCTCAGGTATGCAGGTTTCCTCACGATGTTTTCCTTCACCGTTAAAGCGAGCGATAATTCACAAAGAATACACATATAACTTTTTTAAATAGGTCAGAGGTGTGTGCCCTTGGGTTTTGAACCTGCGGACATTCGTCTCGGCAGTCCGTTTCACTCCCAACTAGGCTATCGCCGCTAATCTTAAATGCGCTTTTTAAATTGTTGCGTTGGGGCCTCCGGCCTGGGCGCCTTTGAACGCCAGATTTTTTGTATTTTCCTATATACAGGCCCCTTAGGTAGTTTGTGCCCCTCATGTCGTGCATCCGGAGGCCTATTATGCGAACGAAAAAAACCGCCCCTGACTAGTCGCAACAATTTAGGCTCTTTGAAACTGTATGTTTTTAGAAGTAAACTAAAAATGTCGACCGGAGAAAGATAAGGAGATGAAATCATTTGACGGTCGGAACAATAACGGCTTGTTTCATTGCTGGTTTCAATTTGGTTATCAAATATTAAAAATTACCGCTCGGCCATTACAATCTTCTAGGTGGCGAGCGCGGAATACGGCACCGCGCATGATGGGCGAAAAAATGAGGCTCCTTTCATGTTTTCTGTAATCATTGTATTAATTTATAATTTAACATTCATTGTTGGGGGGTATAAGTTCTTAGACATATTAATTAACTCCCACAATAACCTATTTCGTTCCCCCGTCAAGAGATGGCGCTGACCGATAACTTTCGGAAGTGGTTTAGATTTACACCAGGCAATTACCAGCTTATCTTGATCTCCTTCACCCCTCAGTTGGTGGTATTTATAACGGACGCGGGGGTGGGTAAGGTCAACTGAGGGGTCAGGTTAAGTGGTCGGTCTGTGCCGCTTCCGTAGCGGATGTGGCCGGTAGCTAGGTTGAGTGGGACTTTGTATTTCTTACTTCTGCCCGGTAGTATAATGTTTTGTATTATTTCTTATTACTAGGTACCTTGTGTTTTATGTTTTGTTTTGTTATGTTTTAATTCCGAAGATTTGGCAAAGGCACTTTATATTGTGCAGACATTCAAAAATATCTACAGCGCGAATGTCAGAAAAGTATTAATCTATCTCAGAAAACTAACATCATAAGTCTTTTGTATCTTCCGCCTTACATTGAGTCATTATATAATCCATCCCATGACGACATATCGAGTACAATTAAATGAGAACGAAATAGAAATAGCTGAGTATAAATCTTTGGTTGGAGAAACATACATTTTCTTTCAATAACTTCAATGCTATTTGTTGAGTTAAATGAAAATTCTAGCGAATCCAAAAGGGTAGTATTTACCAACATTTTTACAATTCAAATGGCCAAGGCGAAGTAGACATACTTATGTTAAAATTATGCATTCATCGTGCCTCCCGCCATTTTGCGGCCGCCATGTTGTATTAATATTTTTATGCTGCTATTTGCATAATCTGCGTTGGCAATCTTTCAATTTGTCTGACATTTGTGATAAAACGTTGCGATATCACGATTATCTGTGTATTTATTATGGATGGTAGATCTATATATATAAATGCGAAAGGTCATTCAGTGTTTCACTCTCTCATTACGACATCTCAGAAACTACAAGTGCTAGGAGTCTCAAATTTTGCATGGGGGTTCCTTTTAGGCGTAGGTGCGCACTAAGGGTTTAAATAATAGATTTTATTCTTTCAATAATAGGAAGCTACATTACTCCAGAGTGCTATAGTTTTGATTTCGGGAAATTATTTATCCTGGAAAAACTTTTACACACGGGCGGGGCCGCGGGCAAATGCTAGTGTACAATAGCAGTAAGGTAAAAAAGAAAGTTATTTTAGGTTATATTTACAAAATTATTTTGGACTACGTAAATTGTCGACGAACCTGTCAAAAGCGGCCTGCATCCAGCGTGTACCTGCGACCTTTATCAAGTCGTCTGTCCACTCGGCGCTTGATTTTGACAGGTCCGTCTGGAAATCTTTAGGGGAGGCCTATGTTCAGCAGTGGACGTCATGTGGCTGATGATGATGATGAAACAGTTGAAGGTTTGTATACTGTACTGTCGCTAACAGCTTTACAATACTCTGTATCTACGCCAGCGCCATTCTGGACGGTTTTAAACTGTTATTTACAGCTTGCTGCTGGACACTTTCTCAACATCTCCCCCATATGAGACGGTTCTCCTTACCTGTATCCTCCATACATTTCATTATATGACATGATTATGCCTATGGGCTTGGGTTTTTTTTTTAAACTAATGGAGGCAATTTAATACTCTCCACCTGTCGCTAAAATGGAATGACCATAGCCAAAATCGGTGATTGGTTTTTGAACTGTTATTTACAGCTTGCAGCTGGACACTTTTTCAACATTTCCCCATATGAGACGGTTCTCCTTACCCTCCATACATTTCATTATATGACATGATTATGCCTATGGGCTTGGGTTTTTTTTTAAACTAATGGAGGCAATTGAATACTTTCCATCTGTCATGTCGCTAAAATGATTCCACTGATGTTAGATACCCAATCACACTAGGCCCGACTGAAAATCATTCTTGAATAAAAGTCATCGTGTGTATTTTCCGTATAAAAGGTACAGTCAGCAGCATAAATATCTGTACAAAATCAAAATTTCAAATCGCCTATATACGCGTTAAGTTAATCTGAAATATTTTTTTCTTCGTTTGAAGTAAAGTAAATACCTTTTATTTTATTTTTGTGAAGAGAAAAAAAAAGATTAGTAAGAACACAAAAGTGTGTAGCAAATTGGAAATTTTGAATTTGTTCAGCTACTTATGCTGCTGACTGTACATGTCCTGAATATGTTTGTTACTACAAGATGGATCCACAGTACGGACTGCCTCGGTGGCGTAGTTGTATTACGGTACGACTGCAATGCTGAGGTCTCGGGTTCGATTCCCGGTTCGGGCAAAGTGATATTGCGTTTTCAATTCAGTATCAGCCCGGAGTCTGGAATTTGGGCCTGATATGGCGATAGGCTCGCCCCCTATCACATCATGGGACGGAATACGCACGGCGAAAGTGGGTGCACTAGTTGCGCCTCTGTCTACTCCGGGGATAAAAGGCGTGAGTGTGTGTTGAATCCACAGCGTGCCCTCGAACGAGACCGAGTGATTTAGCGTTTTACGGCTTTTACACCCGAAAACACTGCATCATACCATTGTAATACGGACCACTCACAATACTTTACTAAAAAAAGTTGAATGACGAGACGAGCATGCCGTTCGCCTGATGGTAAGCGATACGACCACCCATAAACAGTAGCAACACCATCCAGCACCTTGAGTTACAAAGTACTGTGTGGCATTCCACTGCGCTCGACATCCTGAGACATAAGATGTTAAGTCTCATTATGTCCAGTAGTTACACTGGCTACAATTTCCTTCAAACCGAAACACAACAGTGCATGCACACTGTTGCTTGGCGGTAGAAATAGACATTACGATGGTACCCACCCAGGCGGACTCTTACATATGAGAGACCTACCACCAGTATAATCTTATGTTTCATATATCAGTACTGTCATTCCGTGATGAACCAATATGTAGAAATCTGTGGTCTATCTTCATCTTGATATTTCAATCATTCAAATTGGTTCAACTGTTTTTTCGTTTACTTTTAACAAACATCGAAAAATCTAGATATTTCCAATACTGTAGGCATATGCTGTGGACGTGGATAGGAGTGGACGATAGCCTAGTTGGGAATGGAACGGTCTGCCGAGACAATTCCGTCAGGTTCAAAACCCAAGACACACAACTCTGACTTTCGATTTTCGAAGTTACGTGTGTATTGTTTATCAATTATTATCGTTCGCTTTAACGGTGAAGGAAAACATCGTGAGGAAACCTACATACCTGAGAATTCTACATAAGATTTCGGGGGTATGTGAAGACTGCCAACCCGCACTAGGCTAGCGTGGTTGACTAAGGCCTGACCCCTCTCAGTAGTATAGGAGGCCCGTGCTCAGCAGTGGGCAGTATATAATACAGGACTATTTGCATTGCATTGTATAGGCATATGCTACTAAAGGCTCATTTAGACGAAGCATTTATCGTTAGCAATAATTGATCTAAATGATGTTTAACTAGAAAGAAAGAAAGAAAAGAAGTTTATTATTGGTACAATATTGAACAAAAACACATCTCATATTATAAAGTAAAAAAATAAAAAGCAATTATTGTACCAACAATGGGCCTCCCATTCAGCTAAATGCCACGGTACCACCAATGCAGTACCGCAGCGCTGCTTTTCAATGGGATGCCCATGTGACGTGGACAGACCGGTAACAATTTCACTACCTAGGTATAATACGATATGAGTGTACATTCTGGGCATTTTAGCGCCTTGTGCCTGGGTACAGCTGGCACTACTACCGACATTGCGTACTTAATATGCACTGGTTGACTGTTCACTAGGATAATCACAAGGACAATAGGGCCGCATATCGTTTTGTTACTACATCCGTGCTTCTCCGTACCATGTACCTTGACCTTAAAACAATGTGATCAATGCGCCAATAAATAATTTATTCATTGCGGCGGAATATGATCGGATTCCTTCGGCTAAAGGTAAAAGAAATCATGCCATGAATCATACTGGTAGGTTTCTTGTATGCGAGGGGCGTTTTAGATAGTTACCAGTGCAGTGTCTATGTCTACTGCCAAGGAGCAGTGTGTATGCACTGTTGTGTTCCGGTTTGAAGGACATTGTGGCCAGTAATTACTGGGGCATAATGAGATTTAAAATGTTGTCTCAGGATGACGAGCGCAGTGGAGCGCCACGCAGTGCTGTGTTCAAAGTTCTGTTTTTTGTTGCTACTGTTTATGAGCGGTCGTATCGCTTACCATTAGACGAGCGGCATGCTCGTCTCGTCATTTTAATGCAATAAAAAATACTTTCCTAGTTGGTTTCATCCACGTGTGTTTGTAGTTTGTAGTTTGGATATTTGAACTTGTAAGATAAATTAGATGTTATGTTTTTAAATCAATGTGTGAATTAATGAATGAATTTGAGGCATTTCATGAGAGAGGAGTCACGGTCAGTACTTAGTAGTATAAATTAGATAAATAAGGATATTTGTGACTGTATATGACGCAAGACTGTTGAATTTGTTTGCATGTTTCGTTGTCCAGAAGTCTATGGAGACAAATTTGCCCCACAAAATATACAACAGCGAAAACAGCGAAAAACTAGTAAATCAATAAAATACCGTATTATTATCTATTTAATTTGTATTACAGTTAATACAGCGTGAACATTAGGGTTGCCAAACAAATTTCAAAAACTAGAATTTGAAGTTGGAAAATCCAGAACGATTCAGTTTAAAAACAGGGAGCAATAGTTAAATTAATATGTTGTGAAAATCTTGCTAATATTATAAATGCGAAAGTTTGAGAAAATGTTTGGATGTTTGTTACAAGTAATCGCAGAAACTGCTGAACGGATTTGGATGAAAGGACATGTCCAAAAACGTGCTTAAAATTCTAACCAAGATACTTTATATATATTTGTATAGTACTCCCAAAAACTAGGCATTTCTAGTAAATTGCATAATTTTAAAGTCCTCCGATGTTGAGATTTATGTAATTTTATTTTGCTTAAAAAGTCCACTTAATGAATGTTTTAAAAAAATAGATATAAATGGTGGAATCTAAAAATATTTTATGAATGGATCGAAGATACATTTTTTAATAATTACAGTGATCATAATTAAATATTAACACATCATATTATGTAGCAGTCATGATTTGGGCACAAATTTTGGAGTGCAATCTAGATTAAGTGCTAACCCTAGCTATAGTCATTATTATATGTTTTTGATTGTATTCTGTGTGTCTTAAATAAACTAAAAAAAAAATATTTAGCCCTTTAATATCCTTAAAGTTTGAGCCTGGTTAAATTTTGAGGCCCAGCACCCATATAAAAAGCGGACATGTCCTTTGGCACACGGGTAGATCGTGTCCCAGATTAACACAAAGGCTAATTTTTATCCCGGTATTATGCTCCCATGGGAAATAATGGTAATTTTTCATCGGATTTTTTAAAAAGATGGCGCTGACGTTGTAGAGACTTTTGTAACGGTAAAGTCTTTTCACGCGGGCGACGCCGTAAGCAGCACCTAATAGACTTAATAAAAAGAAATTTTAAAATAGGTACGTCACTTTATCTCTGCCTCGGTGGCGTAGTTGTATTCCGGTACGACTGCAATGCTGAGGTCTCGGGTTCGATCTCCGGGTCGGGCAAAGTGATATTGGATTTTTCTATTCAGTATCAGCCCGGAGTCTGGAATTTGTGCCTGATATGGCGATAGGCTCGCCCCCTATCACATCATGGGACGGAGTACGCACGGCGAAAAGTGTGTGCATTTAATTGTACCTCTGCCTACCTCTTCGGGGATACAAGACGTGAGTGAGTGTGTATCACCTTATCAGGACGCCTAAAAACCCAGGACGCTGTTACAAACTATCGGGAACCACATTCTGAGTAAACAGGACGGTTGGCAACCCTAGTGTAAATCAATATGGCGGCTCGAGTAACAAAGCTTTATGTTAATTCATTGCTACGAACGGCTGTAGTTTCTATAACTAAAAGCCTTGTGGGCAATGACGGACTGATGGCAAGTTTAATTCCATAAATTATTACGGGTCATTTTGACATTGCGTTATAAATGAAAAAAATTGATTTGACATACCTATGTGGTTTCTTTTGATTAATTATATTATGTCGCTAGCTTTTGCCCGCGGCTCCGTCCGCGTGAATAAGTTTTCCCGGGATAAAAGTCCCGCTTTATATTTTCCCGGGATAAAAAGTAGCCAATGTGTTGTTTATATGCGTTGTTTATCCAGGACATGATCTACCCGTGTGCGAAATTTCATCGGAATCCGTTCAGTAGTTTTTGCGTGAAAGAGTAAAAAAAATTCTTACAAACTTTCGCGTTTATAATATTAGTAGGATTAATCAAAGGAAACCACACATCTGCTCGTCTGTACTTGGGCATTGTTGCAAAAATAATATTTTCGTCGAATATTCCCGTTTTATTTTTTTGATTTTTTGTTGTTTAGTGCGATTATGGCGTGTGCGTGGAGTTATTTCTGACTGCAAATATGTATTGCCGCTGCGATGAATTCTCTGAGTAGTGGCATTAGGGCCTGTAAATCCTTACTCATATTATAAATGCGAAAGTAACTCTGTCTGTCTATCGCGCTTTCACGCCAAAACTACTGAACCCAGTGCCGGATTAACTACGTAGCAAGAGTAGCAATTGCTACGGGCCCCGCACGAAAGGGGGCCCCGCATGTTTAAACACACTCATCTCTGCCTGAGCGTAATTTTTTGAGTGAAACTTGTTAAGATGTGGTACGTTGAATTTTTTTGATGTCACAAAACAAGACACTCGGTACCCGATTATTTCCTTGGCGTAAATAATTTAAATAATATCATACAGTAAACGCACAAGTTCTACAAAAAGTTGCTTGTATAAACGTGAAGAATTTCAGTCGGCCTGATAATCAGCTCTACAAAAAGTCTGCCGCATATGCAAGCACTCTTACCCGACACTTAGTGTGGATGTGTAGCAGAATTGAAATGGCTCGATTTAAATTGTTAAAATTATCTATTGATTTGTAAAGTTAACAGTCTACATTATTTTTAGTATAATTTAGTAACCATATACCAAAAATCTATTTTCTAGAATATAAGTATATTGAGTTATAGAAGTTATGACCAAAAAAAAATTTTTATTACCTCAAGGGAGATTTCCTCCAATTTAATTTTTCATAAACATGTCGTAATCCTGATATAGTAGGATCATTACCAAATGCATAAAAAGCAATGGATTCAATAAACTATTTACAGAACAAAAGAAGTTTAAATTCTAGACGCGAGAGTCTCACGCGTGTTTTTTTTAAACTAATGATAGGTATCCTATCCCTTGTCGGTACAATGGGCACCCGGCCAATGCAAATTATTTGTGATCGAAGTTGGTAACACTGAAAAATTAACCGGGGATTCCCTGACATTGCCATTGAGAAGGCTTTTTGTAATTGTCCGAGCCTAACAGCGCCTATAGTAATTTACTACACTATTCATTACCCACAAAATTGTAACCAACACAAAATTGTATAGATAGTAAATAAATGTATTGAGTATTGAATTGTATTTTTACCACTCTATACTTAAGAACTCATAGCAGATCAATTGCTTTTTGAAAGAATTTGCTACGGGCCCCGCGCTTGCTTAATCCGGCACTGACTGAACCGATTTAAATCACATTTGTTACACAGATAGTCTAGAGCCTGAGAAAGGACATGGCTACTTTTCATCCCGGGAAAATATAAAGCGGGACCTTTATCCCGAAAAACTTTAACGCGGGCGGGGCCGTGAGCAATAGCGATTTTTTATATTTTACGAGTTCGAGTGACTTATTCTAAAGTGTTATTTATAACGCTGTTTACAAGATTACCTATCTTCTTGTAAATAATTGTATGAAGTTTCATTTACGGCCCGTCTCAATAACTTACTAAGAGATAATAAATAGTTAATATGCTTACAATTGGTTGTCTGTGTCTATAAACTAAGATAGATAAGAATACCTTATCCTTACCTTATCCTATCTATCGGGTCGAATATAATTACTGTCATTAGTGCGTTTCGTTATTGCCAAAGATGAACATAGCGATATCAATCATTGTTATAATTAATCTATACAGTATTTTATTTAAATTGCTCTACATGAAATCGAAAAGTATTGAAAATTAAAGTTGAAAACATAAAAAGTACTCGATAACATTTTTTAAAATATAATATACTTTTTTTTTTTTTAATAAAATAAAAAAAAAAAAACAAAAAGTATATTATATTTTAAAAAATGTTATCTCCGGTTTTTTTTTTTTTTTTTTTTTCTTATTTATATGGCTACAAGCACTGGGTTGTTGTGCTACGCCAACGACAATAAAGTTAGGGAAACCATTATTTAAAGAAAATACAAATAGCTTAATATGAATATCAAATATAAGTCAGTCAAGTTGATAAAAATATACAAATTATAGTAAAGTTGTTATATGTATTATATTAAATTGTCTAAGGCAATATGTGACAATTATAGTTTTATGTTATTCTCTATAATAAAAGAAGATATAGCTTTATAAATATTAATATTAAATAAGAGTAAGTAAGAAATACAAGAAGGAAGAGGAATATTTAGAGAAATGAGCAGATTTATGAAAGAAGAACGATCATAACGTGGACAAGAGAAGAAAATGTGTTCAAGGTCTCCAAATATCTCACCACATTCACAAGCACTACTCCCAACAATTTGAAGCCTGGCAAGGTGAGCTGGTGAGCACACATGCCCCAAACGCATTCTTATTATACAACTAGTAGATCGCTTACCAAGCTTCAATTTGCAAAACCACGGCTTATTAGGAATGTTGGACTGGATTTTAGCATAAAATTTTCCTTTCTTCTGACTGCTTTCTTCCCAGTACTTTTCCCAAGATTCCCTAAGAAAAGTAGATGGAAGCGCAGCCAGATCACTGCAGTAATTAATATAGGGAAATACATCTCCATCAGTAATCGCTTCACTAGCTAGACGGTCCGCCTTTATATTTCCACTTATACCGGAGTGGCCGGGAATCCAAGCTAAAACTACAACTATGCCTTTAGAAAGGCATTCATACAACATTTCTCTTATAGTAATAATTATGTTAGATTGAGGCTTTGATTTAAAAGGAAATTTTTTAATGGCCTGAAGGGCGCTGTATGCATCTGAAAAAATAACAGTTTTGTTAAGTTTAAGTAGGAGAATGTACTCTAATGCCTTGTAAATTCCATAGCATTCTCCCGTAAATACTGAAGTTTCTGGGGGGAGTTTTATTTTTTGGATAATATTATATCGAGGGTGGTAAACTCCTACGCCACAAAAATCTGAGGAAGTATGTTTGGATGCGTCAGTGAAAATAAGATGAAAATCAGGCCATTTTGTATGTACTATTTCGTTGAAATGAGTATTTGCACTGGGATGATCTTTTTCAATACCCAATGAGTAACAAATATCAGGTTGCAGTAAAAGTGATTGAAAGCCGGACATATATAGAGGAAGAGAAGCCGAACGAAATGTTGGAGCCTGAAGGCTTGAGAATTTACGGAAACTAACAACTAAAGGAGGGGGTGACTTATTTCTCCAAAAAGGAAAAGTTTCAACATATTCTGAAAGACTTTGGAGTTTTGCAAAAAGAACGTGACCAGAAAATTGAAAAGCTCTAAACAAAAATTTGTCACTTAGAAACTGCCGTCTCAACTTAAGAGGAGGTTCTCCACACTCTACTTGAAGGGCATTAATTGGACTCGACTTCATTGCACCGGAAATTATTCTAAGAGCTTTACTTTGAATTAAGTCAAGTTTTTTGAAGGCTGATAAATTACCAGGCTCTAAGATAAATGTTCCATAATCCAATAGGCTTCTAATCAATGCATTATAAATAAGTTTTAATGAAAATGGATGAGCACCCCACCATACGCCAGAAAGACATCGAATAATATTCAGATTACGTTCGCATTTGGTAACTAGATAATCACAATGCGAAGAACCCGTAAGTTTTGAATCCAATATGATACCAAGGAATTTCACTTCTTTTTTTAAAGGAATAGAACAGTTATTGTATTTTATGTCAACATGGGGAGTTATATTTTTCCTGCTAAATAAAACCAACGAGCTTTTAGAAGGGGAAAGATCCAGTCCATTTAGAGTCATCCAAGACTCTAAAGAGGACATTGCCAATGACATAGTAGCACACATATCTGTAAGGAGTTTACCGGATGTATAAAGGAGAAGGTCATCTGCATACTGTAAAATTTTAACTGATCCATTTAAGGATGATTCGAGGTCGTATGTATAAATATTATATAATAGGGGACTTAAAACAGATCCCTGGGGTATACCTTTTGATACGGTTCTTGAAAATTTTACGGAATCATCTGGACAAACACTGATATATCTAATTGTTATTAAATTAGAAATAAAGTTAGACAACATATCAGGAACTTTAAGTTCATGCATTTTATTCCTTAGAACAGACGGAACCACGTTATCATATGCTGAATTAATATCTAAAAAAACTGCAACTAATGATTCATTTTGTGTAAATGCCAAACGAATATCAGACACAAAAATACTGATACTGTCAATAGTACTTTTCCCTTTGCGGAATCCGTATTGGCTATCAGATAGCATACGATTGCTTTCAATATACCACTCCAATCGGTTTTTCACCAGATGTTCAGCAAGCTTCAACAATACTGTAGATAGAGCTATGGGACGATACGAAGAGCTTTGGGAGGGATTCTTACCAGGCTTTAATATAGGTAACACGATTTGGGATCTCCAAGAGTCAGGTATGTTACCGGTAATCATTACAGAATTAACAATGTTTAAATAGTAAATAAGGGCCGTATCATTAAGGTTGCAAAAAAAAGAATAGGGAATTCCGTCTTCACCCGGGGAAGAATCTTTTACGCTGCTTAGGATTCCTTTTAGCTCGGATAGCGAAAACATGGAGTTTAATTTATGTATATCATGTGTAATTGGAGATTTATAAAGTGGAAATTTTTCTGGAACAGAAGGGGGAGCCAATTTATCCAAAAAAACTTCTCTTAAAGGAGAAGAAAGGGTAGAAAATGAACTATCCCTAAAAGCTGATCTAAACCGTCTAATATTATTCCAAACAATTGATGGACGGGTATCCGGAGAAATAGATGCACAAAATAATTTCCAACCTTCAATTTTTTTCTTTTGAAACAGAATCTTCGTCTGTTTAGAAACTAAGATATAGTTATTAAAATTTTCAGTAGTCATATTTCTACAGTAAGACCTTTCACTTTCTTTTCTATTCTTAGCAGCTTGCGAACACTCTCGATCCCACCATGGAGGAGAGGGAATTTTTGAACACCTGCTTTTCTTAATGAGAAAAACCTTATCTGCAACTTCAATCATTGCCTTAGCAAGAGCCACAGAGCATATAGTTTCGTCATTACATTTAACATCAGGAAGCTGAGAAATTTTGTCATCAAGTAATTTTTTATACACAACCCAGTCTGCATCCTTTAGAATGTATTTTAAGCGAGGCGATCGGACAACATCAGGTTTATTGTTATTAGGAAACTGAATTACAATAGGAAAGTGGTCACTGCCGTATGAATAAGAAAGGATTTCCCAAGTGAGTGAAGAAGCTAAACTTGGTGTACTAATTGATAAATCAATGGCGCTAAGACTTTCATTAGGATTAGAACGACGAGTAGGAAAACCAGAGTTTAAAACACATAAATTAAAATCATCTATTATATCCATGAGGACTCTTCCACAAGTTTTTGTTGTAGAACAGCCCCAAGATTGATGATGGGAATTAAAATCCCCCAAAATTAAAAAAGGTTTCGGCAATATAGAAATAATATTATTTACTTCACGAAATATAAAAGGACAGGGACGAGGAATGTAAATCGAAACAAAGCAAATATTATTAACTGAAGCGGCAACTATAGAAAAATCTTTATGGTGAGAAGGTAAATTGAAGGGTGAAAAATGTTGGGAGTTTTTGATGAGTATAGCAACACCACCATACCCATCAGCTCCATCTTCCCTGAGACATGAATAACCAGGAATTTTAAAACAAAATCCTGGTTTTAACCACGTCTCACATAGAGCTATAACACTAGGGTTATATTTATTAATAAGGTAACATAAATCAGATTTGTTCTTCACTACGCTTCTGCAGTTCCATTGTAGAACTTTGCCTAAGTGAGCCATTATTTAATATTTCAGTTATTGTTTTCAATAAAGTGGCAACGTTGGACGGTAAAATGTTTTGTGACAATGATGAAACTAAAGCTACAATAATGTCGGCCACCGACTGTGGTTCTGGCGGAGTACCAGCTTTAGGAAGGGCACACCCATCAGAATATGAGGGAGAGTTGAAATCACCTACAAGAGCTTGGTGGGCTGCGCGATCATAACCTTGTATCGATTTAGGTGGAGAACGCGGCTTCTGGAAAACAGTTTTTTTATAAGAGTTACTGTGCAATGGTTGAGTGGCTGGAGTTTTGATATGGCTGTTGGCTGCAAAAGAAGACGAGGACGGAAACTTTAACGTGTCAGCATATGATTTTGTCACCGGAGGATATACCTTCGATGCTTCTGAATATGAAACGCAATTTTGGGCCATATACTTTTTTATATTTGTCTGCCTACTGGCTTCCGGGCAAACCTTGCTGATTGCAATATGATGACCACCACAAAGACAACAATAACTATTATCTTGGTCGCAGTCACAAGTTGCACCAGTATGCCCTTGTCCACATTTGTAACACCTTGGTTTAGACCTACAGGTATCCTTAGTATGACCATACCGGCAACAATTATAACACTGAATTGAAGGGTAAATATATAATTCAACTTTGAGGGAATTGAAACACATAAATACTCTAGTAGGAAGGACTTGACCATCAAATGAAAGGACTACAGTCTGGGATGGTTTCCAACTGACAGAACCATCCACTATTGTTTTATAATTTAATCGTCTTACTTTTATTATGTCACCACAACCCAAAGGAACACTAATATTTTCTTTTATTTCTTCCACAGACATGTCAGCCGGTACACCTCTTATGAGACCCATCCTGGTAATGTTAAATGATGGAATAAAGGCTTCATAGCCTTTTTCCAATAAGGCATGATGCTTTAAAAAAGAATTTGCAGCTGAGTGACTGGAGAATGCCATTGAAATTTTGTTGCGACCAATACGCTTCAAACTGCCTTGTATTATGTTTGGCACCTGGTTTTTATATAAAAATCTACCAAAACATATTGGATGCAAATTGAGATCCTGTGTTACCTCACCAGTGCCAGACTTAGCAACATGAATAATAAACGGTGAAGAGTCCAATGCAGTGTATTCTTTTCTAATACTATCAGATTTATTGGGAGGCAGCTGAGAGGTGTGAGATGAAAGAGCTTGTGTATGTGGTGGTGTAAGAGGTGATGGATTTTCAGTGATTTTTTCGTCACTGTCTTCACAACGACATCCACTTCTGCCTGAGTCTACAGCCATTGCATTTTTGCGTTTTTTTTTGTTGCATGTTTTGCACACCTTATTTAAACGTATGCGTTTTCTTTTATTTCTATTAGACACTGAACAGTCAGTGTCTAAGCTTGAAGCAGTTTCTACTGTTACAAAGTGTGATGGTTGGGGAACATCACCCCCAGGATCTGGGGGCTCGTCCATCCCAACCCCTGAATTAAATACTAATAAATTACTTACCAATAGTTGAGTTTTTATGTGCACTATACTACAAATAAATAAATAATGAAATATATATACAATTTACAACTTATCTGACAAAATTTTTGAATAAAAGTAATTTTCAATTTAAGTTAAAAAAAAGACACCCGCCAAATTCGAAGGTTTCCCGCGCTTTTTCTTATCTCCGGTTACTTTACGAAGAACTCTGACAGGTGACAATTCAAATATTAATAGACATGGGAAATTATAATCGATCGCAAATTAAACCGATTTTTACGCAGAATCGATAGAAAATATGACTATAATTAAATCGATTTGATGTTTTAAAAGTGGGTGATATACGCTCAATATATTGATTTAACCATGTTACATTTATCCATAATTTATTTTATATTTCAAATAACAATTTAAAATGAACACACTATATTAATATGGTATCATCATAATCAAAACGATTAATCGTAAGTATTTGCTTAATAATGATCCAGCTCTAAGACATTTACGTTCCGTTCTCATATCACCCATAGTTTTTCAATATATTTAAGAATATTATTTCATTACTCTAAACCAAAATGGACATTTTAATTTTAAGCGTATAGTATTTTAATTAACAAAGACGATTACTATTGTTTTTTTTAAGATGGTTGCCTCATAGAATATTATTTATTGCATATTGAAGAATAAAACAGTTTTTGCAAAGAATGGATTGTTTCGCAACTGTCAGAGCTCTTCGTAAAATAACCGAAGTATAGTGCAAAGATAAAACGCTGCGGCGGGTGCACTCACTGGACTTACGTCAAAGTTTTTGACATAGAGTTTTATAAAGAGGTTTATAAATAGAGAGTTTTTGATACTGAAGCAGCAGTAACAGTTAGCGTCACTTTTACTGTCGAGTTAGATAGCAAACTCCAGTTAAATGTTAGTAAGTTATTGAGTTAAGTTATTGATAAAGGTCGCAGGTTAAAAAAAAAGGAACACGCTGGATACAGGCAACTTTTGACAGGTCCGTCTGGAAATCTTTAGGGGAGGCCTATGTTCAGCAGTGGACGTCGTGTGGCTGACGATGATGAAGTTATTGCGACCGGCCGTTAGTAACACAATGTCAAAATTACCTGTATATCATACTGACTCACGCGCCTTTTATCCCCGAAGGGGTAGGCAGAGGCGCAACTAGTGCCCCCACTTCTCGCCATATGTATTCCGTTCCATGATGTGATAGGGGGTGCGACTATCATAAATAGCCGGTATTTTTGTCTGTCATGTTTAGGCATAGGTGATACCCAAATTCAGCTATTTTGGTCTATGACAAATAATGAGATATAATTCCAGACTCTAGGCTGATACTGACCAGAAAAACCGTATCCGAAACCTAAAAAAACCTTTGCCTTTGAACTGGGTTCGAATCACCGACCATCGTGCATCGTCGCGACAACTCCTTTACTTCCAACTAGGCTATAGTTATTATTTTTCTGAACTAAAGAAGGCAAATATTTATTACATGTTTTATTTTGATCAATGATTTATTAACTGTACTGCTGACATAATGATTAATTGACCTCGTAATGTTTCTGAACTATGAAATTCTAGTCATGAATATGATAACATCTCTCTCTTCCAAGCTATATATCCCATATGGTGATGGGGTCAGCTTCCTCGTTTTTCTTCTCCACTTTATTCTATCAAAGATGTCGTCTTCGGAAACTTGACATTCTCTCATATCCCTCAGCACTACATCTTTCCACCTTGTCTTCGGGCTGCCTCTGGATCTTTGACCGGGGATGGATAATTGCAGTGCTAAGTTTCCTATATAGTCATGCATGAATATGATAACATATTTAAAGAAATTTTGGAACCTGTCTCGTTAGTGTAGGTGTAGTACGATACGACACCTCTCTGAGGTCCTGGGTCCGAATCCCGAGTCGGGCAAAGGGCAAAATATTGGTTTTTTCTATTCAGTATCAGCCTGGAGTCTGGAATTTGTGCCCGATATGGCGATAGTCCTAGCCTGATATGTCCGGAGGTTCAAACCCCAAGGCACACACCTCTGACTTTTCGAAGTTACGTGTGTATTGTTTATCAATTATCGTTCGCTTTAACGGTGAAGGAAAACATCGTGAGGAGACCTGCATACCTGAGAAGTTCTCTATAAGAATTTCGAAGATATTTGAAGTCTGCCAACCCGCACTAGGCCAGCGTGGTGGACTAAGGCCTTAACCCCTCTCAGTAGTAGAGGAGGCCCATGCTCAGCAGTGGGCAGTATATAATACAGGGCTGATTGCGATTGCATTGATTGCATGGCGATAGGCTCGTCCTGTATTACTTCATGGGACGAAACACACATGGTGAAGAGTGGGTGAACTGGTGAGTGGTTGCACCTCTGTCTTCCCTTTGGGGATAAGGCGTGATATGTGTGTTGCTCGCGGCTACGTCCGCGTGAAAAGCCTTTCCCTAGCCCAGTTGGGAGTGGAACGGACTGCCGAGACGAATGCCGCAGGTTCAAAACCCAAGGGCATGTACCTTTGACTTTCTAAAAAGTTATGTGTGTATTATTTGTCAATTATCGCTAGCTTTAACGGTGAAGGAATTTGTGCCCGATATGGCGATGGGCTCGCCCCCTATCACATCATGGGACGGAATAACGGCGAAAAGTGGGTGCAACTAGTTGCGCCTCTGCCTACCCTTTCGGGGATGAAGGGCGTGAGTGTGTGTGTGTGTGTTAACGGTGAAGGAAAAACATCGTGAGGAAACTTGCATACCTGACAAGTTCTCTGAATTTCGAAGGTATGTGAAGTCTGCCCGCACTAGGCCAGCGTGGTGGACTAAGGCCTTAACCCTCTCAGTAGTAGAGGAGGCCCGTGCTCAGCAGTGGGCAGTATATAATACAGGGCTGGTATGGTATGGTACAGTACATTTATGCCAACGCAAGGCGAAGACTGATATGCCGAAAGCACTGAGGAGGGACCTTTTAGCATTGGGCTGTGCTTATAGTACCGGCACGCTATGATAGCCGTTTTGACGCTTATCCGCTTAACAAGTTTCGTATTAATTCATAACTACGTTGAGGGAGCTGATTGCTGTACATGATTGTCAATAGTGACGTGCAGTAAAGGTCATGTCCAAGAACGTGCTTAAAATTCTAACCAAGATACTTTATAATATATATATTTGGATAGTACTCCCAAAAACTAAGCCTTTGCAATAAATAGTATAATTTTTATTTCCTCTGATTTTGAAACGCATACTCACGCCTTTTATCCCCGAAGGGGTAGGCAGAGGCGCAACTAATGCACCCACTTTTCGCCATTTTTATTCCGTCCCATGATGTGATAGGGGGCGAGCCTATCGCCATACCGGGCACAAATTCCAGACTCCGGGCTGATACTGAATAGAAAAACCCAATATCACTTTACCCGACCCGGGGATCGAACCCGAGACCTCAGCATTGCAGTCGTACCGCAATACAACTACGCCACCGAGGCAGTCTGATTTTGAGATTTATGTAATTTAATTTTGCTTAAAAACTAAACTTAAAAGGAACGTTTTTTAAAAAAGTTTGTTATAAATGGAGGGGTCTAATAATTTTCTTTTAATGGATCCAAGATTCATATTTTTGCTTCTTTAATATCCATAAAGTTTGAACCTGATTATTTTTTGAGGCCCAGCACTTATACAAAAATCAAATATCTCCTTTCTTGCAATGTATAATTTTACGACAAAATCGGCATTCGTTTATCGAAATTCGAAATAAAAAAACAAAAATATCTGTCAAAACGGCCATCATAGTGTGCTGGTACAATAGATAAGTCTTTGATTAATTATATACCATTAATTATAGGCCAACTTTTCTTAAGCTAGTATGCGTGACAGCTGTGTCATACGCTATCGCTGCATCATTCTGCGTATCCTTGTGTGCGCGCATAATGATACCAGTTATTACATGGTTTCTATTAAAACGGGGAGATAATTATATCCATGAAAAACAGCAAAAAATAATTCACTCGAACTCATTTAGCGGGCAACAGTTGACCTCTATTTTTTTCGACGCGTTTGAAACGTCCAGTGTCTATCTAGGTATATAATTAATCAAAGAGATAAGTAACGTTTGTATACGGGCTTTAGAGTCGTGCATCATCCATTTAAATCGATTTGTAGTTTGACATTTACTATTTTAAGGTTATTGACGTTATGCACGATTGTTTTGAGAGACAATGATTTATGGCTTACAATGTCTGTTGTAGCACGCAATATTTTTTGATTTATAGCTTTTTTCAAAGTAATAAATATTTAGTCATAACTGATACTCTTATAAATAACTTACATAAATAATTACTTTTATGTTTTCTGTTAAACGTTATTTTTCGTGTGAAAAAGGTACAGTTTTCTACTTAAATAAAAACTTTTTCGCGGAAAGACGTCAAATTAAAGCGTCGATTAACTATGCGCGGCACGGAATCCAAACTAAAAAAAATATACTTAAGTATTTTAAACATTATATTCCAATAATGTTTTAGGAATAAGAAAAGGTTTGAAGAATTTTATTGTAGGTAGGTACTTACTTTTTCGATTAGGTATCGAAAAGTAACATGTCTTGTTTGTCTAAATATAAGCAAACCTGAGCTAAGAGCTTTGATAAATTATAAACCTAGATAGAGTGACGCGCTGCAATGAAACTAAAACAAACAGGCCAACTTTTCTTAAGCTAGTATGCGTGACAGTTTTGTCATACGCTATCGCTGCATCATTCTGCGTATCCTTGTGTGCGCGCATAATGATACCAGTTATTACATGGTTTCTATTAAAATGGGGAGAAGATTATATGCATGAAAAACAACAAAAAATAATTCACTCGAACTCATTAAGTGGCGAACAGTACGCCTCTATTTTTTTCGGCGCGTTTGAAACGTTCAGTGTCTATCTAGGTATATAATTAATCAAAGGCTAACAGTTAACCAATAAAATTTCAGTAGGCTATGATATTTTAATAAAACGGTGTAGATACGACATCTATACTGCACTCGGCTTACAAAAACGGCACATTATCGCATATATCGCATAATATGATACGTGAAAATATTATGTACGGCATACCATAATTGTCATTATTATCATACAGAGTACTAGCTTTTGCCCGCGGCTCCGCGCCTGTGAATAAGTTTTCCCGGGATAAAAGTACCGCTTTATATTTCCCCGGGATAAAAAGTAGCCTTTGTGTTATTCCAGGACATGATCTACCCGTGTGCCAAATTTCATCGAAATCCGTTACGTAGTTTTTGCGTGAAAGAGTAACAAACATCCATACATACATACATTCTTACAAACTTTCGCGTTTATAATATTATAGGATTAGTAGGTTTGTTTAAACGACAAACTTCAACAGATTCTGACACGAAATTAAGGTCGATTGTGCATTAGCAGCTAATTATAGCTCAATTTTAGCGTGTCACTTGCAGACTGGTAATGACGCATCTACACCGCAGTAGGCAATCACACGTGACATAATCTTATTGGTCAATATTTTATAGATCTACTAAAAAACTTTGAGTTTCTTAGTTAAATTATAGATATTATAAATTTTTCGTTTAAGATAGTTTTGAGAAGTAGTAAAGCCTCATTTGGTGCAATCAATTATTGCTAGCAATACACACACACGCCTTTTATCCCCGAAGGGGTAGGCAGAGGCGCAACTAGTACACTTTTCGCCCTGCATATTCCGTCTCATAATATAATAGGGGGCGGGCCTATCACCATTTCGGGCTCAAATTCCAGGTTCCGAGCTGATACTGAATAGAAAAATCCAATACCAGTGTGCCCGACCCAGGGATCGAACCCGAGACCTCAACATTGCAGTCGTACCGTAATACAACTACGCCACCGAGGCAGTCAAGCAATAATCGCACGCAATTATTGAACCCCGTCTGAACATGCACAATGGCGAGGCAATTCTTGCTGGCGTTGGCGTATAGGAGTCGTATGAAAGATTTAAAAAAAAATGCTTGCAATCTTTGCTTACGATTATTGTTACCAATAATTGATATGTCTTAATGAAGCTTTAGATAGATTCACAAGAAGCGTCTGTTGACTTGCTAAGCGGCGATAGCCTAGTTGGGAGTGGAACGGAGTGCCGAGACGAATGTCCGCAGGTTCAAAACCCAAGGGCACACACCTCTGACTTTTCTAAAATGTTATCTGTGTATTCTTTGTTAATTATCGCTCGCTTTAACGGTGAAACATCGTGAGGAAACCTGCATACCCGCACTAGGCTAGCGTGGTGGACTAAGGCCTTAACCCTCTCAGCAGTAAAGGTGGCCCGTGTTCAGCTGTGGGCAATATATAATACAGGGCTGGTATGGTCTCTTGACTCTCTTGAGAGGACTGTTAAAAAAATTTTCATTTTCTGTAGGTATAGGCAACCTCAAATGAATTTATACACTAATAAAAACCAAATAAAAAGAATGTATTACAAAGTAATTAATATAAACCGCCTTCTTGTCAAACAATACACTCGTTTTAACAGACGGTAAGGCCGTTAAAACAAAATAATATTAATAATAATAATAATAATAATACCAGCCCTGTATTAAATACTGCCCACTGCTGAGCACGGGCCTCCTCTACAACTGAGAGGGGTTAGGCCTTAGTCCACCACGCTGGCCTAGTGCGGATTGGCAGACTTCACATACCCTCGAAATTCTTATCGAGAATTCTCAGGTATGTAGGTTTCCTCACGATGTTTTCCTTCACCGTTAAAGCGAACGATAATTGATAAACAATACACACATAACTTCGAAAAGTCAGAGGTGTGTGCCTTGGGTTTTGAACCGCCGGACATTGTCTCGGCAGACCGTTCCATTCCCAACTAGGCTATCGTCCTAGGTGGACGATAGCCTAGTTGGGAAAATAATATTAATTATCTATAAATATAAAATGCTTTGTCCTGAATGACTGACTGACGGATCAATGCACAGCCTAAACCTCTGATCGTAGAGACCTAAAACTTGGAGGGTGTGTTCTTTGTATGACGTATGCATCCGATAAGAAAGGATTTTCTGAAATTCTACCCCTTAGGGGGTGTAAAAGGGGGCCAAAGTTTGTATGGGACAACGTGATTCCTTGGTCCAATCTACTTCAAATTTTGCATAAACCTTTTTTATCAGAATTGATGGAAGACGTATTTCGTATTTTATTGAAATTCATCCCCCAAGGGGGTACGCGGTAAACTCAAAAACTACAGAATGGATTTCGATGAAATTTGGTTTGGAGATAGTTCAAGACCCTGGGAAGGTCTTGCTTCTTTTTATAGCGGGACTTTTATTCAGGCAAAACTCTTTCATATGGGCGAAGCCACGGGCAAAAGCTAGTTAATGTATATAATATCAATTGGAGTCCCGCCACTAGTATATGAAAATCAACAATATATTTCTCTAAATTGTCTTTTAAGTTAACATTAACACCAGTTCCAAACGTATTTTCGCTATAAATAATGGACGACGCAAGAATGAACAAATATTAACTCTGACATTATTTGTAAGAGTAGCAAAACACAGATTGGATAATGTTAAATGATAAATTTAACGTATTCGGACCTTAAAGTAAAATAACTTTAACAATAATCACTTAATTATACTTATCATGTGCAAGCGTAAGCATAAAATCGATTATCTACATTACAATATTAATCGATTTCGCAAAATGGCATGTTAATGTAAGAAGGAACCAACCCACGAACTCACCAATATTAATAGATTTATAATTTTCATATTCAGAACTGTGTAAAATCCCGGTTACTTAATAAAATACCAACCGTTACAATCAAAACGACAAAAAAAAATTAACAACTACTGGACAATATTTAGGTATGAGTTGATTCCTGTGTAGCTATGTATAGCATACCTGGAGGTGCTTTTGGGCCTTCCTGGGGCTTGTCAGTGATTGTTTTGCCGAAGGTAGTCAGGGCTTCAGATCTGTCTACGACTATCCAGCCAGTCAGAAGCAAAGGTAAGACAGCGGCGGCGATCTGACGCCTACACCACATCTCAATACGCCACGGCATGCGCATTTCTACACTTTTTCCCGCCTTTTTTGTTCAAACTTTTTTGTGAATATGTTGTCAATTAAGTCCTTTTGTTTTTTTTTTTGCGTTTTAAAATGTGTGGTCTTGATTTCTGTTTTTTTTTTGTTCAAATAAATGTAGTACCTACTTAAACGGGCCAATTCTAAGATAAAAAGTGGTTGTAAATTAGTGTGAAAAATATAAATTTTGAGGTAATTTTGGAATAGTGTGGAGTAAATTTAGAGTTATGTGGTAATAGTGTAGTTGATTTAGAAAAGTGTCATCTGTGTTAAAAATATATTAATGCCAATTGTAATTAGTGACAAATACTAAAAAAAACCGTTTATTAGATTATTTCATCCGAATATTGTTTCAGGATCAATCCTCTGGTGACTTATAATGACCAAAATATGGGATATTTTCGGGGCCTCTAAAGGACAACACACATTTAACGCCGCGATGAATCTTAAAAGTAACATGCAGTGTCTCAACGACTTAACATTAGTTGGATTGAGGGTCTTTAATAAGAAAACTGTCTTGTAATAATAACAAAGAAAACTTACTTGAAACTTGTGAAAAAGGCATCTAGTAAAACAATGTTATAAGCATTGTATTACAAGCAATCAGCTGGGCATCTTTCAAGAGTAATTTAGTACCTATTGTTTAATTCCAGATTCCAATATTGCGTCAATATGACGTACATTTTTTTAGTAAAAAGTATCTACTTTTCTATTTGTATTTCCGTCGAGAAAAACTAAGTATTTCTACTCTAAAACTGTTCTACGTCTACTTCCATATAAGCGGTTGCCGTTTTTTTTATGTTTTAAAACTATTTATTTCTAACTAGCTATGCATAGCAAGAAGCGGTACCTAATCCACTGTAATGTTCTTTTACAATGTATTTTTTTTCTTTCTTTTTATATGACATTTTTATTTGCATTTTTAAAATCAGTATTTTAACTCTAAAATCTTTTTTTATAATATTTTCCAAATATAAAGTGAAAAGCTTTTGTTAAAAAAAGCTAATGTGCTCATTTTAAAAAAAATTTAATTGTAACATTTTTGTAAACTAATTATGACGTAAGCATTTCTTTTATGTTTGCTTTGCATCTATTTAGCATTTTATCGTGTTTTGCTTAAATTGCTGTGATTTTTTTATTTTTTCACTTACAAACGTAGCTTCTTTCTATTAATATACATGTATATTATATTTTTATATAAAATTCTATCTGTATAACAATTAGCTCCATTGTAAGTATAGTGAATTGAAATTTGAAAAAAAGGGTTAATTTTGCCAAAATCTTCCTCAACACTACGTACTTTTGAATAATGTTTGCCTATTGCCAATTATTTTATGTTCTTTACGATCTTTTTTCTAATTTATTTCCATGTTTTTTTTTCACTATACAAAGTTTCTTTTTCATTTTAATTCATCAACTTAGAAATAACACAGATGTTTTTCAATATGTCTCTTAAAAAGAAGTTAGGTTTGCATGTGTTTATATTATCTTACCAGGCGCCATAGTCGAGGTGACAGGTTTTGGCGGTTCAGTATACGCCTTTCCGAAAGACGAAATCCCAAACCCTTCCGTGCACTGTATCTTCAGCCATCCATTTATCAAAACCAGTAAAAATATGGCCGTTTTTCTATTATAGCACATTTCCATTTTTGTCTATGGAAAGTATTTTTAAACGGATATTTCTAATGATATCGTTTTTTTTATGAAAGAAGGTTTATAGATCTGTTAATTATCGCTAATTATGGATGAGTTTTGAGCATGGTGGCCATATTTTTTTTTATGTGACATGCAATGGCTACAGCCCTTTCTATTTTTTATGTATGGTCTTGGATGTATGAAATTAATGTTTACGTAGCGCAGTGCGTCATAGCTTTAAAGGCAATGTTATTTAATATAATTTGATTATGTTTAATGGTTTTTAAAGCATCAATGATTTTTATGAGTAATGTTTTTAAGATATCGCTTTCATTTTGTCACTGTCGTTATATAAATATTTTAAACATCATGTGTATTATTTTTATGGTTTTGAATATCTACATGTTCCTTACTTTTTTATATTACAAAAACTTATCAAAAATCCTTTTTAACAAAATTGAAACACACGACACAAGCATATACAAAGCTTAACAACATTTTATAATTTAAATATTTTTTACATATTTTTGTCCCATTATATAGAATCTTACCGGAAGGAGTAGTGGGAGAAGGCGGTAACGGCGTTTCCGGTTTTATAATACCAAATGCTGGACTAAAAGCAGCCAGGCTTAAGCCAAAAGGCAGAGCCAATACGAGCATAACGGAATGCCGCCTCATTATTTTACGTTTTATTCTTGAGTCTGAAAAAGTAACGCCTTTATTTGACAACGAAAAAGGTTCTAATTTTAAATTGTTTTGTGCTTTTACATATTGTGTTGGGTATGTTTTAGTATTTAAAATAAACTGAATTATTAAACACTTAAAATTATTCCGTTCAATTTTGTAAATCGAATAAACTAATTATTTACATTTACAATGACAAAAAATGACGTTTGTATTTACATATATTATTTTTCCCCAAAAAGTACATACTTTTTCATGTATTTATGTTTTCAAATGTTATATACAATGACTTACAATATAAAAAAAATGTGGTTATGTAAGAAAATGAAATGTATAAATTGTTGATTATTTACAGTGTTATTTGAGATGGATGTCCTATGATTAACTTTAAATGTACATAGCTTTTTCTATTTTAATGTAGAAAGTACGTGTTTTAATAAAAATATTGTTTCAATTATGTTTTTTTTTTACAAAAAATCTGAGACATGCTAACGGTAGTACGTAAGTACTTAGAATAAGCGTTACTTCATAATTTCTGTTTCAATTTTTTTTAAAATCTGTTATTAGTAAAAGTATTCAAAACAGTATCTGAAACTTGTCATGTAGATTATTTATTATCAAATGTTTTGTTATTATTTATTTGGATAGATACATATCAGAATATTTAATAATAGACAGTATGCATAATACCCATTCTCTTTTAATGATCGTATAAAATAACTGAAAAAAAGTAGACTCCAAATTTTAATGGTTTTTTGTTTATATGAAATGATTCATGAACTTTGATAAGCATTTTTTCATATAATGGGACAAAGTTATTTATTTATTTATTTAAAATATGCTTTATTATCCTTGAGACTGAGTGGTTAGAATTATAATCATTACGAGGAATATTATTTTGGGCCTTTTTTCGAAATTACAAAGAAGGTAGATACAAAAAAAAAAAAAACCATACACAACAATAAGGTTTCTATTCAAGATAACATGGTTTCTGGCTTCGAATACAAAAAAATATGTTTTTTAGTTTAATCTAACCCGTGACGTTTTATTTTATTTAAAAATATTTCACATACTATTTACTCTCAGATTAAAGCTATATTGTATTATTCGCAAATAAGACAGGCATGCAGGAAAATTAGATATTAACATACTGTGTAAAGATTACCAATTACAGTTGATTACCTTGAAAATTACAGTAATTAAAACATAAAAGCAAATTCGGAACAAAACCTCCACGGACAAAACGGCACTGGACAATTCTGACCCACTCAGTCTCATTTCTAAAACGTGCCACACACAAGTGATAGTGAAAAGTGATGGTGCAGTGTCCCATTATAGGAGAAAATGCTTACCGGGAGGCGTTGTGGGCTTCGCGACTGGTGGCTTCGTGTTTGATACCCCGAAAGTGCTCAGGGCTTCTGATGAGTCCCTCGTCAAAGACATTAGTAGGAGGAGTAGGATCCCCAGCGCTGCTTCTCTCCGTTGCATCTCAATTAATAAAAACATGTTTACACTGATACCGGTTTTCAAAATGGAGACTTGGTTTTCAAGATGGCGGATGACTTTTTTCAATCGATATTATTTTGTGTTTTTAGATTCGTTTTGTTCTATGTAAGATTGTCACTGTCTATTGATTTAGTTTCGTCAACATCTGTCCAGCTGTTTTTTTTCTAACAATAATAATTAAGAATACCTTTTCCGAGTACTAAATATAATCTTTGTCGCAAAAGACACAAAAGTACTGGATAAAGACGGATTTACGTGCTAAAATTTAAAAAATAATCCAAACATAGTGTTTATAAAAGTACGCTTGAAAAAAGTCATAAAGAAATTGTGATATGAAAAATGGTGATTATGGAAAACGTAGTTTTTAACAATCGAAACCATTTAAAAACATTTATTTTTTAATAGAATATTCTTTGTATTTTACGGAATAAGTACTTAGTTAAATCATTAAAAAAAGTACATCGTTTAAGAACTACTTTTTTTGCACCAAATATTTATAGAAATATAAGGCATCATAATCAATGGTTTAAATTGTTAAACAGTCTTAGGTTTACATGATCACGGAAAAAAACATAATCAATAATAAATCAAGTATTTAGTTCTATCGAATATTATCAATAATAAACAAAAATGGTTGAAGAATCGCGAAACCTAAAACTGTAGCACAGTTAAATGTGATATTTTAATGTGTCAAAGGATATAAAATCAGGAAAATAATAGATAAATAAATTAAAAAAATTATACAATAAAAACAATCATTATATAAAGAAATAGATATTTTGTTGAAAATAAGTTTCATAGTTCTGTTATGAATAAACAATTTCCTAAGATTAACAGTGGCATATAAAAGGATATTATTAGAAAAGAAAAAAGCGTTTCGGCGGGAATTCTGACAGTTTGACGCTGCGATATTTTTTCATAACTTTAATACATTATTCTGCCAAAGAATAAAGACTGCACAGCCGCCTTTTTAGGAATTTATAGCAATACACGAGTGATCTTTTGTGTCTTCGCAGTAAGATCTTATATTTTCAGGATAAGTTTACAGATCTATATACGGGTTAGTCAGAGATGTGTTTGGAATGTACTCATTTGTTAAACTTAATATGATCCTATGAAACGGAACTATCGCTATCATCATCATCATCATCAGCCACGCAACGTCCACTGCTGAACATAGGCCTCCCCTAAAGATTTAAAGACGGACCTGCGGCCAAAAGCGGACCAAAAGCGGCCTGCATCCAGCTATCGCTATATTGGTCGCGAACTTTAATATTTAAAACACACAAACTCTGACTGGCCGAATCCTGAGAGTCGGACCTATTTTCGATTTCAAAGCTACCATTATACCTAGTAGGCTACCAGTTACCACTACACCATAAAGCCGACGGGATTTTTTTTTATTGCCGGTATAGGCAGACGAGCTAGCGGCCCGCCTGATGGTAAGCGGCCACCGCTGCTCGTGGACTCGGCGATGCCAGGGGCACAGACAAGCCGCTGCCTACCGTAAATATAGATGGATGCCTCCAAAGCATGCAGTTCAGCTAAGTAACGATGAATAAAAAGTATTTCGTGATTTAATAATGCTTTAGAACATAATGCCTTTGCCTGTTTACTTTATCGTCCTAAGAATATAAAGGCGAAAGTTAATAAGGTTAGAATGTTAAAAGTTAGTGCATATAAACCGCATGGAGTTTTGGTTGAAAGACTTGATAGACCATTCTAAAATTAGTATGGAGCTCACTTCTTTGTCGATAAAGTACGGTTAAGGATTTTTTAAACATGAAAGATTTTCACGCGGCTATTTAACTGGGATCAAATCAATTGACATAATATAAAAAACAATAAAATAGAAAATTAAAATACAGTAGGTACAGCAAATATAAATTCGCGTTGCGAAAATTTTTCAAATTGGACTAATTTTGTCAACTTATATTTGCTGAACAGTACGAAGAAATATATTGTGAAAATGAAAGATTAAGCATGGTTTCTCTTATTGCAGGAAGCAGCAGCGTGTTACAATTAAAATTAATTATTAATAATAATCGTTTTAATCTAAAAATAGGCTGTTTGTTTCATTAAAAAAATATTTAAAAATGCATTCTATTTTTAAATTATTCGTAGTTTGTCAAAACAAAGACAAAAATAACTTGATTCACATATCAAAAACAGAATACTTTTGTTTATTTACATTAAATAAAGGTATATAAAACAAAAATGCCTGAATTTAATGGAAATAAAAACCAAAAATTACCTCACCCGAAATGAAACAAACAGCCCGAAAGCGTGCATAAAGCGTGTTTTAAAATCCGCTTTTATAATGATGGTAACTTTTTTTAAACTTTATTTTATTTTCACTTGTGGGTACTGAGGGTTATTACTGTTCGTGGTAGCACGATGGCTCGGCGCACTGGACTGCCTTCGAAGACGGAGCCGCTGTACACCTTTACGTGTATAGGGTGTTTGGAATATATAATTTGTTTTTCATTGATTTCTCTTGGGTTTTTAGTTTAGCGGCAATATTATATCGAAAGTTAAGGAACAATACTATTGTTTAAATTTTTTGTAAAGTTTTGTTTTTACTGCTCGTTAGCGTAGTTGCATTACGATACAACTGCAGTGCTGAGGTCTCGTGTATCCCTTGATCAGGCAGTTATATTGGGTTTTTCTCCTCAGTATCAGGGTGCACTAGTTACGCCTACCCCTTTGGGGATAAAAGGCGTGAGTGTGTGTGTGTTTTAGGTTTTGAATTTTGAAGCGAATATATTAGATCAATTTTACCGTAACTATCGTATTTTAGCCTTTTTATTTGCTACATATCTATTTATTTTCTTGGCAGACAATGTTCGTTTTGTATAAAGTTCACTTTTGTCATTGAGATGATAATATTGGTCCTTAACACGAGATATGGGCTCTGAAGTGAAAAGTTTTGGGTTTTCCTATCATAATACCGGGAGGATTGACTGTAATAACTAAGATAAAACCTTTCTGCAGCACCATTGACTCTAACACATTGACATTTCCCCCCCCGAGGCAATTCTTATGCGCTGGGTCTTCACACCCAATGCACGCCCATGCGCGGGGGGACATTAGACGCGGGCCGAGGCACACAGTCAGTGTGTATACCTCTTGGTTGTAAATCACATTGAGGCCTAAAAGGGCCCGCGAACATTTCCTGGCACCCTCTCTTTCCGCCCATCCTGGGAACCTCCCCCCTTCCCCCCACCTTCCCTTCCATATTCCTCCTCCACTCCCCTCCCAGGCCCCTGCAGTCGTTAAGCCGGGGGACTCCAGTATCCCATTCGCAGGTTTCCCCCGGTGTTGACAGCAGGATCGCCAATCTAAAAAACAAAACTCACATTGACATTAGAGTGAGATAGCGAAACTTTGATATTCTGTAATCTATTTAAATGACAGAAGTAATTGATAGTTTGTTGAAATAAATAAATAAAGCTCAAGAAAGCATTATTTCAAACATGCTGTACATAACAATAAAATTAGGGGTAGTTACACCCACCCCCTAATATATTATACCCGCCCGCGGCCAAGGGAAACTGCTTTATGCGTCCTTACTGCGGGGGGTAAGGTCACAGTGATTTAGGGCATCCCACCAGTATCCCAGTTGTGGGATTGGTGTATAATATCATATCTTACGCAAGTACTAACACCACCATTCAAATACAACAATTAAAGCCCCGTTTTTTCAACTGTAGTTATCTTTTTCTCCGGGTCTTATTGAGCTGGACGCGCTCGCAGAGCTGCAAGTGCGCGCGGCGTGAGGCGTGAGGCGCTGCGAGCGCGTCCAGCTTAATAACACCGAGGATTACCCTAACTACAGTTGAAAAATCCCGGTCTTAGAGATTATTGACAACCTATTGTGATTTTAGCTGATTTACTTTGAATGGAAATGGAATTTTGGCATAGGTATCAGAATAATAATATCAAAAATAAAAAAAAGTAAAAAAACTGAAATCCGGCTACGGAAAAAACTTAAGACAATAATCTCCAGGGATCTCCAAAAAGAGGCGACAGCTCTAAAAGTATGCACAGACGATCGGATTTGGTACGGCCGTAGCACGAAAACGGTACGCCACCGGACCATATCCGATTGTGTGGCGCACGGTACGCTGTACATTATTATTATTATTGCTGGTAAGGTTGATTCGGTCGCTTGCACATCGGATTTGGTGCGCTCCGTACCAAATCCGATGGCGAGTGGCGCTAGCCACCGGCTAGCGCGCGAAAAAAAAAATCACTTTCATTTTGTATGATGTTACGTTGAAAATACAGAAATTGTCTCTTTCTCATAATTAAGGCGACTTTTATACCAATAAACAGTAACTTTCGTTAGTTAGTTTAAAGCACGATTTTGATTGAAAACGGCAACATGTTTGAGTCTCCGTACAACAAAATTTATGAAACAGTCGTTGGAACTTTTTGGATAGACTAAAATTAAAGAAAGATATGAAAAATGTGGCTTGTTTATTTTATTAGTGTTGAAATAGTCTTTCTGATGATGTATTAGAAATTAATCAGATCAGCTTATTTTTTGAATAATCACGATGAAAAGTTGACTGAAATAGTTAAAATTTCGTATACGGCCTCTTAATACTGCCCTTAGTTGTATTACGGTACGACTGCAATGTTGAGGTCTCGGGTTCGATCGCCCGGTCGGGCAAAGTGATATTCGATTTTTCTATTCAGTATCAGCCCGGAGTCTGGAATTTGTGCCCGATATGGCGATAGGCTCGCCCCCTATCACATCATGGGACGGAATACGCTTGGCGAAAAGTGGGTGCACTAGTTGCGCCTCTGCCTACCCCTTCGGGGATAAAAGGCGTGAGCATGCGTATGCGTTTTTGGGAAAATAGTGCGACTGGTACGTGTAAATATGGAAGGTTACAGTGTTTTCAAGTGTTATCCGTAAATTGCTGAATCGTTCTGCCTCACCTATGTGCACGCGATGAAGTCCTCTTAACTTATAAAAACTCTATGGTCATTTCTATATTTTTTTTCTATTTTCTATAATCGTTAAAAGGAATGTAGAAAAGCATTTTGGTTACGGCCTCTGGTGTACCTTTTATTTTGAAGTGAAAATTTCTTTAGCGGCTTTGAGCACTTTTGGGATGGGTATAAAATGTTAAACTCGCGTCAGGCTCACGTCACCGATCGAAAATGCGTAGGTTTTACCATCCCTTACTAATATGAACCTTAAATACAATGCGTAGAAGCTATAATTCTTAAACGACTACATTTTTATTTATTTCCCCAGCGTTGGCACGGCACGAGTACAAAAGAGCGTAACATTCTTTTTTCAAATTTTGATTTATAAATAAATAGCGAAATTGTAATTTTAGTGTACGATAGCGCAAAAAATAAATTTTGTATTTAACCACATAAATGCTAGTACTTTTATACTGATACTAGCTGTTGCCCGCGGCTCCGCCCGCGTGAATGAGTTTTCCCGGGATAAAAGTTCCGCTTTATATTTTCCCGAGATAAAAACTAGCCTAAGTTACTCCTTATTACATCAGCTACCTGCCAATAAAAGTCCCGTCAAAATCGGTCCAGCCATTTCAGAGATTAGCCGGAACAAACAGACAGACAGACAGACCGACAGACAGACCGACAGACAGACAAAAATTGTAAAAAATATTATTTTGGTGTATGTACCGTATATATATTCATATACATGTAGTAAAAAACGATTATTTCAATATTACAAACAGACACTCCAATTTTATTTATATGTATGTATAGGATATAAAGCAATTCGTGCGAAATTATTCCCTAACCATTCCAAAATATTCAGAAATGCACAACGTTAATGTTCAAGTTTTCACTTCTGCCGGCACTCCCGGAGGGCAACCCGTTCTTTTTTTTATTGCTTTGAATGGGGAGACGAGCATGCCGTTCGCCTGATGGTAAGCGATACGACCACCCATAAACAGTAACAGCACCATCCAGCACCTTGAGTTACAAAGTACTGTGTGGCATTCCAATGCACTCGTCATCCTGAGACATAAGATGTTAAGTCTCATATATGTCCAGTAGTTACGCTGGCTACAATGTCCTTCAAACCAATACACAACAGTGCATGCACACTGCTGCTTGGCGGTAGAAATAGACACTGCGGTGGTACCCACCCAGATATACTCTTACATATGAGAGACCTACCACCAGTAATTACCTAGCTAATTTAAGACCTGTGAATGACGTCATAAGTCTATATTATGTCCAGTATAGACAGAAGCCGCGCACGTCATGCTGACGTTTCGTTACAAGATGGAGGCCATTTTATTCAAAGTGAGCTCGGTGTAAATAAACTACAGAGTGACGGAGGTCAGACGTGTTGCCGGTCGTTGGACGTTTTGCGAAAAGTCCTGTGGGCTTAGATGACAAAAAAACGCAACTCGTAAGACGATGTTTAATTTTGATGTTTGTTATTGGTCGAGAGACGAATACATCAGTCACGTGTTAGTCTCTCAACCAATCCCAAACGAAACGGAGTCGTGTCGTGTTTTTTTTGCCACATTCTAAATACATCATTTTTACTGGTGGTAGGTCTCTCGTTATGTAAGAGGCCGTCTGGGTGGGTACCACCGCAATGTCTATTTCTACCGCCAAGCAACAGTGTGCATGCACTGTTGTGTTTCGGTTTGAAGGACATTGTAGCCAGTATAACTACTGGACATAATGAGACTTAACATCTTATGTCTCAGGATGACGAGCGCAGTGGAATGCCACACAGTACTTTGTAAGTCAAGGTGCTGGATGGTGGTGCTATTGTTTATGGGTGGTCGTATCACTTACCATCAGGCGAACGGCATGCTCGTCCCGTCATTCAATGCAATAAAAAAAAAAAAAAAAAAAAAAAGAGAGAACTAATTAAATCCGTGACGTACTCCTCTATAAACAAATGCTTCCACCCCGGCAAACTTCGACGTATATGGCGACGCATCGCGAAAACGACAGTTCATCGGCTCACACATGATCACAACCACTCAGTCAAGAGTGCACAACTACGAAGAAGAAACTTAATGATGACTGACTGGCGATATAGTCTAGAGTATTTTTTATTGCAATTGAATGACGAGACGAGCAAGCCAATCGCTTGATAGTAATTGATATGACCCTCCATAAACAGTAGAAGTACGTTACAGAACTTAGAATTGCAATGCAATGCAATAAACCCTGTATTGTATACTGCCTACTGCTGAGCACGGGCCTCCTCTACTACTGAAAGGGGTTAGGCCTTAGTCGACCACGCTAGCCTAGTTTTTTTTTTTTTTTTTTTTTTTTTTTTTTTTTTTTTATTGCATTTAATGACGAGACGAGCATGCCGTTCGCCTGATGGTAAGCGATACGACCACCCATAAACAGTAGCAACACCATCCAGCACCTTGACTAACAAAGTACTGTGTGGCATTCCACTGCGCTCGTCACCCTGAGACATAAGATGTTAAGTCTCATTATGTCCAGTAGTTATACTGGCTACAATGTCCTTCAAACCGAAACACAACAGTGCATGCACACTGTTGCTTGGCGGTAGAAATAGACATTGCGGTGGTACCCACCCAGACGGCCTCTTACATAATGAGAGACCTACCACCAGTAAGTGTAGTAGTGTAGTAGTGCGGGTTGGCAGACTTCACACGCCCTCGAAATTCTTATAGGGAATTCTCAGATATGTAGGTTTCCTCACGATGTTTTCCTTCACCGTTAAAATGAAGGATAATTGATAAACAATACACACATACTTAGAATTACAAAGTAGGTACTGCGTGGCACTCCACTGCCCTTGTCATATTGAGACACAGGGTCGTATTTATAAGACAATCTCACCATTGAATAAAATCTTAAGTATACATTTAGAGTATTGTACTATTTTATAAACCAAACATAAGCTGTCATTCAAAAACTTGTTCTCAGCTGAGCCACCCTGAGACATAAGGTGTTGTCTCATAATGCTCAGTAATTACGCTGGCTACAATGTCCTTCAAACCGGAACACAAAAGTGCATGCTCTGCTGGCGGTAGAAATAGACATTGCGGTGGTACCCAGACGGCCCCTCACATACGAGAGACCTACCCCAGCAAATGCATGAAGTAAGACAAAGAAGAGCTTGCGACCTTCTTAGAAATGTGTATACTTATATAAGCATGTACACTCACGCCTTTTATCCCCGAAGGGGTAGGCAGGGGCACAACTAGTGCACTCACTTTTCGCCATGCATATTCCGTCCCATGACGTGATAGGGGGCGAGCCTGTCGCCATATCGGGCACAAATTCCAGACTCCAGGCTGATACAGAGTAGGAAAACCCAATATCACTTTGCCCAACCCGGGGATCGAACCCGAGACCTTGACATTGCAGCCGTACCGTAATACAACTACGCCACCAAAGCAGTCAGAAATGTGTATGTAGTATTAAATGGGACCAATTTTGCCGAGCTAAGCTCAAAAACTTGGTTTTTATGGCATAAAATAGCTTAAAAAATGCACATCCAATGAAAAATATAGCCAAATAGCGGTATATTTTTTAAAACATGTAAAAAAAACATAAAAAGGTTACCTGTCTCAGTTTTACCTTAAATCACAAAGAATTAAAGGAAAACTATATTTACAAAACTTTTTTTTTTCGTCTCTAACGTTCCTCGACATACCGCATTTGCGCTTAGTGCGGCAGAATTAGCTCTTTTATAAAATAGCTGTTTGGATACAGTGACTGTAACATATACTTATAATACACGGTTGCTCTATAAATAACACGAATGTACGTAATATTTTATACCTTAGGCGTTAAGCAAAAATTTAATAGGTTTCTTAAGGTATGGTCGCAGAAAGCGCGGGGAGTAACACACGCAAGGGTTAAACATATTTATAGCTAGCTTACTTTTGTTTTTTTTATTTATTCATTTAACATGCTCAAGGAAATTACAAGTAATTGTTAGTAGATAACATCTAAAAACCACTAAGGTTTGTACTAATGCTATCATACTCGCGGCTTCGCCTGCGTGATAGGATGTGTCCGGGGTAAAAAGTAGCCAAAAACCTTCCCAGTGTCTCAAACTATCTCCATACCGAAGGACATGTCCAAAAACGGGCCTAAAATTCTACCCAAGACATTTTATATGTTTGGATAGAACTCCTAAAAACTAGCTTTTTACAATAAATCGTTTAATTAAAGACCAACGATTTTTAGATTTATGTAAAAAGTTATTTATAAACGGAGGGGTTAAGAATATTTTTTAATGGGTCCATGATCCATATTTTGCCCCTTCGTTATTCCTAAAGTTTGAGCCTGGTTAGATTTTGAGGCCAGCACCCATACAAAAAGCGGACATCTCCTTTCATCGAAATGTTCATCGCGTCACAGAGGCGGGCGACTTTGTTTTCTATTCTAACTACCGACCCGTCCCAACTTCGCTTTGGTAGCAGAACATAATGTGCCTTCATTTTTTGAAGTTATACTTCTTTTGGCGCGTTAGGGAAAAATGATGAGAGTAAATTTTTACGATGCGCGCGCACACCGTCACGAACAACCGACACCCTGAAGTTAGCTATAGTCATTTTAGGTTTGAATTTTGAACGTAGAATAAGGCGAAAGATATTGAAGTTATACTTCTTTTGGCGCGTTATTTAAAAAGATTTTTATCTTGTTACGTTAAGAACTATAACTTCTAACGCGTGTACACACACACTTTTTTTTCTGCTGCAGTATCTGTTTTAGAGCGCATAATTTTCCGTGGTCAAAGTCACGCTATATATTTTCCCGGGACAAAACGTAGCCATCGGTAAGTAAAAGTAGTGGGGCCGTCCCAATTTGCATAGCTAGCGAAATAGGTTAGATCTCTGCCTACCACTGAAAAGGGAATTTTATTTTTTATTTATTTATTTATTTATTTATTTATTAAACACAAAACAGGTTACAATCAACTATGCTTCAAACATAATATATAAAACAAATTGCTGGACAATAATTATAACCCAAAACATGTGTTCCAGAAAGTAATTACCTAATAAGTAAAGTAACACATTGCAAAGTTGAATAGGTAGTTACATAAGATGTAAGTAGGATAAAAGGTTACATTGAAATATACCGTATTATATGATGCTTATGAGATATCTTAAGGGGAATCTTTAAGGATATGGTGAATTTGTCGTATGTTGTAATATGTTGTATTTGTGGGAATAATGTATTTGCTATGTATTAACATTTTTTTGTGACTGCTTCGGTGACGTGATTGTATTACGTCACGACTGCCATGCTGAAGCTTCGGGTTCGATGTCCCGGGTCGGGCAAAGTGATAAATTTATATATTTATATATATACACACTCTGTTATATAAATAAAATTTTATTACATTTCCTTCACTAATTAATCGAAAGGAACTTCGTTCCATCCGGGTGTCCCTTGACACCTCGCATTTTTTACTCAGTGCAATGCAATGCAATCAGCTCTGTATTATATACTGCCCACTGCTGAGCACGGGCCTCCTCTAATACTGAGAGGGGTTAGGCCTTAGTCCACCACGCTGGGCTAGTGCGGGTTCGCAGACTTCACATACCCTCGAGATTTTTATGGAGAATTCTCAAGAATGTAGGTTTCCTCACGATGTTTTCCTTCACCGTT
This sequence comes from Sphinx pinastri, assembly GCA_947568825.1. Classification (NCBI taxonomy): domain Eukaryota; kingdom Metazoa; phylum Arthropoda; class Insecta; order Lepidoptera; family Sphingidae; genus Sphinx; species Sphinx pinastri. The sequence continues at coordinate 3,220,261 of OX387641.1, read as the reverse complement.
AAAGCGAACGACAATTGATAAACAATACACACTTAACTTCGAAAAGTCAGAGGTGTGTGCCTTAGGTTTCGAACCGCCGGACATTGCCTCGGCGGACCGTTCCATTCCCAACAAGGCTATCGTCCACTTAGTATCAGTAGTCTACTCAGTATCAGCCCGGAGTTTGGAATTGTGCCCGATATGGCGATAGGCTCGCCCCCTATCACATCATAGGACTGAATACGCATAGCGAAAAATGGGTGTATTAGTTACGCCTCTGCCTACCTCAACTTCGATAATAGGCGTGAGTGAGTGTATGTGTGTTTTTATCTAAGAGGCCGTCTGGGTGGGTACCACCGTGTAGGGGTCGGTAAATGTAGCACGGAGCGTTAGTGAATTAAACACGAGGTTCAGATTAACAGTAATAATTTATTGTTTTTTTTTTTTTTTTGTCCCTGACTATTCTGCCAGTAGCCTGACGAGGGTCGGCTTTTCTGGCCACACCGGACTTTAGGGTGAACGCTGGCGCGCTCGCAACCCTGAATTTAAGCAACCATGCTGAGGGCAACCCACTAACGGGTTACGAACCTCGGCTCAGGACGGTCGCTGAAGGGAGAATGAGACATTCAACGATTAGTGGGGGGGAAGGATTTTTCCTAATCCTATCAGTTCGGGTTGTTTACATCGGCACCCGGGCCGGAACTGTCATGGGGGTCGGGAGGGCGACGGGGAACGCGGCGAGGTCCTCGACGGCGAGGACGGAACTGCGGTCTTGTGAAGTGTAAGAGTTTTAAAAACTCGTTTTTCTCACGAATTGCCAGAGTGATTTCGTCCTCTGGATCTGTCAAAACTGAACGCGGCCGTCTCCATTTGGCGCGGTCAAATGGAGTGTATATTGACGCTTTGCGGATGAGCGTATTGGTATGTTTTTCCGCCCGATCGAAATAGCGTTTGCTGATGTTCTGCATGAAGTGCTTGATGGTCGGCATGTTGGTGTCCACGTGGAGGTTGCGATTGCGAACGTACCACGGGGCACCAAGAGCGTATCTGAGAAATCTATTCTGCAACGTCTGCATACGCTTAAGTCGAGCGGGCGGTACGTGAGCGAATACGGGTGACGCGTACGTCATTATGGGCCTAATGCACGCGGTATATATCCTAATCTTGTTGCGGATGGACATTTTACTTTGTTTGTTTATGAGCCAATGCAATTGGCTCATCGCGAATGCGGCTCGCGCGCGTACCGCGTTTAAGTGTGGCAAGAAGGTCAACTTCTGATCAAGGATCACTCCTAGATATTTGGCTTTGTCCTTCCAGGGTATGACCTGGTCGGACATGTGGACTGAGGTGCGAGCCACTTGGGACCTCGTTTTCCGAGTGAAAAGGATGGCCTGGCTCTTGGTGGGGTTGACGGTGATTCGCCATTTGCGAAACCACTCACCGAGCTGGTCGGCGGCGGCCTGCAAAGTGCGCACCACTTGGTCAGGGTCTCTACGTGAGGCGTAGATCGCTGTGTCGTCAGCGAAGAGCGCCAGATGGGCGTTCTTCGGTTTCGGGATGTCGCTGGTGTACAGCGAGAAAAGAAAGGGTGAGAGGGCGGAGCCTTGCGGGACTCCGGCCGTGATGGGGTGTCGGGAGGAAAGAGTTCCCTCCACGCGATATTTGAATCCACGATTCGACAGGAATTCTCGTATGATGTGCACGAGATGAGTGGGCACGTTGAGGGTGTACAGCTTGAAGAGCAAGCCGTTGTGCCACACCCTGTCGAATGCTTTTTCAATATCGAAAAAGAGAGCGCCGGTTGGCATGCCGATGCGGAATCTATCATGAACGTGCTCCGTGATGCGGAGCACCTGATTGACACAACTGTGCCTGGTGCGAAAACCGAACTGTTCAGGAGGGATCAAATTATTATTGTGGGCTACGATTTTGAGGCGGTCGAGGACGATCCGCTCGTATAATTTGCCCAGCGTGCTGAGCAGGCTGATAGGCCTGTATGAAGACGGTTCGAATGCGGGTTTTCCCGGCTTGTGGATGCCTATCACCACTGCCTCTTTCCAAACCTCTGGGAAGAGGCAGTTAGAAAACGCGGCGTTATAAATTGATGTGAGGATTTTGACCAGATGCTCCGGGAGCATCTTGATCATGCGAGTGGGTATCCTATCGCCCCCGGGGGCCTTACGACGTTTGAGTGCCTTGATCAGATCGATGACTTCTTCGATTGTCACCGGTGCAAGGGGATCGGGCGGCGGCGGGTCGACGTCCGGGTCGACGTTGACGATATCGTTTGTCGGTCGCGAGTTAGAGATCGGCGGTGGCCGGACCGCGTTCCTACTTTCGACGAGTGAATTAACCGCAACAAGATGGTCGTGGTCTACTGGTATCGTTGAGAGAGAGCATTGAGACTCCAGACTGCAGGCCAGCAGTTCCGCTTTCTCGTCGTCATCAAACGCCGGCCGTTGATTCGGACGATTGAGCGGAGGCATGGAGGTCACATCGTTTCTCCTGAAGGAACGACACAGTTGCCAAAAGGCCTGATGTGTCGGGTCGAGTTCTGCTAGGCGAGATTCCCATCTCGAATCGACGACCTCTTTTATGCGACGTCTAACCTCACGTTGGAGGTAGCGCGCAAGATGTCGTCGCTCCGGGGTGGGGCTCGTCGCGCAGGCTCTGAGCGTGGAGTTACGCACCCTCACCACCCATCGCACGTCGTCGGGAAGTTGCCATTGACTGTGAACAGTCTCCGGCACCTTCTCGGAGCTTTCGCTCAGGACGTTTTGCAGGTGGTTGGTGAAGGAGCGTATCGCGTCGGTCGTTTCCTCAGGAGTCACGATGTTGGTCGGAATCGCGGAAAGATCTGTGGATGAGGTGTCCGCGAGTTTAGTGCCTAGTAGGCGCCAATTCGTTTTCACCTTCATCGGGACATTAGGACCTGTGTCTGTTGGACAGTTTTGGGGGACTAGATCTAGGATCACAGGTCTGTGGTCAGAGTCTAACTCTTGTAGCACTTGCATGGAACGCACGCGAAGGCTTACGTTCCTTACGAGCGCTATGTCGAGTATGTCGGGTCGGTGGTTGTCAACATGGCTATAGTGGGTAGGTTCAGAAGGAACCAGTATGCTCATATCTATTGTTTCAAGACAGCTCTCCAGGGCGGCACCTCTCCCAGTGGTCGAGTTGCAGCCCCAGAGAGTGTTCTTGGCGTTGAGGTCCCCCGCCAGAATGACGGAGTCCCCCATTTCCAATAGGGTCTTGAGCTCATCGGAGTGAAGCTCCTTAGAGGGCGAGAGATAGGCCGATATGATGGTGATCGGCGGATGTCCTGTCATAGCTAGCCTGCAAACTGAAGCCTCAATGTTCCTCAAGCTATCTGGGGGGTCTAGGGGTATGCAGTGCAGGGACCTTTTGTAGTAAATGAGGGTGCCTCCAAACGGGCCACTGGTACGATCGTTGCGTACCATGTTGAAATTAGAGATATTGGGACTGCGATGGGCGGGTTTGAGGAACGTTTCCTGGATGAGGAAAACGTCTAAGTTGTTTGTGCGGACAAAATCAGAGAGTTCGGCACGCTGGCCGCGAATACCATTGATGTTGAAAAACCCCACTCTGAGGGAGCGAGGTTTGGTCCGCTTAGGGGGATGCACCGCGCTGTCGTTCGCCATTTATGATGACGACGGAAGGCGCACGGCGTTGTTGATGGCCCAGTAAATTTTGTTCTGGGTCAGATATATTTCCGCGAGGATTACGTGCTCCTCGTCCCCAGAGCGGGAGAGGAGAGCGGAGAGTTCGGCAATTTTGCCGTGGAGACGCATGATCTCCGGCGAACATAGGAGGGCGGAGACTGATTCCGCTGAGTTGTTCGACGCCGGCGTCGTCGCCACCTGGCGGGTTGTAGGATGGGGTTTGGGTTTGGGTTTGGGATTTGGTTGGACTGGCTGGGCAGCCCCCGGAAGGGGAGCCGCGGTAGCCGAAGGGGTCGGCTGAGGGGGTTTTTGGGTTTTGGCCGGGGCGACGGGAGTGACTCCGCCGTGGGCCTCTATGCGGGGGTCGGAGCGTGCCGTGGGTGGGAACCACGGGTTTCGCACCGGAGCAGGTGCCAGCCTGAAAGCTGGTGGTGCGGCCTGAGGGGCTGGAGCTTTAGGAGCTCTGGATTGCTTTTTGGGGGCCCTAGGGCAACCGCGATAGTTGGCGGGGTGGCCCGTCTGCCTGCAGTTAGTGCACGAAGGGGGCTCCGTGCACTGAGTCCTATCTTTGGGACGAGGGCACTCTAGTGTGCCATGTTCGCCGAGGCACTTGACGCACCTGGCGGGGAGGCGACAGCCACGGGAATTGTGGCCGTATTTCTGGCAGTTGTGACACTGCCCTACCTGACCAGATTTGTGTGGGGTTTCGACGGTGAAGCCGCCTAGCCCCGAGATGTCTTTGATCTCAAACAGACGTTTGACATCGTCGGAGGAGTTGAGGATGGCGAGAACCATCTCATATTGGATACCCGGCCGGGAGGCACGGGACTGACGGTGCATCCTGTGCACCTCTAAGACTGAAATGCCCTTCTCAAGGAGACCCTCCTTGACTTCTTGGGCAGACATTTCTACGGGAATACCCCGGATGACGTAGCGGAAGCGACGTTCGTCCGGGAGAGCGAAAGTAAAATAATGGTATTTCCTGGAGTCCAGGAATTTGGTTAGCGCTCTGTGGTCCGCGATTGAGGCGGGCTGCAGAGCAAGAAGTTTGTGGATTTTATTCCACGAGTTTGACGCGATATTGATACGCTGCCGGCGCAGCTCAGCGAAGATGTCCGGAATGGACATGTTGGCGGGCAACTGAAGGTTCAGTCGCGGGGGCTTTTTAGCTTTAGGTTGGGTTGGTGGCGGCGGTGGCGACGACGTCGACGCCGATGCGGGGGGCGCTGAAGGCGCGGACGGCGCTGAAGGCGCAGAGGGCGAAGAAGGCGCGGGAGCGTTAATGCTCCTTTGTTTCTTCCTCCTGTTACTCTTGACGGTCGTGAATCCGTCATCGTCGTGTTCCGACGCTGAGGATTCCGCCCGTGAGCCGCAGGAGGAAGAGGAATGGGAAATAGGGCGTTTTACCGCGGTGGAGGCGGGAGTTAGGGCCATGGCTAAGTCAGGGTCCGTTTCCATATCGACGGACTCGACGGAGCCCTCCGAGGCCCCGGTCGTCCCGGAGGAGGTCGAGGTCTCGGTTGTTCCGGAGGCGGTCGAGGTCTCGGATGACTCCGAGGTGTCCGACGATTCGGACGGTTCCCTGGCTTCGCGTGCCAAAGTTATAACATATTTTCGGACCTCTAGGTCCGATCGAAAAAGCTCCTTGATTGTCTCCATCAACTCCTTTTTTGAGAAGATGGGGACAGTCGAGGACGCGGTAGTTGGGGCGCAATTTGCGGATAACCGCTCGGCACTAGGGTCCATAGGCCCGGAGTCAGCCATTTTGGCGGCTGATACCGAGCCTATAGTTAAATTTTTTTGGGGGCCGCGTGTGCGTTCACTAACCCCGGGTGTGTTCCGCCTGTCAAAGAACGCACAAGAAACCAGGCGGCTATCACACAAACGTTCGGTCGCGGATCGCGGACGCGGAAAAGGATTGACTAAGTCCCCGGGTGGGAGTGCCCGGGGTTGAGTGCGTGTGTGGCCCTCCTCGCCGGGTATAGGCGAGGGGGGTTGTACTTATAAATAGATGTGCCCTAAGCTTGTATTCCCTTTTGCCAATCTTATTGTGCAAAAGGGTCCCTATCAATCCGTGTACCGTAAGCGGTATTGGTCCGAGGACCGCACGCTCAACCGATACACGGGATGGATTTATGGGAAGGGTAAGGTAGGGAAGGCGATATGCGGTGGAAACTGTGGTGTGTCTCCACAGCTTCCAAACCCGCACCCGTCCGGCTTTGCTTTGCCCTGAAGGGGCTCAGCGCGTGGCCGGGTCACCGCTAGCTCGGCTTGTTTACACCGGTAGGTTAACCACCGAGCTAGCCCTGAAGGGGCAATAAATACTTTAGACGTGAGTTTGGGCGAAACCCTGTCCTGAGAAGGACGCGGTTTAGCCCGAAAAGCTTTCAGGTAGTCAATAGGACAATAGTCCTATTGTTCCCCGTCGGCTTTGACGCGTAGCGAGGTCGCTACTATCCGACCGAGCAGGTACCCGGAGGGAACAATGTGTGCCACAGCTGGCGCTATGGCAAACAATAGGTCCGTCCGAGTCGGCTGCTCAAGACGGAATGAATAATTTATTGCCACAGCACCCGATATTTATACACTTACAGAGAAAGGAGCAGCAGTCCATCTCCCTCGCACGCGCAGCGCGCTCGCTCGCACACTATAAATATGCGCGCCTCCGCGCGCCGGTGACTGAATGCACCACGAGCCCGACGCCGGTGAGCTTGTCGTCTCGTCGTTCGTCCGCTACGCAATCGCCTCTCGCGCTCCTTGTTAGCTCTGCAAGACCGCACCCGTTGTACCCAATTCGCATACTTTTGGCGGCGATATGTGGGTACGTGGGGTGGATCCCACATCACTCCCCCTCAAGCGAAGCGTACATTTGGTTTTACCACTCTCCCGGATCTGGTGACATAGGGCTGGTTAGACTGTCTGGAACTGTGGTCTATTGTATCCTCGATTGTTTCAGTGCAGATGTAAGCTGGCTTGAGTCTGTCTATCGATATAACGGCTGAACGAAGCGGTAACTTGATGTTGAAGTACTTGTCGTAACGCTTAATGACTTCGTATGGGCCGTCATAGGGCGGAGTTAACGGAGGGACAACTTGATCATTACGCACGAAAACATGTGTGCATGTTGCAAGATCTTTGTGCACGAACGGCTCTCGTCCAGTACTATTAGAGCATGATGTAGATTTGAGCGATGCCATGGTTTCCATAAGGCGACGAATGTAGTCATTCTCATGATTCAGATCAGCCGAGGGAATGATGAAATCGGAGGGTAAACGAAGTGTTGTTCCGTATGTCATCATTGCTGGGCTAAACTTGCCGTTGGAACGCAGAGCGGTGCGTAGTCCCAACAGTACAGTGGGCAATTCATCCGTCCATTGTATGGAGTTCCCGCGGGCCATTAGTGCTGCTTTTAAGGTACGGTGCCACCTTTCAATGAGACCATTGGATTGTGGATGGTAGGCTGTAGTGCGAATGCGAGTGATGCCAAATTTCTTCATTAGTGAGTTGAAAAGTGACGACTCGAATTGCCGGCCTTGATCGGTTGATATACGTGCCGGGCATCCGAATCTTGCAATCCAGTTGTTGTATAGAGCTCTGGTTACATTTTCCGCTGTGATGTCAATCAATGGAATTGCCTCCGGCCATCTAGTGCAACGATCGATGATAGTGAGACAGTAGCGATAATTGTCTGATAGTCGCAGTGGACCCACAATATCAATGTGTATGTGTTCGAAGCGCTCTGAGGGCGGAAATTCGCCTAGTGGTGTGGTTGCATGGCGGTGAATCTTGGCTCTCTGACATTCGAGGCATGCTCTGGCCCAGTTGCTGACGTCTTTGTTCATATTGGGCCAAAAGAATTTCGTGCTGATCTGCTTCCGTGTGGTCCTGACACCCGGGTGACACAAATCGTGTTGTGCTTTGAATGCGACAAAACGATACATTGGCGGCAGATATGGTCGCGGTTTGCCGGTGGACATCTCGCATGTGATTGGTCGACTGATTCCTGGCTCGGTGACGTCACTGAAGTTCAAATTTGCTTGCTTTCTGAGTTGCTCTAGTTCTTGGTCGCTGCGTTGATAATGAGATAGCTTCTCATAATCAATGGGAGAAGGGCATTGTATTTCCTCGATGCGAGATAAAGCGTCCGCCACAGCATTTTCCTCGCCGCGCACGTACTCAATTTTTCCACAAAATTGGCTGATAAAGTGTAGCTGTCTCTCTCTCTTAGGCGTGTCGGAACTGCTTGGAGGTCGTTTGAGTGCGTGAACTAGCGGTTTGTGATCGGTATATATGGTTACTTCGCAGCCTTCTATAAGTCGTCGGAAATGTTTAACCGCTGTGTAAATAGCCAGTAGCTCGCGATCATAGACACTGTAACGTCGCTGTGTTGCGCTCATCGCCTTGGAAAAATATGCGAGAGGCTTCCACACATCGCAAACTTGCTGTTGTAAAACGGCACCGAGGCTGCAGTCAGATGCGTCTGTCATTATGGCCAGTGGGGCACCGATGACTGGATGCACCAAGGTCGTAGCCTCCAAAATGCTTTGTCGGCACTTTTCGAAAGCTTCACAAGCTTGCGCGTTCCACTCTATCGGACACTTGTCGTTACGTTTTCTATTATGCAAATATTTATTAAGCTCTGTTTGCATTTCCGCTTGATGTGGCAAACAGCTGCGGTAGAAATTGATCATGCCCAGGAAACGGCGTAACTCGGCGACCGTTTTGGGTTTCGGGTAGTTGGATATGGCCTTGACTCGTTCATCGGTAGGTTTTATGCCGTCAACAGACACGTTGTAGCCGAGAAAATTTATTTTTTCTTTTCCAAACTCGCACTTTTCGACTTTTAAAGTGATTCCATATTCGTCGAGGCGTGCTAGGACTTGCCGTAATAGATTTTTGTGGCTCTCTTCGTCCTTTGAATATAATAAAATGTCGTCGACGAAACAAAAACAGTTGTCTATGCCTCGTAGAACCTCGTGCATAAATCTTTGAAATGTTTGGCTAGCGTTGCGTAATCCAAATGTCATGCATTTAAATTCAAACAGGCCAAACGGAGTGGTTATCGCTGTTTTCTGTGCGTCTTCTTTCGCAATCGGGATCCAGTAATATGCCATTCTTATGTCCAGTTTGGAAAATATTTTCATATTGTGCAATTGGTACGTAAAATCTTGTATTCGAGGTATTGGGTAACGGTCGGGTAGGGTGACAGCGTTCAGTCTTCGGTAGTCGCCACATACGCGCAGACCACCATCCTTCTTCTTCACGACATGCAGAGGGCTCGCCCATGGGCTCTTAGACGGTGTACAGATACCCATTTCCAGCATTTGGTTGAATTCTTCCTTTGCCGCCTTATATTTGTCAGGCGGGAGGGGGCGGGGCTGGGCGAAGAGCGGGGGGCTTGAAGTTTCTATGTGGTGAACGATGTCGTGTTTCGCCGGTTGTTTCAGTGACATCGGTCGTAAAAGGTCCGGATACTGGATAAGTATATCGTGGTATACTTGGTCGTGGTTAATGATGTGTATTGTGTCTTCGCAGGTGTTCACTTCAAAGGCCTCGATTGCTAATTCTGTGACTTTGTCGATAAGTTTTTTTCTATGGAGATCGATTAGCAGCTTGTAGTGACGGAGAAAGTCGGCTCCCAAAATAGAAGTTCTGACGTCGGCGATAACGAACGTCCATGACAAATTGCGGCGAAGGCCTAAATTGAGCTTAAGGGTCTTCTCGCCGTATGTTCTGATAGGTGAATTGTTAGCTGCGTATAGTCTGTAGTCGCTTGTAGTCTTACTTTTTCTGTTACCAGTGGCGGCTAATACGGATATTTCGGCGCCAGTGTCCACGAGGAAACGTTCTCTGGTGTCGCGGTCGTAGATACATAGGCGGTTTGTGGTACTGGGGACATCGACGCCCGCCACATTCGATGTCTGGTCTAGTTTAACGCCTTTTGTCTCCTACAACACGGCGATTCGCAGCGTCTGGCCTTGTCACCGAAACGATAGTGAAATCGGCACTCCCATGTTGGGTCACCGGGTTTGGTGGACGACTTGCTGCGTTGTCGAGGTCTCGAATGTGAATGATCACGACGTCTGTTGCGTGAGTAGCGCTGCCTGGACCTGCCCCGTAGCTCAGCAACCTCCCAAGTTAGCTTTTCGACTTGTTTTGCTAACATTTCTAATTGTGTGGGTACCCCCGGATCACTTTCGCGTAGTTCGCTTTCCTTTGATACCGCTTGAATGTTCGCTATGACAGGTTCTGAATATTCTACCATCTTGTCGGCCATGGCAGCCAGTGTCTCTAGCGACGACTCAGTGTTGACAGAGAGCACGACGCGTACCTGGGCGGGTAGATGCTTAAGCCACTCTATTCGCAGTCCTCCGTCCGTAATCATTCCTCTGCCCAGCTCTCGCATCTTGCGCAGCAACTGAGTGGGTTTTTGATCACCCAACTCTAAGCCGCTTGTGAGTTTCTGGAAGTTTCTGACGTCCGAATCTTCATACGCGGTCAATAAGCGGGTCTTCAAGGTATTATATTTGTCAGTTGCGGGTGGGTTGTAAAGAATATCCGTGAGGTGCTGGAGGTCCGTTGCCTGTAGCTGTTGCAACACGTAGCGATATTTTTGATCATCTGAGGTCTTCAGCGGGTCCACGACGGCTTCGAATTGCACGAACCATGCTCGAGGAATTTCTCTCCAGAAAGGTAAAAGTCTGGATTGTATGGAAACAGCTGCCACGTCGAGTTCAAGCTTCGTTTCATTGGTCGCTTCGGTCTTCTCCATCACGTCGGGGTCACCAGATGTAGGGGTCGGTAAATGTAGCACGGAGCGTTAGTGAATTAAACACGAGGTTCAGATTAACAGTAATAATTTATTGCCACAGCACCCGATATTTATACACTTACAGAGAAAGGAGCAGCAGTCCATCTCCCTCGCACGCGCAGCGCGCTCGCTCGCACACTATAAATATGCGCGCCTCCGCGCGCCGGTGACTGAATGCACCACGAGCCCGACGCCGGTGAGCTTGTCGTCTCGTCGTTCGTCCGCTACGCAATCGCCTCTCGCGCTCCTTGTTAGCTCTGCAAGACCGCACCCGTTGTACCCAATTCGCATACTTTTGGCGGCGATATGTGGGTACGTGGGGTGGATCCCACAACCGCAATGTCTATTTCTACCGCCAAGCAACAGTGTGTATGCACTGTTGTATTTCGGTTTGAAGGACATTGTAGCCAGTATAACTACTGGACATAATGAGACTTAACATCTTATGTCTCAGGATGACGAGCGCAATGGAATGCCATACAGTACTTTGTAAGTCAAGGTACTGGATGGTGTTTCTACTGTTTATGGGTGGTCGTATCGCTTACCATCAGGCGAACGGCATGCTCGTCTCGTCATTCAATGCAATAAAAAAAAAAAAAAAAAAATGTGTGGAAATATTTCCCACTATCACGCCATTTAATGGTAAATTTTTTATGTTTCGCCATAACACGCGCCACACCCACACAAGTATTGTATAGTAAGAGAGTTATTACCGACATGCGATCCTACGCAACTTGACTCTTCGTTCTATAAACAAAGACTACTGTAATTAACTGGTCAGCTTCAAACATACATAGACTTGCTCGCGGCTCCGCCCGCATGAATTTCCGAGATAAAATTTCCGCGTAATATTTTCCCGGGATAAAAAGTAGCCTATGTGTTAATCCAGGACATGATCTACCCGTGTGCCAAATTTCATCGAAATCTGTTCAGTAGTTTTTGCGTGAAAGAGTAACAAACATACATCCATATATACATCCATTCTTACAAACTTTCGCGTTTCTAATATTAGTAGGATGAGTAACTTTCTATATACTAAATGGTAATTTCATAGGTAAATATGATAATACAATAGCAGCCTTAGTAAGGAACTTCTTCTTCTTCTTCAGCCTTTAGAAGTCCACTGCTGAACATAGGCCTCCCCCAAAGATTTCCAGACCAACCTGTCAGAATCGGCCTGCATCCAGCGGGTTCCTGCGACCTTTACAAGGTCGTCTGTCCATCTTGTAGGAGGACGTCCCACGTTGCGCTTTCTAAACAACGATGACGCCAGAAAGAAATAATCACTGGTCGTCAAAAACAACGATGCAGTGACTATCAATGAAGTAATCAACTATAATTAAAACATTTCTTTTATACAAATCACTTTCCTTTGATTGAAAAGCGTTCGGTATTCAAATCGCCATTTTGTTTTCGCGATAAAAGGTGACTGGTGCATTATATATCCATTATTTTTATTAAAGAAATTATTTGCTTGTGTGTTAGTAAGGGGCAAGAAAGATAATGTCCGCTTTTTGTATGGGTGTTGGGCCTCAAAATCTAACCAAAATCAATCTTTCTATCACATGGGACGGAATACGCTTGGCGAAAAGTGGGTGCACTAGTTCCGCCTCTGCCTATCCCTTCGGGGATAAAGGGCGTGAGCATGCGTTTTTAGGTGTCATTTTAAAGCAAGAGCGTTAAGAAGCATGTGTGGGATGACTGTGTGTGATAGAGTGCGGAAAACTATGGTGATGGACTTGTGTGGAGTGACAGAGGATGTAGTGACCAAAATTGAGAAGGGTATGCTAAGGTGGTTTGGGCATTTGGAAAGAATGGATGATAGGAGAATGACAAAGAGGATATATAAGGCGAGTGTGGATGGAAGGGCCGGCAGGGGTCGACCGCACCGAACCATCGAATGTCAGATATCAGTACCCTGAACCGGCGGGAGTGCATGAAAAGATTGATGAAGGTAGAGGAAGCGAAAGTAGTGTGCCAGAATCGAGCAAAGTGGCAATCCATAGTCTCTGCCTGCCCCTATGGGACAGAGGCGTGATAGTATGTATGTTTTAGGCAAAATAAAAATTACATAAATCTAAAAATCGGAGGACTTTAAAATTATACGATTTATTGCAAAGGCCTAGTTTTTGGGAGTACTATCCAAATATGTATAAAGTATCTTAGTTAGAATTATAAGCACGTTTTTGGACATGTCCTTTACAGTGTAAGCGTAAGCCGATTCCATCTTCAAAATTTTAAAATTACAAAAATATCGATATATTTTTTTTAAATTTGGCCATGCAGTTAACTATTATCATTAAGTACAAAGATAATATAACCACTACGTTAAATTAAGTATAACTAACTACTTCATTGATTTTGTGTAATTTGAAAATAGAACAGTAAAAAATGTCGCATGTTTTTTTTATAGTAAGCCGCTAGATTTTTTTTCTTTATGGCTTCGCCTTATAACCCTGTAGTTGATTTCGAAATTGTGGATTTTTAAATGGCCCGGCCATTGACAATAGTGCCGGCCTTTATAGGATAATAATAGAGATAATAGAAATCAGGATCTCTCCGGAAGGAGTACGTGGGTTCCAAAAATCTAAGTGAGCGAAACATTCGGAAAGGCTATATATATGCGATTGTTCATCTCCTAAGTGGTAGGTGTCCATATTCAACAAATGTAAAACGAGTATCATACACGAAAAACCAAATTTTTTCAATAAATCCAACACAAAGGGCGACGTGTTTAGCTATTTGACCTTTGGCATAACACGTTAGTTCCTTCGCCTCGGTTGCTTTTGTTTAGAAAAACTTATTTTTATACGTTAAGTAATTTCCACCTTATTGTAATACATTACAGTCGATATTAAATTTTTTCTCGTCAAGGGGATGAAAATATACCGTTCATCGAACTTCGGACTTTATTATAATTCAAAAAAGTCTACTATCAATTACATAAATTCATATAAACGTTTTCCTTGTGTTTTCTAATCGGATGTAACAAATTTAAATTAACTTCTTTCACTATGGTGTTAAGGTTCAATTTGAAGTATATGCGATCGTAAAGATATGTTTCTTATTTTTTAATCGGCCTTGTTACGTGCGTGTTCGCCCTTTGCGGTTAATTTGAATTTGGAATTCGGTGCCGACGCCAATCAGCCAGTGCTCTTTTCAAATATGCAAGAAAACAGTCCTGAATAATTTATTCAAATGTCAGTTTTGCTCCGTGTAAATAAAAGAACAGTGTGGCTGAACGTATATCGATTCTTTTGCCTATTCCATTAACGAAAAAATAAAAGAAACCTTTTTGCTGTCGTAGAATCTAAGGCCAATTAACTAAACTAAACTTGAAATCAAATAATATTTGTCGTTGGCGTAGCACAGCAACACAGCGCTTGTAGCCATAAAAAAAATAATCAAATAATATGTACCTACATACTATGGAGGGTGGAGTAATGAGAACGATCTTATATGGGAAACAAGTTGAAAAAGTGTCTAGCTGTAAATAGCATTTCCAAAACCGCCCATAATGGCGCTGGCGTAGATATGGTATGAACTATGAAATAGCACTTGTATAATGCGTTTAAAGTTATTTTACTTTTAGCTGTAAAGTTGGCTAACGTGAGCTCTATGTTGCCAGGTAAAGTTTTGTCTAATACCCCTATACGAAATATTAATCTACGCTATTTTAATCTATACTGATATTATAAAGAGGAAAGTTTTGATTGTTTATTTGTGTGCAGGACGCATGCGCAGAACGCACATTACAAGTAAAACGAAGGCATTGGCGCCTGCGCATTAAGTGCCACACGTTTTTTTTTTATGGTATAGGGGACAAACGAGCATACGGTTCACCTGATGGTAAGTGATCACCGCCGCCCATGAACATCTGCAATACCAGAGGGCACAGAGATGCGTTGCCGGCCTTTTAGGAACGATACGAGAGAGACGAACAAGCGCGAGAGCATGAGTGCAATCATGTCTTATCACTCCCAGTGTTATCGTGCCCCCACACGCGCAGTGTGAACGAACCAACGCTCAACCGAGTGTTATACGATAGCGTAGGGTTTTGCCTACCCCGCTACGGTAGCGGGGTTGTCGTATGTATGGAGTTAATAGAGTTATTGCCAAAATTAACACTTCTGTGCGTCAATTTTTATTAAATTTAGTATAAGTAATCAAATAACTTTTTGATTAACGCACATAGGTGATTGTAATTTGTATAGTATATAGAGCCCTTTAATATCTATGTGCCAACTGCCAAGGTATTAATAGTCTAGGACAACCGCCAGACCTTATCGTGACATACAAATATGTGCGCGTTGCTTAATGAAAATCGTCCTCCGAAAAGGGCCTGAATTTCAGGGCTCTCCTTAAGGTATAGCCCTGGAATACTTAAGTGAGCCCGGTTTACGGTAAAATCATTTCGAGCCAGTGAAAACCACCAAGAAAGAAACGGTCAGCAAGAAAGAAAAAGTCAGCAAGAAAGATGCTTTGGGTGAGTGAAAGGAGCGTATGCAGTTGCACCGCCCTCTCGCCATTTCGCTGCTACGAGCTACGACGCAGTACTGCGGGTCGCTACGCGTCGCCGCACTATTCGAGGATTTGGAACGGTTGAATAAACTTTTATGTTTAAATTTGTATATTTTTTTGTTGTTCCATCAATAAATCATTTTTTCTTTCTTTCTTACATACTGTGTGTAAATATACGTTTGTTTCTTAACTGTGTGTTTGACTTTGTAACTCGCCATAGCCATTCCTCTCACGCAATCCAGCAATAGCTTATGTAGTGGACGGTCGAGGCTGTCCATTACAGTTTGTAATGGATAAACCCAAAAACTGCTGGACCGATTTTGAAAATTCTTTCACTAATAGGAAGCTACATTACTCCTGAGTGCCATAGGCTACTTTTTATCCCGGGAAAATATTTTCATCTATGTTTGTTCGTTTGGTTGAACGCGCTAATCTCAGGAACTATTGAACCGATTTTGAAAATTCTTTCACTAATAGGAATAATTAATATTAATAGCTACATTACTCCTGAGTGCTATAGGCTACTTTATATCCCGGGAAAATATTTTTATCCTGGAA
This sequence comes from Sphinx pinastri, assembly GCA_947568825.1. Lineage (NCBI taxonomy): Eukaryota > Metazoa > Arthropoda > Insecta > Lepidoptera > Sphingidae > Sphinx > Sphinx pinastri. The sequence continues at coordinate 3,204,709 of OX387641.1, read as the reverse complement.
AAACTTTTTCAAGCAGGCGGAGCCGCGAGCAATACTAGTCCTACTAATATTATAAATGAGAAAGTTTGTAAATATGGATGTATGGATGTTTGATACTCTTTCATTCGAAAACTACTAAACGGATTTCAATGAAATTTGGCACACGGGTAGGTCATGTCCTAGATTAACACATATGCTACATTTTATCCCGGGAAAATATAAAGCGGGACTTCTATTCCGGGAAAACTCATTAACGCGGCCGGAGCCGCGGGCAAAAGCTAGTATTTCATAAAACGATATCACGGGTACTGTGCACAACATTCAACTATGCTATTTTTGAACTTTGAAAATGTTACGTGCATTAAAAATAATTAACAAAAATATTCCTGGTTTTCTTATGGGGCCCACGTTCGACGCCAGGTGTAACTCCGTCGGTTTTTTTTTTCAAGAAAAGACTGATTCCCAACAGAATGTTTTATTTTGATAAATACATTTATAGTTACAATGAAATAATGAACACTACTGCTCGGCTAGCGGTACGTTCCGAAATTCGGTCCCGGCGAGTTCGTAACGCGTCGTGACTGGTAATGCTGGCGGCTTACTCCGACGTATCTACAATTAAACAAATACGGTACAAAATATACAAGACTCTGCGGTTTCCGATTCTGATGAGTGAAAAAGTTCACACTTCGTGGTTGTTTACTTGGTTGTATGCCAAGCAGCAGAATGAATACTATGAAAGCCAATGATGTTTAAAGAAAAAGGTGTAGATGCGTTATAAACAGACTCCAAATGGCACAAGAAAATGAGCTAATTAGTACAATCGGCCTTAGTATCGTGACAGAATCTGTTGAAGTTAGACGTCTAAAGGATGTTTAATAATTTTTTTATATAATAATAATGAGAATTATGATATGCCGTAATACTTTCACGTGTCATATTATAGTTTGTTATTCTAATATTGATTTAACTATGTGTGGGATAATGTGCCGTTTTTTAAAGCCGAGTACAGTATAGATACCGTATCTCACACTTTTATTAAAATAGCATTGATGAAAGCATTGTAGTGTATTTACACACACATACTCACGCCTTTTATCCCCGAAAGGGTAGGCAGAGGCATAATTAGTCCACCCACTTTTCGCCGCGCGTATTCCGTCCCATGATGAGATAGGGGGCGAGCCTATCGCCATATTGGGCATAAATTTGAGACTCCGAGATGATACTGAATAGAAAAATCCAATATCAGTTTGCCCGAGCCGGGGATTAAACCCGAGACCTCTGCATTGCAGTCGTACCGTAATACAACTACGCCACCGAGGCAGCCTGTAGTGTATTTACGGAGATACAATATAGAAATAAATACATGTATATAATGCATATGCAATTAATTTCCGCTACCTTGAGGTAAGCCTTTGATAGCTGGTAATCCAGTTTACATAACTGTCATGACGGCGAGCCGTTGTCAAACATTTTCAAAGGGAATTATTTATTTGAACTTCATACAAAACATGTAAAGGCGGACTTAATGCCGAAGGCATTCTCTACCAGTCAACCTGGAATGATGCGGAGACAAAAACATAGTAGGTGTACGAAACTAATTTGGATCATAGTGCCGATTCAATTAAAATTATTGGCACTTTATTGGGCTTTTCTTCCTGAAAAACCTTACACACCGATAGCACGATTTTTGTGCCTCTCATTTATATCCTTTTAGGCATGATGCGATATCTATAATCACTAATTTAAAAGAATACAAATTAAATTAATATTAAAATAACCCAGACACAAAAAGCATGTAAAAAGTTTAAAAATGAAAGTCTTTGTCGCTTAAGTACCTAGTAATATTTTGACCCAAGCGTCGTCGCGTCGGGGGTCCGCCAAAGAAATATTTTCATCACCCTGGTCCGGAGTTCGGTCCCTCGTCGGTTCGGTCATATAACTATGAATATAATCGGTAAAATAACTGTGAATAGATAATAGACGGATTCCAGTGTGCCTAGTTAAAAAGAAGAATAATAATAATACTACGTACCCCGATTCCGTGGGGGCTAAATGAGACCCCCTGACCCTTGGCTTGCCTTAACTGGCCGGCTAGGGGTGGAAATCGCAAGAGCTAAAACCTGAAGCTCCAGGGTGGAAGTGCTCAAGCTGCGTAATAGCGAGGAAACCCGCTCCGGGACGCGTTAGCGACCCGCGATGGTGAAATCGGTGCACACCTCTCGACACCCTTTAGCCACCCACACCGATGTTGCGTCCTTGGCATGCGCCGCTTTTGGGATGCCCATCTAGTGAGATTGAATACAAATGATTGAGACATTTTACTTGGCAGGCGTCCCGTTGTCTCAATCAATAGCCCAGCAACCAGTCCAGCTAGATCCCATCCATAGACCCAATTAATTCCCATCTACTCTGCAATAGTCCTTACACCTTGCAGGCGCTGTCTTTGGTTGTATTTCTTCCATAAATGCAGACAGAGATAGTACCTGCATGGTGTACATATCCCAACTATATTAAAGTATCTTTAAGGGGCCTCTACGTGTTGGATCTGTATCCCCACGCAAGCCTTCCAAAAGGACCGGCCTTCGTGCCGTGATATTCCACAGGAAAGATACAATAATAATGAACTCTTTATTGTATAACCAATAAACATACAGAAATAACATTTCAACAACAACATCAAATAAAAAACAGAATGCGAGACATGGTTCTACAATGGGCGGTCTTATCGCTAAAAGCGATTTCTTCCAGACAACCTTTGGATGGACAGAAACAGATGTAAAATGTAGATGGCGGTGTACAATAAAGAGAAAAAGGGAGAGAATAAACAAAACAAAAAACACTTAAATTATTCAATGTAAAATACATATATGTCGGAGACAAATAGATGGCGCTTCACTAAAATAAAATAAGTTTGTAACAACTGACAACAGATGGCACCACATTCGAATGATTATTAACGGAAACGTCAAGCGAGAAGCTTGAGTGAGGTCGCCACTGGACTAGCCAAACTAGTTTGACAATTGAAATGTCACCTGAGGCCTATATAAGGTCTAGCTCTCAAGAAAAATAGTCAGTGATCGAGCGGGAGCGCAAGAGAGAACATTGGATTGGCCTGTCTCGTGACGAACTCGCTGCGTTATCCGTCCTACGTCATGGAAGAAATTATCGTAGTACCAGCTATCTTCGACATCAGAAGTGGGATAAACAATCTATGCCCACAGAAATGGATTGTGCTCACTACATATGTACGCTATGTGGAATATATCCTACGATGGAGATATTTGACTACCCGCAATTTACGTGAAGAAAGAAATTGCGCTAATATCTGAATAAGAACTAGCCTACAATGTGAATAAAAGTGGACGCTATGTGTAACATGGCCATCGTCTTCTTAGCTGTGAGGATATTTTCTACCTTAGACAGGGTTGTTGGCAATGGTGTCTACATGTACGGCAATTGGGAAACTAGTGCTGAAACGTTCCTGAAGGCGTGCCGTTTATGGTGTGACAAGCACCGTGGTGTTGATAGTGACAGAACTGACAGGGACATCCGTGATTGCATCAGTAGAGGAAATCTGGTATCGTATTACCCATTACCCTTGTGTGAGGGTTCTGGTTTCTTTTTATTTCTTGGTTTGCAAATAGTGAGATCTTGTTTAACAGGGGGCATGTGCAGACATGGATTAACGAGTAATTCGTGGTTATTGTTGGTATAGAGCCGTCCTTAAACTTAAGGCCTTGGAGAAAGAAAATACCTGTTGTAGTAAACAATGACTGTACATGGCCTTGGTTGACAAAAGTGATCTAGGTGAAGGTATAGTGTTCGGTTTGAAGGAGTGCTGGCCTTCCTTGGTCAAAGCTTCGAATCGCAATACTGCACTGTTCAAAATTTTGGATTAAGAGCGCTACGTGCGATAATTTTGAGGTTGTCATGTTAAGATGACTACTGAATTTCTGCTCAAAGATTGATGAGACTTGACTAAAGTCTAGGATAGGGTGAACGGTTTGACGCTGTTGTGATATTTTTGATTGCAGAACTGAAGATCCTTGCAGGTTAGAAAACTGCATAAACCGTGACTACTGAAGAGCCTCTGTGGGATCCGTTGGTGGATCTTAGCTGCGGCGATACAAGATGTTTGGTATCGTATCACCCGTAACCCTGGTTTGAGGGTTCTAGTTTCTATTATTTTCCTGTACCCGTTGCAAGTATTGGAATCTCATTTTACCATTTGGTAAATGACTGGTTCATGACTTGAGAATCGAGATGATGTCCAACTTACATCGCAAGTAGATTTCCCTGTTGTAGCAATGGGATGGCTGTTTAGAAAGTCTGACACGAGTCTTAATGTAAAGTCAGAATGGGCCGAGCCTTGTAATGCTGCTGTGTTTATTTTCTGATTGCAGATATTGGAAATCACTGCTGGCAGTGCCGCGTGTGACATGTCCGTTTCGGTAGGACGGTGTGCGGTGTAATGCAGCTGGTGAGCAGCTTCCGAGAGAAGATCTCCACAGATCGTCAATGACACTCACTTCACTTAAATAACTATTGAGTTGTATTCAGTGTGATCATTTACGGACGGCTGTGTTGCCGAAGAGTTAACCGTCATTTCTTCTCACCACGTGACACTGGGAGGTGATGGTGAGGGGGCATTTTGAGGGTGATGTGTTATCCTTGTTGCGTTGGTGCGCTAGCAAGATGAGCCGTTGGTGCGGCGATGTGTTATCCTTGTTGCGTTGGTGCGCTAGCAAGATGAGCCGTTGGTGCGGCGATGTGTTATCTTTGTTGCGTTGGTGCGCTAGCAAGATGAGCCGTTGGTGCGGCGATGTGTTATCCTTGTTGCGTTGGTGCGCTAGCAAGATGAGCCGTTGGTGCGGCGATGTGTTATCTTTGTTGCGTTGGTGCGCTAGCAAGATGAGCCGTTGGTGCGGCGATGTGTTATCCTTGTTGCGTTGGTGCGCTAGCAAGATGAGCCGTTGGTGCGGCGATGTGTTATCCTTGTTGCGTTGGTGCGCTAGCAAGATGAGCCGTTGTTGCGGCGATGTGTTATCCTTGTCGCGTTAGTGCGCTAGCAAGATGAGCCGTTGGTGCGGCGATGTGTTATCCTTGTTGCGTTGGTGCGCTAGCAAGATGAGCCGTTGTTGCGGCGATGTGTTATCCTTGTCGCGTTAGTGCGCTAGCAAGATGAGCCGTTGGTGCGGCGATGTTTGCATTGGTGTGCAAGCAAAATGAACTGTCGGTGCGGAGATGTTTGCATTGGTGTGCAAGCAAGATGAACCGTTGGTGCGAAGATGTTTGAATTGGTGTGCAAGCAAGATGAACCGTTGGTGCGAAGATGTTTGCATTGGTGTGCAAGCAAGATGAACCGTTGGTGCGGAGATCTTTGCATTGGTGTGCAGGCAAGATGAGCCGTTGATGCGGCGGTGTTTGCATTTGTGTTCAAGCAAGATGAACCGCTGGTGCGGAGATGTTTGCATTGGTGTGCAAGCAAGATGAAGCGTTGGTGCGGAGATGTTCACATTTGTGTGCAGGCAAGATCAGCCGTTGGTGCGGAGATGTCTGCATTGGTGTGCAAGCAAGATGAACAGTTGGTGCGGAGATGTTTACATGTGGGTGCAAGCAAGATAAGCCGTTGGTATGGCGGTGTATTATTCTCATTTGCGTAGATGCATAGATGACTTGGGCCGTTCACGCGGTGATGTGTTGTTTGCGTTGGTGCGCAAGGCGAGATGACCTGTTGGTACGATGAAGTGTGTTGAGGTATGGGGGTGACGAGCCGTTGGAGCGGCGCTTAGTGCAGTTATTGTTCTTTGAGTAAATGAGACTAATCGTTGGCAGTATAGTGATCCTTGTTTGTGGAAACAAGATAAGCCATTGGAAAGATTATAATAAGTGTGGTTGTACTCATGAAAACGTGCAACTAATAAAAAATTGGGATAGTAAATTAACTTACTATGGTAACCTGTGCACACGGTCACAGAGTTGACGCGTGGCGCATGTGTCGGTCACAGGGATGACTCTGTTGGCGAGTCAATTATGCTCACAGGAATGATTGTTTTAGTTTTGATTATGGTCACTACGATGACTATAGAAATAATTTTATATCACGGTAGTAATAAGTGTTAATTGATTTTATTCTTCATAAGTGTGGTGACAGTGGTGAGTTCGGTAATAGTGATGAGTGAATTTTGGTTCTGGTAGAAGCTCGGGTAAGGACTCTATCAGCTTTATTTCGCTCGACCGTGCTAATACTATTGTGTAGTCGTGGCCCAGTGGAAATTCGGTGTCTCTCGAGGCAACTCTAATAGTCCGTGGGTTGCGGCTTGCGTTTGGCACTGGTCGAGGCTGTGGTTTGTAGAGATCATACTATATAGTGCTCCACGAGATGGATATGCGTTTGTAAGATGCGATCCACGGGATGGACACGCAAGTGAGAGTCACGATCCACTAGAGGGTTATCAAGACAGCAATACGCTGGTTGGCTGCGAGAGTCGTGGCACAAAAATGGAAAACTCGTTGTTGCGTGTCCTAGTGGGGAACGCATGATGGAGGCATATCCCGGGAGACTTGTGCTTGGTGGCACAAGTGGGTAGTAGAACGCCCGATGAAGTCATGTACTGAGAGGATTGTGCTTGATGAAGGAACAATGTCTGAGCGTTTAGTGACGTTTGAAATTGTCTGGTAAAGTTAGCAAGTGATGATATTGTTGACAGTAGAGTTTGATGCCTAATCGAAACTTAAGTTGAAGATGGACCTTCAGCAATTTTGACATTCTATCAACTGTATTGTAGTGTGTGCCTGGAGTATTCTTTTGAAGATGATTGTGCTTTGTGTCAATCAGAGTAACACACGGGGACGTGTGTGTCGCAGGATGGCCGTGTCGGAGACAAATAGATGGCGCTTCACTAAAATAAAATAAGTTTGTAACAACTGACAACAGATGGCACCACATTCGAATGATTATTAACGGAAACGTCAAGCGAGAAGCTTGAGTGAGGTCGCCACTGGACTAGCCAAACTAGTTTGACAATTGAAATGTCACCTGAGGCCTATATAAGGTCTAGCTCTCAAGAAAAATAGTCAGTGATCGAGCGGGAGCGCAAGAGAGAACATTGGATTGGCCTGTCTCGTGACGAACTCGCTGCGTTATCCGTCCTACGTCATGGAAGAAATTATCGTAGTACCAGCTATCTTCGACATATATATTACGAACACACATATATACAATATATATATTAATGCTAATACATATTAATAAAGTACAAGGTATCTATAATAGATAAACATACATATTAAACAAGTTCATGTTACAGTGAAAGAAAGTGATGCTTTATCATTTTTTTTAACGATGGTAGCGATTTTGCTTGCCTGATTGTTAAAGGTAGTGCATTCCAGAGCCGGACAGCTTGTACAGTGAAAGATAAATTATAAAATTGAGACGTATGGGAAGGTGTTTTGAGTTGGAGAGTCTGGGAGGAGCGCAAGGAACGGGAATGTGTGTGGTGTAAATATTCAAAGCGATTTTTAAGGTAACAAGGAGTAGTTGGATTAAAGAGAATATTGTACAACAAGGAAAGGATGTGCGCATTTCGGCGAAAGCGGATGGGTAACCATTTCAGCTTCTTTCGATATTCGGAAACATGATCATATTTGCGAAGGCCAAAGATGAATCTAATACAGAAATTTTGAAGACGTTCAAGTTTATTGAGCTGTTCTTCGGTTAAATCTGAATATGAGGCGTCAGCATAGTCTAGAATTGGGAGTAAGAGGGATTGTGCGAGTGCAATTTTAGTGGACGTAGGCAGAAAGTTTTGTAGTCTTTTGATGGAGTGAGCGGATGCATATAACTTGCGGCTCATTTCAGTTACTTGCGGAGTCCAAGACATTTTTCGGTCAAATATTACACCAAGATTCTTGACGGTTTCACTGATTGGAATATAAGTTCCATCAAAAATTATTTGTGGCAGCTGGGACCAATCAATTTTGGATATCATCCTTGAACTACCCATTACGATGGTTTCACTGGGTTGATTCTGAGACCAAAAGATTTACTCCAGTCAGCAATTTTACTTAAATCATTATTTGTTATCTTTATGGCCTCAGATAGATGATCTGTCAAGGACTGCGTATAGATTTGTAAGTCGTCAGCATAAAGGTTGTAGGAAGAAGTAAGTTGTTGAGAAATCGAATGAATAAAAATGGAAAATAAGATAGGAGATAAAACGCCGCCCTGAGGTACACCGGCAGTTGTAACACACCACGATGAGAAATTCTCGTCAATGCGGACACGCTGACGGCGACCATACAGATAACTACGAAACCAATCAATCACCCTCGGAGATATGTTAAGAGAACTCAGAAGCCCAATCAAAACGTCAAAATCCACGTTATTGAACGCATATTTGCTGACTAGAGTTGTTAGTGGCAGTACACTGTAGGGGAGCGGAGGAATGGGGTCCTACTAAGGGAAATAGTCAATAAAACTCATATTTATAGAAAGTATAGTTTTTTAAAATCAGAATCATGAATCTTACTTATCTAACTACAAAATAATCATAACTTCAATGTTTTAAAAAAAATGTTTAAGAAAAACAAAAAACCCGACTGCGTCAATATCTGCTATCTTTATTAAATTCATTGAAGAACTGGGGTATTACCCCATAATAGCTCATTCGTTAGTAGTAATTAGGCTGTCATTAGACAGCGAAGTAGGCTCCTATTAACCAGCGACCACCATCTTAGATTTTAAACGAAAACATAATTACCTAGCTATCATATTTTAAATGCAGAAACATATAATTAGATAGATCTGGTCGTAAGATCAATATGCACAAATTGTAATAAACATGTATATTAATACTTACATGGGGTTTGGAATGTCGTGAATTCCTATAATCACAGAGTGAAAAACCGACGACCGTCGGAATGCGTGACACTGTCGAGTCAAGCGAGTGGGCCGAACCTAGTTCCAGTGTTGCCGTTTGACGAAAAAAAAGCACTAGACCCTTATTAAACATGCGCTATATCTTGTGAAAATCTGACTAGATTCTGCTAAACAATGTTATGAATATAAAAAGCGCCAGATTCCACTAGACTTTTTTTGTGCGTAGTTATGACATACAAAGCGTTAACGACCCTTGAAAAGCTCTAGATCTAGCGCGAAAAGCGCTAAAACGGTAACACTGCCTAGTCCATGTTATACGAAGGCTTCCCAGTGGCGCCTGAGCAAATACCAGTCGTATTTATGCCTATATTCACACCGCTTCCATAACCCACGCGCTCCCATTACCCCCCGCTCCCCTACAATGTGCTTGTTGCCGCCAATATAAAGTTCCGCTATTTTAAATGTAACTACTGCATAGAAAGTGCAGCACTTACTATAATGTTTTGCGTCGTTATGAACGAACACATAAATAATCTAAACACAGTTTTTATAAACTGTTCGTCAGCATTAATTGTTCTTATACTACGGCAGAAAGGAAAGATCAAACAAAACGCTTCTTTTAATATAAGTCACATTATAAACCTATGTATAATAACAGGAACATACCCAACAGATCTCAAATTAACAATAATACCGCCACTATTTAAAAAAGATAATAAACAGTTAATAGAAAATTACAGACCGATTGCACTGATATCAATATTTTCAAAAAAAATTAAGAAGTATTTCTATGAAGAAATCAATGCATACATGTGGGATGAGGGGCGACAAAAACTCGTATAATCACGCTTGAATCTTTCTTTACTTCTCAACTTAAATTTACTAATTACAAATTAGCGCGCACACCGGCGCGTGTATTTACTCCGCAGCCGCCATAGCCGAATTGCGAGAGCGAGACAGAGCCATCTCGTGTCTCGCGTGCACCCCCGACCAGATACACGTACAAAATACTTAACTGAATTTTCTTTAATACGATCGGATATAATTCCCCACAACTCGGCCATCCTCCAAGGAGTCTGGCCCCAGACTCAACTAAACACTTACTAAATTTATATGAAATACCAACAAATTAATAAACAAGGCCTCGGCTACAGGCATCATCAACACAGTAACTATTAGAGGATACAATACAAATATACTAGTATGATACTATATTGACTTTAATAACACTACAGTTAATGACAACAAACACTATAATATCATTCGGAAAATTACTCTTTAAATTACAGTTTCTTTAAATTTACTAGTTTCAATCATAATCAACAATTTTTAAGTTTTTTTTTGTAATATCACCTTCCAACACAAATATCAAATCCCAATGTAACCCAAGTTACATCAGTGTAAAAAGTACAAACCCATACAAAACACAGGTATACTACCTTCCTACTCAATTCTCAAGATAACTTATATCTAACAGTGCAAAGCACAATATTTATTCAGGGTACATAAGTTGTCATGTCCCGTGAAACAAAATATTCTTTAAATATGCAACATGCACATCCAACAGAAATCTTACATGTTAAGTCAGCTAGGTACATTCTACTACACACAACTGAAATAACAACATGTTAAATATAGTTAATGCCACTATCAACATTATTTTATATATTTTTTATTTCTACTTATTTATTTACCAGCAATGATGTTATTAATATTGGTAATGCCAGAGACACAACGCTACACAAGATCAAATTTAGTTTACATCTTATCACCTATATTGTACTTACTTTTCAAATACGATTATCATATTTTAAATGTTTAAATAAACACACAACAAATTTACGAAAATAAATGTTAAACATGTCACCTGATACTGGCCAAACCTTCATGTGGTCAGCAGCAGAGGAGGTCTTGCTAGGCCCCTCTGTACAACTGTTTACCTTTACCATCTCATAACGATCTCGCCCCAATACCTTGGTTACCCTATATGGACCTAGGAACTTGGGTCTTAACTTCATGTGAGTACCAAACTGGGTCCTTTGAATAGCCACATGATCTCCTATAGAATATTTTGTACTATCCTTTCTCTTCCTGTTATAAGTTTTTCTGTTCTCCTCTTGCATTTTATATATTTGCGTTTTAGCCTTTACTCTTAAATATTCTCTTTCTAGTATAAAATTTTCTTTATATTCTGCTTCTAACATTGACATCAATTCAATGTCTTCTTTTTGCTTCATTTTACATCCAGTTAGCAGTTCAAATGGTGACATAGCAATACTTCTTTGATATGTGCTGTTAATTGCCCTCTGCACCCTACTGACATGACGGTACCACATCTTGTCATCTTCTAAGCATAGCTTAGTTAATACAGATACCACAATCCTGTGGATGCGCTCCACCTGACCATTCCCCCGTGGTATCCCAGTGGTCACTTTAATGTGCTGGATATTTTCTGTAGCACAATGTTCTGCAAAATCAGTACTTATAAAAGCGGCACCTTTGTCAGAAATAATTCTCTGTGGGTTACCCCACGTCTGCTGATGTATTTTAAGTTTGTCTATTGTTTCCTTTGAATTTGTTGTTTTGGTCGGAAACAACCATACAAATTTCGTAAAACCATCTACCATAGTCAATATATAATTGTACTGCTTCTTGGTCTCACACAATGGTCCTATGTGATCACAGTGTAAGGTGTCCAATGGAACATTTCCCTTATCAATGCTGTTCAAAAAGCCTTCTTGCCTTCCCGACTTCTTCATTGCCATTAAACATGGAATACATGAAATTAACACCTCTTCAATCTTCTTTATTACATCTTTAATATAAAAATCCTTGTTTAATAACTCTAACATCTTCTTCTTTCCAAAATGTCCATTTTCATGGGTACTCTTTATTATCTCATAATCCAAACATTTAGGTATCACCAATAGTCCTTCTGTTCCTTTATACAGTAAGCCATCTCGCTCATAGTAATCTAAATATTGTTTTTCTTTCACTATATCCAATATAGCTCTTTCTCCGTCATCAATCTCTTGAGCTCTTCTTATTTGTTCGTAGATCTTCCTAGTGACTACACCAATATAGGGATTACGGCTAAGGGCATCCACATGTCTCATTCTGGTACCTGCCCTATGCTCCACAGTGTAATCATATTCCTGCAACAATAAGACCCATCTAGCCACTCGTGTAGACAAGTCTTTCTTTCTGAGTGTCATCTCAAAAGCTAAACAATCTGTTACTATTTTGAATGGTATACCCAACAAGTATCTTCTGAATTTCTTAACACCTTCTACCACAGCTAAAGCTTCTAATTCATAACTAGTGTATTTTTTCTCAGCGTCTGTAGTTTTCTTACTCATATAGTATACAGGATGCAGTTGCTGGTCAATAGGGTCTTTTTGCATCAAAATAGCAGAAAATGCTTGTTGCGAAGCATCTGTATGCATTTCTGTGCTCAATCCGGGATTAAATAATTTTAAGACTGGTTGTTCTGACAAAGTCTTTTTCAGTACTTCAAAAGCAACCATATGTTCATCATTAAATTCAAATTTACAATTCTTTTTCAACAAATCCGTTAGTGGCTTAGCCAAAGCAGCATAACCTTCAATAAATTTTCTGAAGTAAGAAGTAAGACCAATAAAACTTTGTATCTGTTTATATGTCTTTGGGATTGGATATTTCATCACAGCTTCAACTTTATCCATCGATGGTCTAACCGTGCCATTCTGCACAATGTGGCCAAGGTACTCTACTTGTGTGGTAAGCAAGTCACTCTTCTCCCAGTTAATTATTAAACCATACTCAGCTGCCACTCCTAAAACAAGTTTTAACCTATCTAGGCCTTCCTCATATGTCTTGGCCGAGATAATTATATCGTCTATGAATATTAATAAAAATCCTTTAGGCAACAACTCACGAAATATGGCATTAATAAATCTAGTAAAATAGTTAGGACAAATAGTTAAACCAAATGGTGCTCTTGTGAATTCAAATTGCCCTGAAGGGGTCACGAAGGAAGTATATTTAATACAGTTTTCTTTAATTTTCAAATGGAAAAAAGCATCTTTTAAATCTAACTTACTGTATATTGCAGCCTCAGACAACCTATCCAAATGATCATCAATTACTGGCAAAGGAAAGTGATCTTTCACCATCTTCTCATTTACTTTACGGTAATCTACACAAACCCGTGTTTGACCATTCTTTTTCTTAATTAACACCAAAGGGCTAGCATATTCGGAAAAACTAGGTCTGACAATACCTTTTTGCAGCCATTCTTCTACTTGCTTATCTACCACCAGCCGCTCTTGAGCTGACAAACGCCTTGGACACTGCGACACAGGAATATTGTCCTTCAACACAATGACCATCTCCAGCGGTGTCTCCTTAGTTTGGACAGGCTTGTAACCCTCCACCAGGTCACACACAGCACCTTGAATACCTGAAGGAATATGACTCAACGGAGTACATTCTGTATCTGTAAGCAAACAACTTAACAATTCACCCTCACCTTGAGGCATAATATTCACAACCCCCTTTTCAATAACAACTTTAACATCATCTAAGAAAGGTTGACCTAAAATCATCTTATATGGCATTGTATCTCTGGGCACAATATAATATGTTACATTATAAAAGTTATCATCAATCTTTACATCAATTTTAAACTTGCCTACCGCTACTACTTTGCTATAGCCTAAACCTGTTAACACTATAAAGGGTGTAAAAGACAGCCTACCGAAAAATGATACCAGGTGTTCAGTACATGATTCTGATACCCCCTGCGTTTGAATTTTTCGTCGGTCTTTTCATGAATTTTTGTAATTTTTTTTCAATGATAACGCAATAAAATCGATACTATTCACTAACACAACCCCACTTTCATTAAAATAACAAGAAGTACATTATTTTCATAATAACAGAAATGTATGCAGAAAAGATAAAATGTACGCACGCGCCCCCCGTCAGCTGTTTTGAAATAGGTATACAGCGCCACGCGCGCCGCGTGCAATGGCCTCGCTGCGCCGCGCCGGGCGGCCGGCCGCCGCGCCGGCCCAAAGGCGCGCCGACGCGCGCGGCGTCCTTTGACTACGAGCGACGAGCGTTGCAATTTTTGGATTATAGAAAATGTGGATTGGACTTATTTAATTTCACTCCTCAATTCATTAACTATGAACGCGAAGTTGTGTTTTTTATGAAATAATAATGAAATAACGTTTTTTATTAGTGCTAAAGTAAGCCTTCTTTTAATATTTTTTTTATTTAACATTAAAAAGTATTTACAATATCACTTGTAGGAGTTTAAAAAAAAAATCTTTGTTAGCTAGTATTAACGGTGAAGGAATATCACAATTTTCCAAACTCGTAAATGTGATCAACTACCATACTTACCACATCATTACAAAACTTGGGTGCACTAAGCAATAAAATCTTTTCATTTGTGACGAAACAGGGAATCTTATTTATATAAATGCCCAACTATGGATCCGGCAAATTATTCGTTATTAGGTACTTCAAGACGCAAATAAATTTAATGAAAATGACCGATCCAAATGTTATAAGTCTAGGTAATTTCTTTGAGCGACGCGTGCGACTCGCAAGTAGGTCTACTTTTGGCCCCTGGCGGGTGGCGCGGCGGTTTGTTTGTTAGTTCCGACGCACCTTTCGTCTTGTGCGGATCGTATTTTTTCGTGACGTTCTTATTAATGAGGATTTGTGGTTTATGGGTTAGTTCTTTTCTCAGGATTTCCAGGAAGAACAAGTGTTTTTTTAATGTCTCGGGAGCGGAATAGTGAAATACCTTGACAGTTTCAGTGCACGTGGATATGGACAAATGATAATGTGTTACGGTGAAGCTCGAGGCAAAGAGCAACAAGCTCTTCGACTTTATGGAGAAAAGTATCCTTTTAATCGGCACCCAATTTGTACGAATAACGTACAAGTTTAATTAGGTTAAATTATGTTATTGCAACTAAACACTTTACGTTTAATGCCCAATAACTGTATGTAACATCGTGTATTAAATCAGTGTGCAATCAACAGTCACTCCGGGCGTTTCATTTTTTATATCATTCCTTGTCCGTTATAATATCAGTCCATCATCTATTACTACTTATCATTTATCATTTTCACCAGTGTAAGGGAAGCATATACCCGTACATTGTTTGGTCCTTCGAGCCGGATATATCAGATTCATCTGCGTATAGTGTGTCGCGTCCCTGATCGTTGGACATTATAATCTAGAACTGGTCTTCCATGTGAAACTCTTCATCAAGTGAACTACGCAACTAGTGAAATCGTAGTGAGTAGCAGCATTACGTCGAGCCCTGCCTGGCAGAATCATTCGAGGCTGTTGGCAAATCAGCTACAAATCGGTAATCAACTGGGCTCCGCGGTGAGACTACTCTACTACATCAATATCTTCAGGTCTCCGAGCGATCATCGTAAAAGTAAGTCCGTTCCATTTTAATTTGATATCATGGTATCCTCATTAATACAACGTCAAAAGGAGCTTATCGAAAGTCTAAAAAAAATCCAAATTAACTTTAAAAAAGATCCATTATCAAGAAAAACTCAAGAATACATTCAGGTCAGGCTTGAATCCTTAGACAACCTCTGGGGAGAGTTCTTGATAAACCATGAAGATTTGGTAGCAAATAGGGCAGACGCAGAGGAATACTTTACGAGCACGATTTACGAAGCAGGAAAAGAAATTTATATTTCTACTCGAGATCTTCTGACTTCATTTGCCTCGGGTTCATCATCAGCGAAGACTGTTGAAGAAAAAGCAGTACAACCTAGCGGAGAGCTAGACTCATTACTCTCCTTACAAAGAACCTACTTTCGGGCGTTGGATAGAGTCATAAAAGGCATTGACCTAGGCAGTCTAACAGAAAAATGGGAGTTGGAAGACAAGTTACGTAACATTCAGTCTAAGTGGGATAGTATTGAGGATTTGCATATTAAAATAGACAATATATTAGTAGGTGGAGACATCAACTATGATAGGGAGTTTGCTAAGTACGAAGGATTATTTGAGATTACGAAGAATAGTCTTTATAAGAAAATATCAAACACCGTGCATTTACAGGAGTCTACGCCTCAGCTCGATATACCCACTTTTACAGGAAAATATACTCAGTGGCCTACGTTTTATGACTTATTTTGTGAGGCCATTCATAACAACACGTCTTTAACGAGAGCTCAAAAACTTCAGCACTTAAAGGGTAAAGTCAAGGGAGAGCCGGAACGTATTATTCAACATCTACACATTTCATCCGAAAATTACGAAACCGCGTTGGACATATTAGTTCATCGGTATAACAATCCCCAAGTCATATTTTCAAAGCAGATTGAAATATTTTTGAATCAGCATGCTATCACCAAGCGGTCATCCTTTGAGCTAAAAAATATGTATGACACTACCACAGAATGCATTCACGCCATCCATAATCTCGGCGTGGATACTACTTCATGGGACCCACTATTAGTTCACTTATTATGTAAGAAATTGGATCAAGAAACGTATACTGACTACAAACAGTTTCGCAAATCCCCGCGAGAGCTACCAACGATAAGTGAATTTATGACGTTTTTAGAAGGCAAGTATCAAGCGCTGGAGCCGACCTATAGAAGGGAGAAAGAATCATCATTAAATTTAGCTCATAGCAAGAAATTATCTCCATATCAGAATAGCGGCCTGCCGCCTACGCGTTATAACGCAGTAAAATTATACCAAGTTGGGAATAAAAATTATCAACACAATCCTCAAGTATACCAACCTATTAATAAGAACTATCAAGCTCTGGCAGCTTACGTTGCTAATTGTCCATTATGTAATCTACCACACGAGTTATTTAAATGCAAAAAATTCATTAATATGACACCCGACATGCAATTGAAGACAATAACAAGATTACAAGTCTGTTCAAACTGCTTATATCGGCATTACGATAAACCATGTAGGTCAACTAAAAGGTGCAAGGAATGTAATCGCGAACATAACACTCTATTGCATCAGGCTTTTTCTAAATCGGTGCCGAGTCTTTACACCAGTAACAATATTAACAGTACAGCACTTCCGCGTATATTGACTCAAGCGAATGCCATGCCTGAAATACCAGTATCGTCTACTTCAGCCGATCAGAATAAATACGTGTTTCATGTCTCCTCCGAAGAGGAGGAGTCTGTACTTGCAACTGCGCTAATTAATTTGCGATCATCCGATGGTACATTTATTACTATGAGAGCCTTGCTGGATCCAGCCTCCCAAGTCTCCCTTATATCAGAAAGAGCTGTACAATTATTGGGTTTGAAAAGACTAAGGCCTACAATGTCTTTGTCCGGGATAGATCTATGTACCAAACAGAGTAAGGGCATGGTCATTATTACATGTCAATCGTTGCACGAAGCCTCTTATCAATTTGACACGGACGCATATATCGTATCAAGAGTCGTTAAAGATTTACCTAACACTACATTCCCGCAGCAGCCATGGACCTATTTGCAAGGTTTACAACTAGCCGACCCCGATTTTAACATATCAAGAAGAATTGATATCCTTCTAAATGTAGATGTATATGCGAAAATTATCAAAAGTGGTTTAATTAAGGGTCCGGAAGGGGCGCCTATGGCACAAAATACTTACCTGGGTTGGGTCGTATCTGGTAACACAAAAACATTAAACTGCCATGTCGTACTGAAGGATATGGTGGACTTGTCAAAATTTTGGGAAATTGAAGACGTAAATGATTCCTCACCGGCACTATCCGATGCGGATAACTATTGTGAGGCCTTGTATCAAGAGACTACCAGGCGGTTACAGAATGGTACTTATGAAGTAGCTATACCAATGATGCCAGGATATCAGGAGAAGCTAGGAGCATCTAAAGGTCGAGCTGTAGCCCAATTTAAGCAACTAGAACAACGGCTAGCTAGAAATCAGACATTGGCAGAAGGCTACAAACAATTCATGACCGAATATATTGACCTACAACACATGCGTCCTGTGGACAACCCACTCGAAAAATCTAACTTTTTACCCCATCATGGCGTATTAAAGGCTGACTCGGACACGACAAAGTTACGCGTCGTATTCAATGCGTCATCAAAGACTACGTCCGGCAAAAGCCTTAACGATCTGATGTATAGCGGGCCTAACTTACAGCAAGATCTATCACTAATTATTATGACCTGGAGAACATATAGATATGTTATAACAGCAGATATAGAGAAAATGTTCCGGCAGATCCAAGTAAGAAGATCTGATCAACATCTCCAGTCGATAATATGGAGAACGTCACCCACCCATCCACTTCAAACGTATCACCTAACTACTGTTACATATGGAACAAAGGCAGCTCCATTCCTGGCAATGCGTACACTGAAACAACTAGCCAAGGATGAAGCTCATGTGTACCCACTCGCAGCTAAAGCAATTGGAAACTCGTTTTACATGGATGATTTGTTGACAGGTCACAACTCCGCAGAAAGGGTTGTTGAATTATTAAGGCAACTTATTTCAGTTTTTAAAGCGGGTAATATGAATTTGAGGAAATGGTCTAGCAATAGCTCCGAAATTCTGAGAACATTGCCTAGCGATCTATTACATCAACCTAATAATGGAACATTTGAGTTTAAGTCTCCCGAATCAAGAAAGTCGCTTGGTTTGAAATGGATCCCATACAATGATACATTCACATTTCATAATCCGTTTCAACAGAATGGCAATATCGAAGTCATTACCAAGCGACAACTATTATCTGAAATATCTAAAATATTTGATCCGCTAGGCTGGCTGTCTCCGTTATCCATACGAGCTAAATTTATTTTCCAAAGCACATGGGGTACAAAACTAGGATGGGATTCCGTGGTATCATCGGAAACCAAAGATCAATGGTTAAAGCTTCAAGCAGACTTTATGGATCTCGAAAACCTACACATTCCCCGGCATTTAGGTGACACGAATTATGAAACAACTTTACACGCTTTCTGTGACGCATCAGAAAAGGCGTACGCATGTGCAATTTATTTGCTTGCAATCGACAATAAAGGAGTATGTACATCTACACTAGTAGCTGGAAAAACGAAACTCGCTCCTCTAGCGAAGAAAATTTCGCTACCGCGGCTAGAGCTCTGTGCTGCATTGTTATTGTCACAGCTTTTAAAACGTGTACTCATCTCCTTATGTAAAATTAAGACGAATATACACGCGTGGACCGACTCTATGATTGTTCTTGGCTGGTTACATGGAGACTGCAATCGCTGGGAACCGTTTGTTGCAAACCGAGTACGACAAATATCAAGTGTAATACCGCCCTCGAATTGGCATCATGTTAAATCGGAAGAAAACCCCGGTGACTGCGCCACACGAGGACTGTCCAAGCAGCGGTTATCAGAATTTAGTCTATGGTGGAATGGCCCTTACTGGCTCTTAACCTTTAACAGTACTAAGGTTCCTCCAGAGACATATCACAATCTTGAGATTGAAGTCGCGTCTACCAATGTGTATGCCACTTTACAAAATAACAATATTAGTGTATCACTAATCAGCGAATTATTACATACGTACAGTTCATTGACTCGTGCTATTAAAGTACTTGGTTGGATATTGCGTTTCATAACATGTTCACGGAAAAACCAAAATGCATTACGTGATATATATTTAACATCTATAGAAATGAATGACTCATTTAATTTTATTATTAAAGCAATGCAACACGATGCATTTTCTGAAGATTTACGCAACATTAAAACATGTGGTCACGTTAGTGTCAAAAGTAAGATAAGCGGTCTAAATCCATTTGTTGATGATCAAGGCATTTTAAGAACCGGAGGAAGATTAAGAAACTCAAATATCAGGGAATCGTGGAAACATCCCATTATTTTACCCTCTCATAGCCGACTTACAAATCTGGTTATAGCAAGGGCCCATATGGCAACTCTTCACGGTGGTCCGAGACTAACATTATCACATATAAGAAATGAATTTTGGATTATCAGTGGCATCCGCACCGTTAAATGTCAGCTAAGACAGTGTGTCAGATGCCGACGTTTTAATAAAGCCAATAATTATTAAATTATGGGCGATTTACCAGAGCCCAGGGTAACCCCATCCCGACCATTTACTCACACAGGCGTTGATTATACCGGGTTTGTTGAGTTAAAGATAAACAAGGGTAGAGGAATAAAAACATGTAAGGGTTATGTTGCAGTGTTCGTCTGTTTAGCCACAAAGGCAACACATTTGGAACTCGTGTCAGATTTAAGCACCCAAACATTTTTAGCCGCCTTTAGACGTTTTTGCGCTCGACGTGGTACTCCTAGTCACATGTACAGTGATAATGGAACCAACTTTGTCGGGGCCGATCGTCTCTTGAAAGCAGAATATATGGAGATCGCTCAGACCATAAATGCCGATTTCCTTAATAATATCAGTGAATTAAATATCAAATGGCTTTTTAACGCGCCGGCCTGGCCCACAGCTGGGGGTCTGTGGGAAGCAGCCGTTAAAAGTATGAAGTATCACCTTAAGAGAGTCCTGGGTTCCCAAAGGTTAACGTTTGAAGAATTCACTACCTTGCTCTGTCAAATAGAAGCCTGTTTAAACTCTAGACCACTTTGCCAGCTAACAGAGAGTCCGGATGATTATTTTCTCACTCCAGGACATTTTCTGATAGGTGGTCCCTTATTGTCAAGACCACAGACGGACCCTTCTTCCATGTCGCTTTCAAGGAGATGGCAATTAATTCAAGCCATGAATAAACATTTTTGGAAGCGTTGGTCACTTGAATATTTACAGCAATTGCAAATACGATCGAAATGGAAAACTCCAAACAAAAATCTCCAAATAAATGACATAGTGCTTATCCAGGAAGACAATATGCCTCCGGGTAAATGGGCTCTTGGCAGAGTGTTGGAACTGCATCCTGGAAGTGATGGTTATGTTCGTGTTGTATCTTTACTTTCGAACAACCACGTCATTAAGAGACCTGTCAGCAAATTATTGTCGCTTCCTGTAGAACATAGTTCAACACAAATAAAGGAAAGCAAATTCAAATTCAAATTCAAATTCAAATTGCTTTATTTGTGAAACATGAGTATACATACAATATGCAAGTTGTTCAAATCTATATATAAAATGATCAATCATGTTTGGCCAGTGTGGCGTACAAATTATAATCAGTAGCTACCTAATACATTTTATTTATATCCTCTTACAAATCAAAATAAACTAATAACAAATTACATAATAAATAATCACTATATGTCTAAAAGAAATTGAGAGTGTCAGTTTAAGTTAATATTATATTAAGTATTATAATGTTAAGCAAAATATAATTACCCATACAAAGTCAAAGTTAAAAAGTCCTATAATAGTAATTGCAAAAAGTCATTTACATATTTCAAACATGTCCAGCAATAATATTAATTACAAACACAATATTACAATGTCCGTGATGGTTTAGCTAAGTAATGTTATCTTTCAGAAACTCTAATATACTGTAGTATGCTTTCTTTTCTAGGTGTAGTTTTAGTTTTCTTTTCAGTATATGAGCATTCTGGTCCTTCCAACATTTTGGTAGTTTATTAAATATTATCGGAGCCATGCAAAAAACACTTTTGCGCATCAATGTTGTTTTGGATTTACACATATTGAGAATAGTGCTATCACGTCTGTTACGAATGACTATGTCTGATAAGCGTGTAAATAATTGAGGGTTATTCTTTACAAACATGACAATTTCCAAAATATACAGACAAGGTAAAGACAATATTTTATATTTAATAAAATAGGGCCTGCAACTATCGGTTAACTTGAGCTTAAACATGGTTCTAATGCAACGCTTTTGGGCTTTGAAGACTATTTCCTTGTTAGGCGAGTTGCCCCAGAAAATAATTCCATATCTTAAATGTGATGAAACCAAACCATAGTATGCTGTGAGCAATGCCTCGATGTTCAGTACTGGGACTAATTTATACAGGGCATATGCAGAGTTACTTATTTTTTTAATGAGAATATTAATATGTTCTTTCCAATTCAGTTTTTTGTCAATTGTTATCCCTAGAAATTTTGCAGTTTCGACTTCTTCAATTATTTTATTGTTATATTGGATTTTAAGATCAGTCAAAGTTGATAGACGTTGACTAAAATGTATTACATTAGTTTTATTAAGATTTATTTTTAAATTATTATTATTCAACCAGTCTATTATTGATATGAGGGAATTATTAATGTCATTATTATAGTTTTCTCTAGAGTTGCATTGAACTGTTAATGTGCAGTCATCGGCAAAAAGTGTTACATGTTGATCAATTGATTTAGGTAAGTCATTTATGTACAATATAAATAATAGGGGTCCTAATACACTGCCCTGTGGAACGCCATATTTGACTTCATGTTCATGTGATTGGAATTTATCTTCATATTTTGTTTTCGTATTTATGGAAGATATTTCTGTGATTTGTTTTCTATTTTCGAGATATGATTGCAATAATTTTAAAACGTTACCTCTTATACCATATGCCTCTAGTTTGTTTAACAGAATGTCATGTCTGACATAATCAAAGGCCTGGGTCATATCACAGAATATTGTGCACACTGGATTGGTCTTGTCAACATTAGTTATAACTTTATTTAGAAAATCATATATTGCCATGTTTATGGTTCGTTTTTCTCTAAACCCTTTTTGTTCATTTACTAGTATACTATTTTTTTCAAGATATTTGTTTATTTCCCTATAAATATATTTTTCATAGATTTTTGAGAATATACTAATAAGAGAAATCGGTCTATAATATGCCATGTCTTCTCTGTTCTCTTTTTTAAACAAAGGTTTTACGATTGTTTTTTTTAAAGCATCGGGAAAGATTCCTGATGTTATTGATAAGTTAATTAGATAACTTAGATGGGAGCATATTTCTGCAGATACAGATTTTATAATTTTTGTTGAGATTCCGTCAATTCCCACGCTATTCGTGTTTTTTAATGTATTAATTATTTTATATGCATCATGCGGTATACAAGGAGGCATGAAGAATGATTTTAAACTTTTTGTAATTTGTGAGGTCACCTTGTGCCCTGAGTTTGGTATTGGAGTAACTTTTTCAATAAAGTAATTATTAAAAGCATTTGCTATTGTCTGAGGATCTATTATGGTCTCATTATTTAGTTTTATTTTCGATATAGGGTTTCGAGGAACCTTATCCTTTGAGTTATTTATTATTTTCCAGCTAGTTTTGGATTTATTGTTTGATATTTTTATTTCGTAGCTATTTTGCGCATATTGTGTTAGTTGTATAATTTTCCTGAATAGTTTAGAGTATTTAGATAATTTTATTTCATTTGTTCTGTTCGGCTTACGTCTATATTGCCATAGCAATTGTCGTTTCTTTTTACTGCATATTTTGACACCGCGTGATATCCATTTTGACTTTTTTATTGACCGTATAGTTAAAATTTTATTGGGAAAGCATAGATTGTAAAACATTAAAAAGGTCTCCATAAAAGCATTATAGGCTACGTTCGGATTATTTGTTTCATATATTTCAGTGTATGATAAGCTACGTAAACAATTTTTAAATTTTACAATATTGTCCTCGCCGTAATCACGCCTTTTTGTACGCCAGTATTTTAATGTCGATATATTTTGAATAGGTAACTTTATTAATTGCGCCGTGTGATCCGACAATGCAAATTCTAGTATCTCAGTCTTATAAGGTTTTTTGAAGTTATGTGCAATATTATCTATGCATGTTTGGCTTTTTAGTCTAGTAGGCTGCTTAAAAGATAATCTTAGATTGTGATTCAAAAGCAGGCATTCAAAATCCATCGCTTGATTAGTTTTTTTCAAGACATCTATATTAAAATCTCCCGCAATGACAATATTTTTGAATGATTTATTACTAATTTCGCGTAAGAGTACATCTAATTTCTCCATGCACACACTCATGTTGTTAATTTTAGGAATACGATAAATACAGACAATAGCAATCCTATAGTTAATTAATTCAATAGCACAACACTCAAAGATACCAGTTTCTGACATTTTAGTAATATGTTTTAATTCCTTATACTGGTGTCCATTTCTTACCAGTATACATGTTCCTCCTCTTTTGCTTTCCTTTCTAGTATAGCATGCCGCTAGTTGATAGTTGGGTATTGTTAGATATTTTTCATACCCTTCCATAATAAAGTGTTCTGAAATGCATAAGATATCAACACACGATCCTTTCTCTGACAACTCTTCTAAGCATACTGTTAGAGCATCGGATTTTGTTAACAACCCAGCAATATTTTGATGCAACATATGTAAACATTTAGCATCGAAAATAATTTTTTTTCACAGTCTCTTTGCAGGTGCTATTTACAGCGTCACAGGTCAAATACTGCACTAGATTACAATCACTGTCTTTAGAGATAAATTTATTTTTTGAATTTTCTATATCATCAATCAAAGCTTTAAGATCCTCGAAAATTGTTCTCAGTGCATTATTGTTTATTGAGCCTGAACTTCTATGGAACATACTGAAGTCACATTTAAGGTTCATATTAGAATCCAGATAATAAGCGTGCTCATGAGTTAGTATGTCTAAGTAAAGTAAATTGTTAAATGTCTCGACCCTGCAATTGTAAAGGCTGTTATGTGTTTTATATATGTAAGTAGGAAAGCATAGAATTAGATTAGTGTGCTTAATTCGTTTGAGAACATCTCGAATGTAGATAATAATTTTGTGATAATCTTTTGTTATTTTAAAGTCATTTTGTCCTATAAATATTATACAATAGTCATCAATAGTGAAGTCAGCTAACTTTGAGTCAATTCCTTTAAGAAGCTGTTGGATTCCCACATTTGGTATTAGGTAGTGACATATTTCATCTTTATCTTTTAACAATGCATTTTGTGCAGCAATAAGTAAGTTATTGTTCTTATCTGTGCTCAATATACATATTTTTTTTCCTGTTCTCATAATATTTTGTGGTATATTTTCATTGTTATTGTTTTTTGTCAAACTATTTAATTTAGTGTTTTGTATTTTTATAGCTTCTTTTTGTTTTTCTTCGTGTGTATTATCCTGAGTTACACTTTCTAAAGTATCCGTTTGAGTTTGTTTTGTTATATAATTGGTTTGAAGTTTATTTTTGAGTGAATTTTTAGGTGTGGTTTGATATGCCTTAGTCTTAACTGGACTATTGGCTGCGACTCGTTTATACAACTGGTTTTTGTTAATCAAATCTTCATTTAATTGCTTGAGTTTTCTATTTTCTAAGTTTAAGAATGCATGGAACAAGAATCTTCGTCATCCATCGATCAACGGCAACCAATCACGACCTCTGCTAAGGACAAAGGCCATTCATCTCGCCGGACTGCAAAACGAGCGTTGACCAACTTCTTTACTACGGCACTACTATTATTTTCTATCATATCCCCGAGTTCACAACATATCAATTATAATATATCAGCATTAAAGAATAATCAAGGACTGTTTTTTGATAAGATATCAGACTTAAGGTATATCAAGGATGACTGGAAATTAGTTGTCTATTATAACATGTCTTCATATTGGCAGGGCATAGTAAATGTTAAGCAGTATATTGCTCATATCAAAGAATCATGTGAGAAAGGAGATCCACAGTACCATACCATAATATCACAGCTTGAACACGAAATCAGCGAAATAGATCATTTTAATAAGATTATTGTCAATCAGCATAATGTGAGAAGGAGAAAACGTGGACTTGTTAACGGAGTCGGTTACTTGGCTAACACTCTGTTTGGAGTCTTGGATGAAAGGTTCGCCATGCAATATAAAGAGGATATAGAAAAAATAACTAACAATGAGAAGCATCTCCAAAACCTTCTAAAGAATCAAACATCTATAATAGAATCTGAATATAACATCTTAAGAAGAAACGAAAATATTATGAAGCAACAATTTAATTTTATCAATGAACGCCTTCGAAACACGTCCCTGGTCTTAAATCAAATGGTTGTTAATACCGCAAATGCATTCAATATAATATCATCGGCTTTAATAGCCAATATCATAATAACAAACCTGAGGCGAATGCAAGAAGCAATAATTGACGTTATCACGGACATTACTCATGGTCATATCGATTCAAATTTGTTACAACCCGAGCAGTTGCAGGAACAAATTAATATCATCTCTGGGCAGTTGCACGGCGATTTAATACTCCCAGTGGATGTTACTAACTACAAGGATGTATACAGCATACTTAAGGTATCAGCTCGAATAGTAACAGATTATCTCATCATTGAAATAAAACTACCGCTTACAAGTAATGACTTATTTGAGCTAAATAAAATTATTGCATTGCCACACAAACAGGATTCAAAATTTTATTATATCGTGCCAACGTTTCCCTATGTAGCATACAGCATTAACAAAGACCTAGCATTTTTTCTGTCCGAATACGACTTTAATTCATGCATCCATAGTGCAGGTAGGGACAATATACTCTTATGCACAATAAATACTCCTATATATGAACTACAATTGAAACAATCGCTGTGCGACATAAAGTTATTAACAAGCGACACCAGTAATACGGCATGTAATACAATAATAACAACATGCGATGACAAGTGGATCAAGTTACATGTAAACAATGTTTGGCTGTTCACGTGTTGCGAAGAATGCCATGTCCGCATCTATTGTCCGGACGGTATTTCAATCAAACAATTAAAGGGTATAGGCCTGATTAAAATCAATGAAGGGTGCACATTACGATCGAATACATTTAAGTTGTACGCACATAACCACTTCGCTACTCAGATGAAGGTCCAACATGACTTTGAAGTCCCAGAGGTGTCTATACTAAACACTATTATTAATACATCAGTTACTGATAAGCCTGTAATATACCATGATTCAAAACTATGGAACGACTTACGGACAGACATTGACAATATAAAGAAGCAGCCTTCAATGGATGAACTCAGCATACATGACATTCATCACTATGCGCTGGGCTACATCATTATCGGGAGCGTCGTGACATTGGGAGCTGGCATCCTATTTGGGCGCTGGCGGGCGAGGCGCGCCAGGAGGCCCACGGAGCCTTCTAATGAGGTCGAAATGCAATCGTGTGAAAGTGTTAGTGATACAGTGAATAGTGTACCTAATCAAAGTAAACTCAGTGAACTAAAAGTAAATGACTGTAAGTTAGTGTTAAGTAGTTCGGCCCAAACGGTCAATGTCGCTACATCGACTACCCCCATTCCTGTGCGGTCCCGTTCGATAGTTGCCTGAGATGGCAGCATGTACGAATAACGTACAAGTTTAATTAGGTTAAATTATGTTATTGCAACTAAACACTTTACGTTTAATGCCCAATAACTGTATGTAACATCGTGTATTAAATCAGTGTGCAATCAACAGTCACTCCGGGCGTTTCATTTTTTATATCATTCCTTGTCCGTTATAATATCAGTCCATCATCTATTACTACTTATCATTTATCATTTTCACCAGTGTAAGGGAAGCATATACCCGTACACAATTGATAAGCGTGTAATAACTCGGGCGTATCAACGTACTTTGGATAACCAGCCGGTAGTACCCAGACAAGAAGGGTCTGGAAGACCCATGTGATATTATTTTGTCGAGTTGAGTTGTGTTAGTCCTCGTATCACGCCGCGGTGCTTTAACCTAAGAACGTATTCGCGCGGTACCCCGCGCCGGCTACTGTAGAGTGTAGGTAGATTTCGATAACTACGCAATAGATCACATACATTTCTGGCCCAAGAATTACGAAATTGTTATGCACACATGTCCGGTACCCGCGGACATCTTTATTTTAATATAGGCATATAATGCTATTTTACTTAAAAAAATTCGGTAGGCTGTCTTTTACACGCTGTATTATCTTTGGTGTAAAAACAGTCTTTAAGTTCGAAAAACAAATCCTCTGTAACTAAATTAAGGTCACTACCTGAATCAATCAGGCTTTCAACACTGACCATTAATTTCTACGCATTTAACGGATTTACGCGCCTTATTTACGTTTAGGACACTTTGACGTTTTACACTATCACTGAGGCTGTCGCTGTCAATGCCATCGGTGCCATCGGAGTCGGCCGCCATCTTCGCGCACATAGAACTTTGTTTCCCGCCAATTCTTTCCTTCACATTGTTACTTGCCGTGCAGCGCGGTGCCACGTGGCCAAAGGAACCGCACTTGAAGCATTTGACTCCCTTGGTACACGACGGTGAAAGATGGTCTTTATCTCCACACTTATAGCACCTTCTATCAGCCTTTTCGCCACGAGCCGATGACGATGACCCCGCCGGTACATGCCGCTTGACCGACTTTGCGGAATTTTTCTTCATATTTTCATAGATAGTCAGTCTCTCTCTTAAAACGCCATAGGTAGTAGCCCCGTACAAAATTGTTTTATTACTTTCATAATCCGTTATACCTTCGACAATGTATTGGATTGCAACGTAATCCGCTATTTTACCTCGTTTTGCGAGTTCCTTCATACTTAATATGTATTCGTAATATGACTCTTCCCTCCCCTTTCTTCTAGAAGATAACAACTCGTGGGCTTCTTTCGAATTGAGCCCATCTGGGAACTCTTTAAGCAGTGACGATTTGAGCTCCTCAAAAGTTTTATGTATTTTTTCCGTTCTGAGCCATAAGGCCGCGACGCCACTTAATGAGCGCCTAGCTACGATGAGCGTTTGCGCCGGCGTCCACTTCATGATTTCTGCGTGGTCTTCAACATCTTGTGCCCACTTACTGGACGTGTACACCTTATTTACCCCATCAAACTTCGGTACCAAACCGTCGTACCAAGATGGCGCAGCCATTTCTGTGGCTATTTGTTTCGTCGTTTCTACTTCGGACTTCGGCATAATAATAATAAAATTCTGCAGCTCAGTAATAACACCTTCGCACCACACCTCCACACCTTAGTTTTTTCTTATTATTCACCTCAACCGCCGCCGGTGGCGCAGTTCACACCACTTGCCTCAGGTCACGTAGGCACTTTTTCAAGTACGCGTGACACATGAAACCTTTGCCTGCTCCTATCCCGGACGAGCCCCCAAAGAAGAATGTCCACTTCCCATACAAGCGATAACCTGTCACTCATTTTTTTTTTCAGGTGTTGTATAAAGATGTGTAATCTCTTAAAATAACTAATATTATTTCTAAAAGCCACTGTGAAAATATGGTTCGAATATTATGAGGCGGAAGAAAGTTATTAAAAATACAATATTTGAGGTTATATTGGCTGTCAAATAGAAGCGGAGATACCGTGAAATATTTAATTGATTATTACCTACACGTAACATAAATCTAGGTATTGGGAGTTTAATGTTTTATTACTTATAATTATTTACCGCCTTAGATAATCATGATAGGTATGAGAGCAGTAATTGTTATATAGACGTAGGCTTTAAAATGAGTACCTAACCTACTTATACGTGGGATTATATTAAATACAGGCAATTCTAAAATATTGGAAAGCACATGTTATTTCTAGTCTGCAAGACATTTTTTATATCAAATGGCTGACATTATTTAATTGTCACTGGTGGTAGGTCTCTCACTATGTAAGAGGCCGTCTGGGTGAGTACCACCGCAATGTGTATCTACCGCCAAGTAACAGTGTGCATGCACTGTTGTGTTTCGGTTTGAAGGACATTGTAGCCAGTATAACTACTGGACATAATGAGACTTAACATCTTATGTCTCAGTATCACGAGCGCAGTGGAATGCCACACAGTACTTTGTAACTCAAGGTGCTGGATGGTGTTGCTACTGTTTATGGGTGGTCGTATCGCTTACCATCAGGCGAACGGCACACTCGTCTAGTCATTCAAAGCTATAAAAAATATGTATTATCAAATGATCCAGAGTATCACAACCTATATTAATACTGTAGGTAGGTACACATTGAATATTAACTAGAAAATCTAGTGGAAATGAAACTACATATTATTTTATTTATTTATTAATTATATTAATTTTTACATTAGTCTAAATCTTCTCTTATTACAACTTCATCCAAAAATGATGCTGGAGGTTCTAAATTAGATTGGTATTTAGCCCAACCAAGGTACCACACTAATGTCATTACATGTGCACAACAACCAATAGTGCGACGCCCTACAAGGCAGTTGCAGCAATATTCAATTATGCCTTCCCTACCATTTAAGTTATTGTCAACTAAAATATAGACATAATATTGCCGCCTGCCTATGTGCCTTGATTTAATTTTTCCTCTTATTAACACCCCACTACCTCTTAAATTAAAATCGTTCATCTGTAAAATATTATTGTCCCTACAAACTTCTATTATGTATCTGCCATGGAAACGTACATGTTCACCATAATACGACCTTGCTTGACGTAATTGGTACGTTCCCAAGGCAAATAATATAAGTTCATTATATTCTAAACGGGGGAAATCAATATTGTTGTCACTTGCTGTGATACTTCTGAAAAAGGATGCCCGTCTGTTAAGATTCAAAGTAATAACTGCTTGTGATAAATTATTCTCTAAGGGCATCCTTTCTCGTATTATACTAACAATCTGGGCAGCATCATCCCTATCGTGCAGGCGAACACCAAACTTATTTATTAAACATGCTGCTATTTGAAAGTAGATCATCATATTTGGTACAGCCTTATTAAAATAGTCAAATCGAAACAATCTGAAATCTCTTTTAAAATAGCCATTGACTACTTCTACCACCCATCTGCATATTGTCACACATCGACTTCTGTTTGCTTGGGTGGTAGTTAATTGGTGCTCACCTGCACTTACAGAATCAGGTACATATACATTATAATTACAACTTTCTAGTAAGTTGATGCTGTCCCTGAAACCCCGGTCTAGAATAAATATGTCATTTTGTTGAAAATATTGTCTTAGTGGGGTGTTTTCATTTTCAAAAAGCGTCTTCATAATATCTGCATCAGATGTGGTAGCCTTGTAGGGACCATAACAATCTAAAATATACCCATCACAAGTAACCAGCATGAAAGGTTTGAGAAGATTTCTATATTTGTGTAGGGAATACGATTCTTTCTGAAACATATAGTTCGCACTTTTATTTAGATAAATATATGATCCATCACAGATTACAATACTATGTGAATTATTTTCATTATATATTCCATTGGGAATTCTTAAATTATGTTGTAATAGCTCGTCTCTTGGCATATGATTTATCCCCAAGTGTCTTGGTACAAAATCTTGGAGCATAATCTCCCTCACTTTACTCATTAATCGTCCTAATGTAGTACGAGGTACATTTAAAAGTGTGGAAATTCTTACATCTGAATCTCCCGTCCTCATTTTTATCAAAATGCAGGCCAAACCGAGTATACCTTGGTGAGTTTCTAAGACTCTGGGTAAATCTATTAATAAGGACAAAAAGTTATTTTTTGTCATGCCCATCCAGTACCCAAATAGGTGATCATCTATTTGTTCCACAGACGTAATGCTGCTAAAATCCAAAAAAGGCTTTACCACATTCATAAATGACAACATGTGCTCTATTTGTTGCGCTGTGAAGTGAGAAATGCTATTTTCTTGATTGAAAAGGGAATCCCAATTATTTTGGTATAAATGTTCTGTGCAGACTCTAGCAAGGCTGGGTATGTAGAACTTATAATTGCACAATAGTGTTCTTCGTAAAGGATCAGATACAGTGTGCAAACCTGATATTTGATGGCATCCATAAAAAATACAATGAGATGCAGTATTTGGAGATCTTTTATAATTCTCTAAATATATTATGTTTTGTTGAAATGCATGTTCAGAGGGCCTATGTTCATGATGAGAATCTGCTTCTGGATTTACTAAATCGAGCGATCCTTCTGCCACTTCTTCTGAGGCAGCAGAGCTTACAGCATCTGTATGCTGTTCATGATGAGAATCTGTTTCCGAATTTACTAAATCGGGAGATTCTTCTGCCATTTCTTCTGGGCCAGCAGAGGTTACAGCATCTGTATGATGTTCTTGTTTCTGACTCACACACATATTTCTATTTTCTTCATGAGCTAGGTTGCGAATCACCTGTCTTCTAACTTTCATAAAACAAGCATGACACAAGTGGTCAGACGGTGTTACCTATAAACAAGGAAATACCATGTCAATGATTTTTATGAACATCTGTGTAATTAATTTGAAAAACATATCTGTTGTGGCTGATAATTGACTTATTTCATATTTTTTTTTCATCTGTTGTTACTGATACTGATTTTATGCCCCATGTCACGATCCACAAGATAAAAAGTATCCATATTGCGGACACAATTACATGATCTAGAGTCTAGACTGATATATCTTTAACACCCAAGCAATCATAGGAATGTTTAAGAAAAATGTGAATCATATTTACCTGTCGAGGTGCTATTCTACTTTCAACTGTCTGAATCATCTCTGTGTGATATGGCACTGTATGATTCCGGATGAGATGTTTTTGCATTTTCTTTAATGATCGTCCACACATCAAGCAGGCTAGTTTATGGCCATGATGAGAGGGCCCTGCACACTGCTCACTGGCAATATGCAGTTCATTATTGACTGTTTGCAGAGCTAAATTAAAGCATGCCTCACATACAAAGTCATCTTCAGTAATCTGGAAAAAAAATATACTACCTATAATACTCAATATAAAGTAACAAAATAAAAAAAAAATGATTTCAAATAATTATAGAACAAAATACAATATAATACATTCTAGGATGTACCCAATGGAGGTTTCAATTTATCTTATTTATTGTGATATTCTAAACATTAAACTTACTATAATTGGAGATATCCAGAGGCTGATTACAGAGATGACTCTCGCATTTTGTTCAAGGGCAGGGTAGCGCCGTTGTGCATTACAAGAATTAACACAGATATTGCAGATAATGCAAAGTATTCGCTGCGACATTAGCGGTCTCGCGTTGTCATCCATGGTGCTCTTCCACGTCACAAACAAGCACACAAATCCAAGTCGTAAAGCAAATATCAGTATCCGTGTAACACTAGCCAAAGTAAATGTATACGCAGGGTATCGGAGTCCGTTGTAAATGCCAAAGTAGTCAGATAAAAGGTAACCATAAAAACGCACAATACTCATCGCAAAAGCTAACACAGAACTACAATTCAGAATGTAACCGACGCGGGACGCCATACCACAAAAGTTTTGACAGCTATTAATAAGTATACCAGCTGTAAAAAAAACCCGTTCCGTTTTAGAATTTGCATTTATTCTAGCTGAGATTTATTTGATTACTAGGAAGGTACCCTGCTATAAACGATTTAAAAGTCTGAAGCACACGTGTATTCAGTTAGTGCAATTGATTCACACTAAACGATTGCCAAACATTCAAAAATCGAGACTAAATGTGTTAAAATATATCGAATCCCCGGTAGATAAAATGGAACGTTATTCGTACTCTGTAATATTGGTGTTGTATTATCTATGGTTATGGCTGCGTTCTTGTCTCTTATGACCAGTTGTATGTAGAAATCTTTAAAAATTAATTTCTTTTTTCCAACTCAGCAGTTTTGATTTTAAGTTAACAATATGTTTTTAGAAAAAAATTACCTATTTTTAGAGATATATTACATCACTATACAATTCACTTCATATTAAAATATTTGACAGGTGAAAAATAGTCATTGTTCTTTGTGGGATGAGGGGCGACAAAAACTCTTATAATCACGCTTGAATCTTTCTTTACTTCTCAACTTAAATTTACTAATTACAAATTAGCGCGCACACCGGCGCGTGTATTTACTCCGCAGCCGCCATAGCCGAATTGCGAGAGCGAGACAGAGCCATCTCGTGTCTCGCGTGCACCCCCGACCAGATACACGTACAAAATACTTAACTGAATTTTCTTTAATACGATCGGATATAATTCCCCACATACATTGAAAATAAAAATATTCTATGCAAAGAACAAAAAGGTTTTCGTAAAAAGAAATCGATAAACCTGGCTATTTATGACTTCCTTACAAATGTTATGTCCTATGTCGATAAATCTGTGCCTATTAGTGCTATATACTGTGATATGACACAAGCATTTGATTACGTAGACCATAATATATTGATTAATAAACTACAAGCTTATGGCATTAGAGGTAATGTTCTGAATCTGATACACTCATATTTAACAAATCGTCAACAAATAACACAAATATGCAGAGTTAATCACGTAACAAAAATCGAAGAAACTTTTTCCTCCCCTAACCGGTGCGTCACTCATGGCGTACCCCAAGGTAGTGTACTTGGTCCGCTTCTGTTTATTATATATATCAATGACCTGCCAAATGTTACCAACCATCCTATGACTTTATTTGCCGATGATAGCACGGTTACAATAGGACGTAAAGAAATAAATAATTATAATTTTGACATTAATAATTCATTGACATCTATAATTTCATGGCTAAATAATATGATTTATATATATAAGCATATATATGTGTGTGTGTGTGTATTTGTGTATTTGTTATCTATTTGTAATTTATATGTATGTATTTGTCACATTATATTCTGTCTTGTACAGTGTACACCTCAACTGCCCTTTCTTTTCCTTTCCCTGTCTTCATGCTACGGTTGTCTGTAAGAAATTGCCTCGAGTGATAAGACCGCCAATTGTACTTTATTTCTAGTGGATACACTGTATTTTTTTAATGTACTTGTACAATAAAGTATTATAAATAAAAAAATAAATAAAATAAATAATTTAATAATCAATATAAAGAAAACCTACATAATGCACTTTAGTCAAAGATTGGAAAATTCACTAAACGTAAACTTGGTTCACGGCAACCATGTTACAACACAAGTTACTTGTGTTGTAACAAGTAACTTGTGTACAAAACGTGTACTTGTTACAAGTACACGTTTTTTGGGCTTATATATAGACAGCAAACTAAATTGGAAAGAACATATTGCGGAGCTATCAAAAAAAGTCAGTAGTCTATCTTATGCTCTGTATCAACTTAAACCAATTATTAATACAGATGCCATACTCACGGCATATTATGGTCTTGTGAAATCTGTATTAAGATATGGAATAATTTTCTGGGGCAATTCAACTAATAAAGATATGGCATTTAAAATGCAAAAGCGATGCATACGTGCAGCATTTGGTATCCAGAGTACTGAAAGCTGTATACCATTATTCATTAAGCACAAAATTCTCACTCTGCCGTCGTTGTACATATTTGAAATAGCTGTGTTTGTAAAAATCAATCCGCATTTGTTTTCCCGTTTGTCTGATAATATTACATGTAATCTTCGAAAGGATAAACTCTGTATTCACCCAGCCAAAACTGCGCTAATGCATAAAAGTGTAATATGTAGAGCTCCAGTATTATATAATAAAATTCCAAAAGAAATTAGAAATCTGAATATAAATGTATTTAAAAAGAGATTTAAAAAATTGTTAACTGATAAATGTTATTACAGTATAGATGACTTTTTGAACGACAAAAATTTATGATAATTGCGTAATTTTTAATATCGTAACTAAGCTACCTGACCTGACTGCCTCGGTGGCGTAGTTGTATTACGGTATGACTGCAATGCTGAGGTCTTGGGTTCGATTCCCGGGTCGGGCAGTGATATTGGGTTTTTTAAAATTCAGTGTCAGCCCGGAGTCTGGAATTTGTGCCCGATATGGCGATAGGCTCGCCCCCTATCACATCATGGGACGGAATAACGGCGAAAAGTGGGTGCACTAGTTGCGCCTCTGCCTACCCCTTCGGGGATTAAAGGCGTGAGTGTATATGTATATGTATGTATGTAACTAAGCTACATGTTATATTTAATTATTAATTTATTTAAGCTACATTCAACTTCCACTTATTTACGTTATGTTTTTATTTTGCTATGTATGATTGAATTATATAATTGACTTAGTTGTAACTCATTACTATCAATATTTGTACGCCTACCATGGCAAAACATGCTTGTTCTAAAATTATTTATAACATCTATTTGCATTCTTAATGTATAATGACTTACGCATGTTTGACAAATAAATATATGTTATCTTATCTTTATAATAAGTGCATTGACTAGGGAACTCCATTAGATTTATCCAAAAACTTCAGACCAATCATTATTACAAACAATTACAAACAAACCTAGATTTGGTCCAAGCTAGATTTCAATAAATCAAAACACAAATTGAACCTCAAATCAACAGCCCTTTTTATTGGTACGTCGCACGAATCAAAAACACGCTACAAGATTTAAGCACAAATCCTGTTTCTAACTCAGAAATATGGAAATAACCAATTCGTTAAAAACAATCACTTAGGTATTTATAAGTTTAAGGTGTGACATACAGATACACAGATAGTGTATCTGTATGTCTGTCTGTGGCATCGTAGCTCTCAAACGAATGGACTAATCTTGACTCGGTATTTTTGTTTGAAAGCTGATATGATCGCGATGGTTCTTAGCCTTATCCGACTGCCTCGGTGGCGTAGTTGTATTACGTTACGACTGCAAGGCTGAGGTCTCGGGTTCGATCCCCGGGTCGGGCAAAGTGATATTGGATTTTTCTATTCAGTATCAGCCCGGAGTCTGGAATTTGTGCCCGGTATGGCGATAGGCTCGCCCCCTATCACATCATGGGACGGAATACGCTTGGCGAAAAGTGGGTGCACTAGTTGCGCCTCTGCCTACCCCTTCGGGGATAAAAGGCGTGAGTATGCGTATGCGTATGCGTATGCGTTCTTAGCTATAATTTATGAAGATCTGTTCAGGCGTTTGAAGATTATCAGCTCATTTCCAATTTAAAAAGCCCGATAGAATTTAATTTTGTTGTGCTGTTACTTCGGCAATATTATAAACATGAGATGATGCTGCAGCATGTAGTACTCTGCGGGATACCTAACTCCTTAGCAACTTATAGCAGATATAGCGTGTTTGGGCTCATAATGATGGTCGCATCGAGTAGGTGTTAGATAGTTGACTATCGAGGCCCCATGATGGAGAATAAAGTAATTTAAAAAGTTTTAAATAAAAATTAAATTACCGGGGGACCGAATTCCGGACCAGGGAGATGAAAATACTTCTTTAGCGGTCCCCCGACATGAGAACGCTTGGCTCAAAGTATTACTAGGTACTTAAACGACGGACACTTTTATTATTATACTTTTTAGAGATTTTTGTGTGGGGGTTATTTTAATTTTAATTTAATTGGTATTATGTGTTAAGTAACTTTGTATTAATTTATTTGTGTATATTCTACTATTTGTTTTCTGTACTACGATAAAATAAAATATAAATAAAAAAGGAATCAAGGAAATAGGCTCACAATTTTTAGAGAAATCAATGTATATACATAAAAAAATACAAACAGACGAATTGATAATCTCCTCCTTTTTTGGAAGTCAGTTAAATATATAATAATCAGTCGTGTTTGACTTAATACTTTCATAAATCAGTTAACTAAAAAAGTTGATTAAATCTCTATGAACAAACATTGCATTTTAAATTCAAGTCATCAAAAAACTATTAGCTGTTTATTTAAATAATTTATAGTTTGTATTAAAATGAAATTTCCGAGTACCTGGTGCAGTCGAAATTGAATAGTATTTGATAGTCATCATCATCATCATCATCAGCCTATATTTTGGTCCACTGCTGGACATAGGCCTCCTCCAATACGCGCCATTTTACCCGGTCTTCGGCCTGTCGCATCCAGTTTCTGCCAGCGACCTTTCGCAAATCGTCACTCCACCTGGCTGGAGGGCGTCCCACACTACGCTTGCCCACTCGCGGTCTCCACTCAAGAACTCGTTTACCCCAGCGGTTATCGGTTCTTCGACAGATATGACCAGCCCACTGCCACTTCAGCTTACTAATCCTGTGTGCTATGTCGGTGACTTTGGTTCTCTGTCGGATAACCTCGTTACGAAATTTATCCTTCAGAGAAACTCCGAGCATAGCACGTTCCATAGCTCGCTGAGCAACTTTGAACTGGTGCACCAGTCGTACCGTGAGTGTCCACGTCTCAGCACCGTAGGTCATGACAGGTAGGACGCACTGGTTGAAAACTTTAGTTTTCAGACATTGTGGTAGAAGTGACGAGAAGACCCGACGTAGTTCACCAAATGCTGCCCAGCCCAGCTGAATCCTCCTCTTAACCTCCTTCTCAAAGTTGTTCCTTCCTAATTGCAAAATCTGCCCAAGGTAAGTATATTCGGAAACAACTTCGAGAAGGTGGCCATTAACAACGATAGGTCTTGGATCTAGGTGGTCATTGATCATTACTTTCGTTTTACTGAAGTTCATTGCAAGACCTATTCGTCGGGAGGCTGATGCCAAGCCGTTCAGCATCTGTTGCAGCTCCTCCAGCGTTTCCGCCATTATGACTATATCGTCCGCGAATCGCAAGTGCGAGATGTAATCGCCATTTATGTTGATGCCCATACCGTTCCAGTCCAGCGTCTTGAACAAATCCTCCAGTGCGCTTGTGAACAGTTTCGGGGATATGACATCCCCCTGTCTCACCCCTCTGCGTAGCTGGATGGGTCCCGACTGCTGGTTCTGTACTTGGACACACATAGTGGCAGATTTATATAGACATCTCAGCACTTCGATATAGCGATAGTCCACTTGGCAACGCTGTAAGGATTCCAGAACAGCCCAGATTTCGACGGAGTCGAAAGCCTTCTCATAGTCCACAAATGCCAGACACAGAGGCCGATTATACTCTTCCGATTTTTGCATAATCTGCCTCAACGTGTGTATGTGGTCTATGGTGCTGTATCCTGAGCGAAACCCGGCCTGTTCCGGGGGCTGAAACTCGTCGAGTCTTCTAGCGAGGCGGTTCGTGATGACCCTAGAGAACAACTTATAGATGTGGCTCAGAAGTGAGATGGGTCTATAATTCTTAAGAAGGGTTTTATCTCCCCTCTTGAAGAAAAGAACCACCAAACCCCTGCTCCACGCCTTTGGAGTTCTCCCACAGTGAAGAACGGTGCTAAAGAGCTTCTGTAGCTCCTGTATGACAGGAGGTCCTCCTGCTTTCAAGAGCTCTGAAGTAACTCCGTCCTCACCGGGGGCTTTTCCATTTTTAAGTTGTGTCAGAGCCAACACGATCTCGGTTTGGTCGATGTCTGGCAGTTCGTCGCTGTGGTGGCGTACCAGGGTGGCTCTGGGATCATGGTCGTCACGCTGAGGATAAGGAGCATGTGCAGCGTATAATCGGCCATAAAAGTCCTCGATCTCGGCAAAAATCCCCGGCCTTGACAAAACGGTTTTACCCTCGTGTGTTGTTAATTTCGTCAGGTGGCTCCTTCCAAGCTGCTGAGTGAATACCTTAGACCCTCGGTTTCGCTCTATCGCTTCTTCGATGAGGCGTGTATTGGAGCTCCGAAGGTCCCGGCGTATCATCTTCGCTATACGCTTGTTTAGGTTTGACCTCTCTGACGAAGTAACTGGAGTGGTTTCCCGTCTTTTTGCCATAAGCCGTAGAGTTTCATCCGAGAGTTTTGACTTTTTGCCTCTACGCTGCGTTTTGCAGAACTTGATGCCCTGTTCCTTAAGCGAGTCGACCAAATTAATTAGGGTCTCGTCTACATCTTCAGTGGGTGCCAATGCAGCGAATCTATTTCCGAGCATCCTTTGGAACTTCTCGGAACCCGCCATGATTTGGAGTGGATTAGGTCGGAGGGTGGACTTCATTAGACGGTTTCTTTCAAGCTTTATATCTATATTCAGAGAGCCTCGTACAAGTCGGTGATCGGATCCGGTATTAAACCTGTTGATCACTGAGACATCTCTGAAGATGTGCTTCTTGTCCGTCATGATAAAGTCGATCTCGTTTTTGGTCACAGTGTCCGGACTTCGCCACGTCCACTTCCTTTGGGGTTTCTTTTTAAAGAACGAGTTCATCAAAAAGAGTCCCTCTTTCTCAAGGAAGTTGACGAGCATTTGTCCCCTGTGATTCCGACATCCATAACCATGCGGTCCCACTCTGGATTCGCTGTGATTTTGGAT
Source organism: Sphinx pinastri (assembly GCA_947568825.1). Taxonomy (NCBI): domain Eukaryota; kingdom Metazoa; phylum Arthropoda; class Insecta; order Lepidoptera; family Sphingidae; genus Sphinx; species Sphinx pinastri. The sequence continues at coordinate 3,164,835 of OX387641.1, read as the reverse complement.
TCCCACTTTAGCGTTAAAGTCCCCCATGACAACGCTGAATTGGGTCTTTGTGGTTTTGTTCAAGGCTTTTGATATGTCCTCGTACATATCCTCCACCTCATCGTCCGAGTGTGCCGAGGTCGGTGCGTAGACCTGAATGATCTTCATGGTATATCGCTTGGACAACCGAAGAATCATATACGCCACCCTGGGCGACACACTGGAGATTTCTTCAACGCTGTTCATGAGGGTCTTATTGACGAGAAAGCCTACGCCACCCTGAGATGTATGATCGCCCTCATGATAATACATAAGGTGGCCCGAGTCCAGGGTGATAGTGTCCTCTCCCTCTCTACGGACTTCACACAGACCTAGTACATGCCACCTTATATTCTCCAGCTCCGTCTCTAACTGTGCAAGATGCTCATCAAGCCGAAGACTTCTGCCGTTGTAGGTTGCCAGGGTCAGTTGGGATGGGCGGCCTACCGTAGCCCGGGGATTCTTCGCACCCCCTGCCCTACCGTTACCGTGGCCGCCGCCTTGGCCAGGAATAGCAGGGCGACCGGGAACTGGGGGCCATTTACTATCATTTGATAGTACCTAAGTGTAAAATGTTTGTGAATTTTCCATTATATTTTAGTTTGTACCTATGTCTGTTGCATATAACTTAAGATTATAAAGTTGAAGAGTTTGTTTCGTTGAACCCGCTAATCTCAGGAACTACTGGACCGATTTTGAAAATTCTTTCACTAATAGGAAGCTACATTACTCCTGAGTGGTGTAGGCACTTTTTATCCCGGGTAAATATTTTTATCCCTTAAAACATTTTCACCCGGGCGGAACAGCGACCAATACTAGTTTTGTATATAACCCCTAATTTAGATACTTATTCGGAAAGCTTATTCAAACCGCTTATTCTGTTTGCAATTTTGTATTCGTGACTTTACCTACTCGGCAAGTATCTAAATCAGGAGTTACATAAAAATATGTAGGAGCTAAACGTGGGCAAAGTATAGTATGTATCTTTGATTAATTATATACCTAGATAGAGTGACGCGCTGCAATGAAACTAAAACAAACAGGCCAACTTTTCTTAAGCTGGTATGCGTGACAGCTGTGTCATACGCTATTGCTGTATAATTCTACGTATCCTTGTGTGCGCGCATAATGATACCAGTTATTACATGGTTTCTATTAAAACGGCGAGACAATTATATCCATGAAAAACAACAAAAATTAATTCACTCGAACTCATTTAGTGGGGAACAGTTCGCCTCTATTTTTTTCGACGCGTTTGAAACATTCAGTGTCTATCTATAGTCCGGTTACTATACGAAGAGCTCTGACAGGTGACAATTCAAATATTAATAGACATGGGAAATTATAATCGATCGCAAATTAAATCGATTTTTAAGCAGAATCGATAGAAAATATGACTATAATTTAATCGATTTGATGTTTTAAAAGTGGATTATATATGCTTAATATATTGATTTAACCATGTTACACTTATTCATAATCTATTTTATATTTCAAATAACATAATTTAAAATGAACACACTATTAGGTATATTAATATGATACCTTCATAATCAAAACGATTAATCGTAAGCATTTGCTTAATAAGGATCCAGCTCTAAGACATTTACGTTCCGTTCTCATATCACCCATAGTTTTTCAATATATTTAAGAATATTATTTCATTACTCTAAACCAAAATGGACTTTTTAATTTTAAGTGTATAGTATTCTAATTAACAAAGCCGGTTACTATTGTTTGTTTTAAGTTGGTTGCCTCACAGAATATAATTTATTACAAATTGATGAATTAAACAGTTATTGCGAAGAATGGATTGTGTCGCAGCTGTCAGAGCTCTTCATATAGTAACCGGACTATAGGTATATAATTAATCAAAGGTAGGTATACTGTATACAGTGATGTGGGCATAGAAAGGGCATTTAAAAACTATCTGCGTGGGTTCTTAAGCTATGTTTAGATTAACAAGTTTCCGGAGAAATTTATTGCGCAGGAACTTCCAGACGCGTTTACTAGGAACAGTATTTTAATCTTCCTATCGTATCTTACTAATATAATATAACTAGCTTTTGCCCGCGGCTCCGCCCGCGTGAATGAGTTTTCCAGGGATAAAAGTTGCGGTTTATATTTTCCCGGCATAGAAAGTAGCCTATGTATTAATCCCGGACATGACCTACCCGTGTGCCAAATTTCATAGAAATCCGTTCAGTAGTTTTAGCGTGAAAGAGTAACAAACATCCATACATACAAACTTTCGCGTTTATAATATTAGTAGGATAAATGCGAAAGATTTTGTGAAGTGGTTGGGATGTGTGTTAGAAGTATTGTTGTCTTGTTAATCTCTGCACCACTCTAAGGTTGACTGGGAGAGAATGCCTACGGCATTAAGTCGCCTATACATTTGTATATGAAGTGCTTAAACAAAAATAAATTAAATAAATAAGTATCTAAACGCAGGAACAGCTGAACGGATTTGGGTGTTTGGCACACGGGTAGATCATCCTGGAGAACATTGGCTACTTTTTATCCTGGTAATTTATTTTCATGGGAAATAAAGGATATTTTTTATCTGATTGCTTAAGTATTTTTTATCCTTCTTCCTACAACCTAGGGTCCTTCAAGCGGAGCGTGAAGAAGCAATTATGCAGGCCGTCATAACTGTGCCGACCGACCAGGGAGGTTTATCTCTTGCCGGTCGACATTATTTTCGGCTTCACTTTATTTACCATCAGGTGCAGTGAAGCCACTATGTCGAGCCATCGATAAAAAAAAATAAAGTAGACGGCGCTAGCGTCGTACTGTGTTTTAGGGACCTTTGTTGCGGGAAATGCTTTTCACGCGAGCGAAGTCGCAAGCAATATCTAATATTTTAATTAGTCTCTACAAAGGCGACTTGCTCCAAGCCTTGCAAGCTCCACAATCTGCAGAAGTCAGCTTGCCATGATTGTTTAAACGGTAAAAATAGCTTGCGGAAAATAACTTCTGCAAGTTTTCTTGTTAATCTAAAACTCACTCTTATCTATTCTGGTATTTTTGTAAAGAAAATGTAACGCCAACCTCATAATATTACTGTGGGATACGACATACGAAAAGTTTCAAGAATAAATACATATCACGCCCCTATCCCATAGGGGTAGGCAGAGACTATGGATTGCCTCTTTGCTCGATTCTGGCACACTTGTTTCGCTTCCTCCACTTTCATCTATATCGTGAATTACCGCCGGTTCAGGATACTTTTTGTTGTATTTGCTGTCAATTAGACACCGAGGTCGAATGCCAACTGTTTTAATATGTTTCATAATAATAGTCTATGCCTATACATAGCACTTTTGAACTGGCTTTTACCAAGAAAGTCAGATATCTAACATTCGAAGGTTCAGTGCGGTGGACCCCTATGCTCTTTCACATGTATAGAGGGGGGTCGGGTGGTCCGTGCCCAGCCTGGAATTGCCTGCTACCCACAGGATTTTAAAGCATCCTACTATTACTAGAAATTTTAAAAAAGACCAATATAAAAAGTAACCACCATTGTCAATACTAGTACGTGAACAGAAGTAATTTTTTGAAGTTATACTTCTGTTGGCGCGTTAGGGAAAAATGATGAGAGTAAATTTTTACAATGCGCGCGCACACCGTCACCAAAAACCGACACCCTGAAGTTAGCTAAGTCAACATTTTAGTTTTGAATTTTTAACGTAGAATAAGGCGAAAGATATTGAAGTTGTAATTTTTTGGCGCGTTATTTAAAAATATTTTTATGTTGTTACGCCAAAGAAGTATAACTTCTAACGCGTGTACATAAGTACACACACACTTTCTTTAGTCTAGGACACTGCCCACCTCCTGGAAAATCCAGTTACGCCTATGCTCTTCCTTCCACACTCGCCTTATTTATCCCCTTTGTTAGTCTCCTATCATCCACATCTCCAGTTTTATGAATTTATTAAATTATTTTCATACAAGCAATACTTCTTTGTACCGTACGGGATATTTTGTACCATGCAAGCGAAACAGCACGCAGAAGTAGGTGTATATAATTTGAATAAACGTTTTGGTAAAAGAAGTAAATTATAAATCAATTTGTCGATGCTAATATTCCGATAAGAATAATTTTATACAATTAATAAAAATCAAGGCTCAGAAGTTTAAAATTCATGTTTATAAAAATCCATTTATAACTTAGGCAGAATGGTGCTTTGCCTTGGTCTGACTTGGAAACAAGGAACATATTATTATATAGGAATATTTTATTGGAGGCAAAGAGTTCTAAGATTATATAGAGAGGACATTGAGAAAATTGACATACAAAAATTTTGAGCCTGTTCATCAGTAACTCAATCTACCGTGAAATAGCAAAAAAACCTATGTAAAATGCATTTCGACATGATCTTAATGTGCAAATTGGTATATTTTCTTAAAAATTATTATTTTCTTTACAAAATAATAATAATAAAAATAGTACCTGCATGGTGTACATATCCCAACTATATTAAAGTATCATTAAGGGGCCTCTACGTGTTGGATCTGTATCCCCACGCAAGCCTTCCAAAAGGACCGGCCTTCGTGCCGTGATATTCCACAGGAAAGATACAATAATAATCATCATCATCATCATCATCAGCCACATGACGTCCACTGCTGAACATAGGCCTCCCCCAAAGATTTCCAGACGGACCTGTCAAAAGCGGCCCGCATCCAGCGTGCTCCTGCTACCCTTATCAAGTCGTCTGCCCACCTTGCAGGTGGACGGCCGACGCTGCGCTTGCCAGTACGTGGTCTCCACTCGAGAACCTTTTTGCCCCATCTGCCGTCAGTTCTTCGAACTATGTGCCCTGCCCACTGCCACTTCAGCTTGCTAATCCGCTGGGCTATGTCAGTGACTTTCGTTCTTCTGCGGATCTCCTCATTTCTGATTCGATCGCGTAGAGAAACACCTAGCATAGCCCTCTCCATAGCTCGCTGAGTGACCGTGAGCCGTCTTAAGCGGCCCATAGTCAGAGGCCACGTCTCAGTGCCGTATGTCATCACTGGTAACACACATTGATTGAAAACTTTTGTCTTCAGGCACTGAGGTATTTTGGACGAGAAGACCTTGCTTAGTTTCCCGAATGCTGCCCAACCGAGCTGGATTCGACGGTTGACCTCTTTCTCAAAGTTGGACCTGCCTAGTTGGACTACTTGCCCTAAATAGACGTAATCGTCCACAACTTCGAGAGTTGAGCTCCCAACGGTAATCGGGGTAGGCACAACATGAACATTCGATAGGATCTTGGTCTTGTCCATGTTCATCCTAAGGCCCACCAGTTGAGAAACTCGATTGAGGTCATTGAGCATTATGCTGAGATCTTCCAGCGATTCTGCCAGTATAACGATATCATCGGCAAAACGAAGGTGTGTGATGTATTCGCCATTGATGTTGATGCCAAATCCTTTCCAATCCAAGAGCTTGTAGGTATCTTCCAACGCGGCAGTGAACAGTTTCGGAGAGATAACATCTCCCTGTCTCACGCCTCTGTGTAGTGGAATAGCCTTCGAGCTCTGTTCTTGTACTCGGACCGACATGGTGGCGTTGTTATACAAGCACCTCAACACTTCGATATACTGATAATCGATGTGGCACCGCTGGAGAGACTGCAGCACAGCCCAGGTCTCGATCGAATCGAAGGCTTTCTCATAGTCCACGAACGCTAAGCAAAGTGGCAAGTTATACTCCTCAGTTTTTTGTATAACTTGCCGCAGCGTATGGATGTGGTCTATGGTACTATAACCTTTCCGGAATCCGGCTTGTTCGGGAGGCTGGAAGTCATCTAGCCTGCGCTCGAGACGATTCGTGATAACTCTTGAGAACAGCTTGTAAACATGGCTCAGGAGTGAGATGGGCCTGTAATTCTTCAATAAGGTGTTATCACCTTTTTTGAAGAACAGTACCACCACACTCCTGTTCCATGCCTCGGGCGTTATACCCTGGAGCAGAACGAAGTTGAATAGCTTCTGAAGGACTTTAAGTATTGGCCCACCGCCCGTCTTCAGAAGCTCTGCAGTAATTCCGTCCTCGCCCGGCGCCTTGTTGTTTCTAAGCTGTCCCAGAGCCATCCTAATCTCGCACAGACTGATGTCCGGGATGTCTTCACTGTAGTGCCGGACCAGCTTGGCTCTCGGGTCTTTAGCCAAGCTGGTGTCGGGTTTGGCAACTGAGGTGTAAAGCTGTCCGTAGAACCTCTCGATCTCCCTCAATATTTCAGCCTTCGTCGACGCTACGTTACCATCTTCTGTCTTCAGCCTAGTCATCTGTCTTTGCCCAATAGACAGGTCCTTTGCGAACACTTTGGAGCCTTTGTTCCGCTCAATCGTCTCTTTAATCCTTACAGTGTTGTAAGTACGGACGTCGTGTCGCAAGGATTTCCATATCTGTTTATTGAGCTGCCGATATACTTCAGCATCATCAGAAGACTGCAACGCCATAGATCGACGTTTGGCCATGAGATCGAGTGTGTGAGTCGAGAGTTTCAGAGGTCTATCTCTTCGGCGAGGTCTAAAGAATTTAGGACCCACCGTATGGACAGCTTTTACCAACCCGCCATTAATCTCGTCCACTGTAGCGCAATTATCTAGGCAATTGAAGCGGTTTGCCAACTCGAGCTGAAAGCTTTCTGGGTTTTGGATATAAGTACTAGTAGGGCGGAGAGTAGACTTCATCAAGCGAAACCTTTCTAAGTTGACGTCGATATTCAATATGCCTCTAACCATCCGGTGATCGCTTCCGGTTTTCACCCTATTGATCACAGAGACATTATCGAATATCCGTCTTTTTTAATATATGTTCAATAATAATAATAACGTTTATTGCCAAAATCAATATTGTTACAAAATTTTAAATAAGCACAAAAAGCTTACAATATATAAAAAGATAATGACAAAAGGAAGTGGATCAGCTTAACTGCTGTCTAAGATATATAACTCATCCAGCGCTGATTTTCAGCCACCCCTGGCCCCTTAGGTATTAGGCGGAGTATTTAGAAGTTAGGACTAACTGCTCCTCCATTAATTTTTAACTTAGTTTCTAATAACATTCATTAAAAATATCTTTAACAAATAGAAAAAATCCATCACATATAAGCATGCCGAGTCATCTTGTAACATGGACTTGTCAGATAAGACAGCGACTTATTACCAATTGGTAATAACTTTTGGACGAAAAATTTGGGCCTGATGTTCGGTCTATAACTATACTGTTTAATGTCTTTGATTGGAGGTAAGTATTTCGAATGCCACTGCCGATACCAAGCAGTTAGAAAAAAAAAAAAAAAAAAAAAAAAAAGAAAAAAAAAAAAAAAAAAAAACAACAACAAAGTAGTGTTAAAATAGTGCATAAAAGTGTAAATTATGGACACAAATGTTATCTATACAAATTAAGTAGATTCTATGAAATAAAAATAAATTGTGTGTAGTGCTAAACGAAAACTATTCAAAAACAGAGACGTGTTCTAAATATCATCAAATTCATAAACTCTATGAAGTTATTATAATATTGAGATGGATAAATAACTGTGAATTAAGTGAAAAAAGTTACTAAGACAATTAAAATAAAAAATGTCGGTTAGTGTGAAAAAAATCAAATTCCACACAATATAACGAACTTATTACGTACCTACCAATATCTTGATTAGGTACTGATGTTTAATTTCACACTAATGCTGTAGTGAGTTTTGGCGCAGTATCAAGCTTGGAACTATCGGGGTGGACTGTGTACGGAGGTTCGAAACCCAAGTCCAAGGAAACATTTTTTGAGTTAAAAATTTTAAAATACATTAATAAATTATGAATCGAACTAGAAGTATTATGACACGTAGTCGTCGAAATAAAAATTCGGACACATTGTACATTCCGACCACTCAAAATACATTTGAATTGGGTAGCAATGACGATATTCCAAACCAAACGGACAACACACTAGATGGCATTAGCAATAGCGACTTCTTACCAGATATTTCGGACAATGAAGAATGCAGCGAAAATTCATCAAATTTGAAAGACCGAATTAAAGAATTAACTTTGAAACTGGAGACCGCCTATCGAGAAATAGATATTTTAAAAACAAATAATGAAGCACTTATACGAGACATAGCTTCAGCAAAAAAGGGACCGTCAATACAAATTACCGACATACCAAAGGAAGGAGAACTCCAACCAAATGTAGCTACTGACTCCGAAAATACGACCGATTTTTTGCTGAAAGATATGAATCCTGTAATTGATATACCTATTACAACGAAGAATAAATCTATCCAGTGCGAAATTTCTAGTGAGATTCAAAGCCAAAGACGACCTCAAACACAAGGCGCAAAAAGCAAAATCTGTATTATAAGTACTAACAATATCAACAAAATAGCAAACATTACTGAAGAAACTTTTACTACATACGATTACTGTCACTACTCAATACTCATATCCAAATGGTGGTATTAAACAACAATTTCAAGACATACATTCAAAGATTAAAGATTTTAAGAAAGCAGACTACTGTATAATATTAATAGGAGAAACGGATTTCAGGACTACAGGCAACTATCACGATCTAATAATTCATATTAGAGATGCTATGAAAGGCATAAAGCATACTAACATTATTATATGTGCACCAACATATAAATGTGGCTCCTTCACTACGATCTATAATAAAAGAATAGAAATATTCAACAATTTACTGTATTTAGATAACATAACACACCATTATGCTATTTTATTAGATTCAAATGCTGATCTGACATATAACTACAATATGTTTTCGGGACGACAAGGACGTCTAAATAATTCAGGAATGAAAAATCTTTTTAGGAATATTAAAAGCACAATAGTTCAAAATGAAACCAAAGAAAGAAATGTAAATAACACGAATGAAAGTTTAAATAGGTTTTTTCTATAAGCACTTAACAATTATGCATCAAAATATTGCGGGATTAATAAATAAATCGGATCATCTAATTATGCATTTACATGAACTAACTGAACTACATGCAACGAATATAGACGTCATCTGCGTTACAGAACACTTTATGGAAAACGGACATGAAGATCTTCTCAATATACCTGGTTACAAATTGGCAGCATGCTTTTCTAGAGAAACAAAACGAGGAGGAGCCTGCATACTGGTAAAAATAGACCACCAGTATATAGAGCTGAAAAATGTAACAAATATGTCAACTCCAGGAGCTCTTGAATGTTGTGCAATCGAAATAACGCAACATAATCTTATTATTGTATGTGTTTATAGAGTACCAAACATAAATAATCTCGATACTTTCTACTCAAAGTTGGACAGTATATTGCCGACGATTTGTTATAAAACTCGCAAAAGAGTCGTTGTATGTGGTGATTTTAATATTAATATGGCGAAAAAAGACAAAACATCTACCTACTTTATAAACTACCTACTAAATTTTAACCTTCAATTACAAATTGACCAACCTACTCGATTACAAAGCCACACATGTATAGATAATTTTGCAATTAATTTTCCGGAGAAATATTTTACCAAAGTGTTGGATTTTAACTTGTCTGATCACACAGCCCAAATTATAAATATTCCTGTAAAAAAAACCTATGTAATAAACAGTTGGAATACAGAAGTGCGCGATTATAATTATAATAACTTGCTCAAATTCAAATCTTGTTTAAGTTCTTTAACATTTTCTGACGTTTATATAACTGACGATGCAAACATAGCATATAATTCATTTTACGAAATATTCCAGCTGTTTTATAACTTGTGTTTTCCTGTAATTAATGTTAAAATAAAGTCAAGAAGGAATCCGCTCTGGTTGACACCTGGCATAAAACGCTGTAGTAAAACCAAAAGACTTCTTCTATGGCAACATAGGGTAAATCCAAACTTATCTAGTCTTACAAAACTAAAAATGTATTCATCGAGGCTCAAGAAAATTATTAAATTAACACAAAAAGCAAAAAATAACCACAGGATAACAACTTCAAAAAACAAGTGTAAAGATACATGGAAAATCATAAACGAGAAAAGATTCTGTCTACCACATGAATACATAATGGAGGTAAATTGCAATAGTGTTCAAAAAACAGATCCATTAGACATAGCAAACGCATTCAATGATCACTTCATTGACCAAGTAGAATTACTTTCGAAACCCTTATCATCCGTATACTCCAAGGGATCGAATAACATATTATGTCAATCTATGTTTCTAGCCCCAACTATTCCGAACGAAGTATACAGGACTATACAAAATTTAAAAAACAAAACTAGCGTAGGTTATGACGGCATCTCGACCAAAGTTTTAAAGTTCGTTTCAGAAGTTATATCGGAACCAATTAGTCACATAGTTAACTTAAGTATCTCCTCTGGAACTTATCCACATAAATTGAAACCGACTGTTATCAAACCATTATTTAAAAAAAATGACCGAACCGATATTTCTAATTATAGACCGATTGCTCTTATTCCTGTAATGTCCAAAATATTTGAAAACATTATATATCGTTCTTTGTATTCTCACCTCAACAAACATAATATTTTAGTTAACGAGCAAAAAGGTTTCAGGAAAAACTGTTCCATCAATATGGCTATCTACGACTTCCTTAATTTAATAATGCCGGATATGAATGAAAGAATTCAAACTAGTGCTATTTTTATGGACATGACTAAAGCCTTCGATTTAGTTGATCATAATATTTTGTTACAGAAACTATACAATTATGGTATTAGAGGAAACGTATTATCCCTTATAAAGTCTTACCTCAGCAATAGGACACAATGCACAGAAATAATACGAATATCGAAGAATAGCAAAAAAGAACTCAAATACACTTCACAAGTTCGTAATATCTCACACGGTGTTCCACAAGGCAGCGTGCTGGGACCTCTGCTATTTTTAATTTATATTAATGATCTTCCAAAACACGTATCTTATCCTATGGTTCTTTTTGCTGACGACAGTACTCTAATTATAAGATACGAAAAGAATAAAAATTACGAGGATGATATTAGAAATGCATTGCACCAATCAGTAGAATGGCTGAACCAAAACAATTTAATATTAAATATATCCAAAACTAAAATTATGACATTTAAACAAAGAATTATCTTTCCTGACATTAATTTAATATTTAATAATGAAAAAATTGAAGAAGTGACATGTACTAAATTTCTAGGCTTGACGATAGATAATAAATTGACCTGGAAAGACCATGCGTCAACACTAATAAAAAAATTGAATAAATTTGCATTTGCTCTCTACAAACTTAATAAAATAGTCAACCAAGCCGCTGTTGTTACTGCCTACTATGGGTATGTTGACTCTCTTCTGCGCTATGGAGTTATTTTCTGGGGTAACTCGTGCGAAAAAGAATCGATCTTTAAAGCACAAAAAAGATGTATTAGGTGCATATGCGGACTTAAAACAACTGACACTTGTAAACCGCACTTCAAGTCACTGAAAATATTAACCTTGCCCTGTCTTTATATATACGAGACCGCACTTTTCGTAAGGAAAAACAGTGACATCTTTAAGAAGCATCTGTACAAAGACTAACAAGCATAAGACAAAGTTATCGCCATGATCTTTCTTTAAGACCATCAAAAACCGCCTTGCTGCATAAAAGCGTCCTTTGTATGGCTCCAAAAATATATAATAAGCTACCAAATGACTTAAAAAAACTTGACTTAATAAAATTTAAAAAACAATTGCATAATTTATTAACAATTAGCTACTACACAATTGACGAATTCCTTGCTGACAATTTTAAGACATAATAATAATTATATTTGACTAATTTGATAATAATATTGTGACATTATTAACTCCATTTTTAAAATAGTTATTATTTCAGTAATTTCTAACAGTTATATTATGTATGCTAACAACTTCCTATATAATATGTCACCACATGAAATAATTGTGTACACCCAATAGGGTCGATTTTTGCGGAACTTAAGAATAATGTACAATAATACCAGCTACTGTACCAAAAATCACACAATAAAGATTTGATTTGATTTGATTTGATTTAGCATGCACTGTTGTATTTCGATTTGAAGGACATTGAAGCTAGCGTAATTACTGGGCTTTATGAGATTTAACATCTTATGTCTCAGGCAATGGCGGATTTCCCTATAGGCCGAGTAGGCCCGGGCCTAGGGCGGCAAAATTAGGGGGGGGGGGGCAAAATTTGGTCGTTTTTTTTAAGTAGTTGCCCACGTGCCTTCGTGTAAAAACTCAAAAATGTGTACATATAGCTTTATTTATTAAATTTTTCATGCTTTACAGTACATAGGGGCCGGCAATCTTTCGTAGGCCTAGGGCGGCCAACGTATAAAATCCGCCTCTGGTCTCAGGGTGATGACCGCAGTGGAGTGCCACGCAGTACTTTGTAATTAAAAGTTCTGTATGATGTTGCTACTGTTTATGGATGGTCGTATTACTATAAGGCGAGCTGTATGCTCGTCTCTTTGTTCGGTTACAATAAACAGATCCTCTTTTTATGAAGTCGATTAAAAAAAGACCGTAGATACGAGTATTTGATATTATAAATTCCAACTTGATATCTCTACGAGTTCCCGAGAAAAAGTATCTTGACAGACGGACAACAAAGAGATCCTATAAGGGTATCTTTTTTCCCTTTGAGGTACGGAACCCTAAAAATAGTACCTCATGAGTACTGCTATCTGGAAAAAGTCTAGGTTCCTAATTTTTTCCTTTCGTATAAGGCCGGTAGTACATCCATGATTCTTCTATTGTGAGTTTTTGGGTGGTGCCTTGCATTTGCATTTGTCGGGCTTGGAAAATATATCACGCTTTTGTCCCCGAAGGGGTAGGCAGAGGTGCAACTAAGAAAAAATACTTTTCACCATGTGTGTTCCGTACCATTTTATAGGAGGCGAGCCTATCGCCGTATCGGGCACAAATTCCAGACTCCGGGCTGATACTGAATAGAAAAAACCAATATCACTGCCCGACCCGGGGATCGAACCCGAGACCTCATCATTGCAGTCATACCGTAATGCAACTACGCCACCGAGGAGGTCCGGGCTGATACTCAGCAGAAATGCATCACTGTGTGACCCGAGGCTCGAACCCAAGACCTCAGCACGGTAGACGTACGCATGGCAATTACCAACTAATCCCGTCTTGCTTCATCCGTGGTCAAGTAAACGGTCTTATTGCACTGGAAGAGCGTGCAGCGCCTTCGCCTCGCTGTGAATTCGCTTCCAGTTCGCCAGTGTAACAACAGCCTTAACTTTACCTGATCACGAATAAAATAACTCAGCCTTAGGGCTGCCTATGTCGCCAGTATGTGTTTAATTAATTCATAAAGTATATTTATCGTAACAAAGATTTCGTTTACAATATGGTCGCTACTACCTAATTCGTTTTTTTCTTTCAATATGGGTAGAGGCATCTTTTTATTTTATTTTCTCCTTAGTAAAAGGAGAAGGCAAAGGCGCTCAGCCATGCAGCCTAGTCTGCTGTTTCTCATTCACATCCAAGGACTTCTTTAAAATTCAAAGGCCGGAGTCATGTCTGTAGTGGGTAGAGGAATCTTTCTGTCTTTCCTTTTTCAAAAGTAAGTTACGAATATTAGGATAACTTAAATGCTGGAAAAATTAAAAGGCAATTAAATTACTTAACTATTTTTATTATTATATAAATAAATAATTGTAATATCACGTTCATAATGAGTATAAATATATTAAGGCAGTTGTCAGGATCGATGTGCTGGCCAGGAGGGAGCCGGCTGAAGACACTGAAAAAAAGGTAAGACAAATTAATTACTCGTTTACCGCCTTGAAAAATGTAGTAAAAATTTTTTACTAATAAAAAAATTAAGATTACAAAATTATCAATAAACATAAAATACAGAAAAATTATATTTTTATGACTGTTTGAAAATCGTGTATATTAAATAATTTTTCCCTTTGTAGCAGTTGCGTTATTTTTGGCATTAGATACAAAAACGTGAATTATAAATATTCGACACAAAAAAAATGCTGCATGGTAATGGATTCCTTTGCAAAATCTTCAAGTATTTTGGCGGTAAATCTGACAGCTTTACAAAGCTGTCAAAATTCTTGTTCAAACTTTGACTCAAAGTGTAAGAATTCACAAAAAAAAAACAAATTATGCATCTGACAATAGAGGGCGCTGTTTACAATCTACTTACTGCACGTATGTAGTTCCTCAGAATACGTGTAGTTGAAGTCGCACTGGCACATGCTGTTCCTGCAAGTGACTCGCTCCGATATGCCGGATAGATAGCACTGACTCCGATGCGTGCAGGTCTCAAACAATCCTGCAAACGAGAGGGTAAGCTAAAGTTAGTGGGTCATAGGCAAATTAGATTCAAAACAAAGAGTGAGCTAAACGAACATCTGCTCACTCCGAGATTTTGTTGCTCTACCTATATCACCAACCAAATTATGAGAAGTGAGCGTGTTATGCCTCCGACAGCGTTTGTGAACACTGTCAACTAAGATTATTCAAAACCAAAACAAAATATTCAAATTAAAATCTTGTTTCTATCTTTTCAGTTCTTCAATGAATTTAATAAAGATGCCAGATATTGACGCAGTCGGGTTTTTTATTTTTCTTAAATATTTTTTTTTGAAAACATTTTTATTTTTGAGATTACTTTTTGCCGCCTACATCCTTAATTATTGTTTTTTTTTTATTTTGATGTACCCAGCGTCACTCTCACGACTAAGACGAATCTATTGACACCACTCACATAAAAATACGACAAGCCATTTAGGCTGTAGGGCGTGCCAAAGTAATACAAACATACATACATACGAGTGATGCAACGAATATCCAATTTCCAACATTGACTCCAATATAAAAACAAAACTTCATAAAAACCAAAAGTAAATAAGTCGCAATATTTCTATTACTTAATTTCTATTACCGATCATAGGCCAGCAGCCTCCATCTCGATGGTGGAAGGTTTCCGAACACCTGCAGCTCCCGTTGAAGCACTCGCTGTTCTGTCCCAGGGTCTCCGTGCATTGCGAAGACACGTTACATACCGACTCGAAGCCGGACGCCACTAGAAAAAAAATATAACTTAAAAACTGTTCACTATATTTTAAAGGAGATGTCCACTTTTTGTATAGCACTGGGCCTCAAACTTTATAGATATTAAAGGGACTAAAATATGGATCTTGGACCCATTAAAAAATATTTTCAGATCCCATTTATCACTAACTTTTTTAATAACGATCATTATAAGTTAAAGTTGTAGTTGTAGTTTTTAAGCAAAATAAAATTAGATAAAACTGAACATCGGAGGACTTTAAAATTATACGATTTATTGCTAAGCCCTAGTTTTTGGGAGTACTATCCAAATATATATAAAGTATCTTGGTTAGAATTTACGCCCGTTTTTGGACATGTTCTTTTTGTTTATTTGAACCTAATCTCTGAAATTTATTACCTTTGAGCAGGTAAATTATAGGGCTCAAGGAGTGAAAATAATCGAAATTTATGTGCAATTCCATGATATCATAATAATAAATTATTGATAAATATCGTTCGTTTTTACCTTAGACAATATATAAAGGACGTGTCTCATATATTTTGATATGCCCAAGTATAAGAGCGGCTCATGCACACATTTATAAAAAGTGCTCTAGTATGCATCGTACAAGTTTAATATTAATTTATGTGTGCGTTCGTTCCGGCACAAGACGTTTTACTCACCCGGCCAACAAGCCCCGTCCTCCTCTATAAACTGCTGTCTGCACTGACACGTCAGAACGTTAGTGTTGTTCGCACACACGCTGTTCTCCACAACACAGTCCGAGTCCACGAGACATATGCCGCTAAGTACTGGAAATTTTTTTTTTTTTTTTTTTTTTTTATTTATTTATTTATTTATTCATTTTACAGAAAAGTACAAAACACTTACATAGGTGTTAAGTCTAAAATACATTAAACATTGTTGTACTATTATTAAATCATTACCGGCGAACTTTGCACTAGGCTCAGGGCCTGTATCGCAAAGATCGAAGAGTGGAGACTGACTGGATTGTTCAATTTGTATTTTTTTCCTTTACTCGTTGTATTGTACAGTAAACTAGGAAAACGTAAAAGACTAAGAAAAGACTAAGTGAGGCAAAGCCCTCAACCTATGAGTGAGTGGAGTGTGTTTGTGAGTTGTGATTATGTGTGTATGTGTGTGTGTGTGTGTGTGTGTCTATTTTATGTTTACTTTTGTATGTTTGTGACGATTTTTTCTGTTTCATCATATCCCAAGCCGTACAGCCATTTTTTAATCCTAAATTTGGCCATGCTACTGGTCATAGTTTTAATGTTACATTCACGACAGATTTTATTGTAGATATTGGGATGTTGGTAAAGAGGTAGACGTCTTGCGAAAGAGGTGCGAACCGCCGGCATCGGAATAGAGTAAATTCTTTTTTGGAGTAAGTCAGGATACATCGGGGAGTTAAGAATTTTCTTGTGCATATACACAGCAGTCTTCCAAATATAAAGTTGACGTACTCTAAGAACCTTGCATTCGTTGTAAAGGTCGTCCGTAGGGAAGCGGAAAGGTTTAGATAACATAACCTTTAGTACCGCGCGTTGAGCTCTCTCGAGAACCATCATGTGAGTTTTATCAGATCCGCCCCAAACTGATATGCAATAATACAATATTGATTGACAGAGAGCCATATACACGACCATTAGCACATCCGTGTCAACAAGACGACAAAGAGTTTTCATAATGTAGATAATTTTCCTTGTTCTCCCGGCGAGGGATAGGATGTGTTTTTTAAAGTTAACATTCTCATCCAGGAGAATTCCAAGGTATTTTATACTGACAACCCTATCAATTGTACTGCATGTACAAGGATGAAGGTGAGGTGAATTGGCCTTAGTTCCACAAGTATGAATTTTGAGTTGTTGCAGATTGTGCGGGTTAGATACTTTGGTTATGTGGAATGTAACAAACTTCGTTTTATTTGCGTTCAGTGTAAGGAGATTTATGTTTAGCCATTCATTTAGTTTCCTTACACCTCTTTCCGATATGTCTCGAACATTATCCCATGAGGTACCACTAAAAACTGCTACGGTATCATCGGCGTAACATACTACGTTTGCTCCTGGTATTTGAAGCTTAAGAAAGTCATTCATGTATATAGAAAAGAGTATGGGCCCGAGAATACTACCTTGAGGAACTCCGCAACAAATTGGAAGAACTTGGCTCATGGCGGAACCAATTTTAACACGCTGGGAGCGATTACTGAGGTAGCTGCGAAACCATTCGAGGGCAGATCCCCTAATACCTATACATTCCAACTTTTTTAGTAAAATAGGAATAGAAACTGTGTCGAAGGCTTTGGCAAGGTCCATGAATACGCCTAAACAACACAGCCCTTTGTCAAGAGATTCTGCGATGTTCTTAGTCAAGAGATTAACTGCATCGTCAGTTGAAAAACCTTGCCGAAATCCAAACTGGTTACCAGCTATTATGTTGTGTTGCTCCAAGTAAAATATCAGTCGTTTTTTGACTATGTTCTCTAGCAATTTAGAAAGAATACTCAGTAAGGAGATCGGTCTGTAGTTGCTGGGAATGGACTTATCTTCGCCTTTATGGATTGGGGTAATAGTTGCTAGTTTCCAAGCAGAGGGAAATATACCTTGGGACAAGCTCAGGTTGAAAATATGAGTCAAAGGACCCAATAGGTAGATTATATTAGTTTTTATTAGATTAGGAGTGCAACCATCGAAACCTGGCGAACTATCCGTTTTTAATAATGAAATATATTTTTCTATTTCCTGTTCGTCTGTTGGTTGAAGAAATATTGAATCTCTTGGGGAGTTAGGCAGGAAAAAGTTTTTAGCGAGAGTTGCTTCTGTAGTACCCAGGTTTGACAACTTTTTGTCTGCAAGGTTTTTACCAACACCGGCAAAGTATTGATTGACAACATTCAAACATTCAATTGGATCTGACTTTATAAATGTTAATAATGTTGCATCATTCCTACAGTTAGTGATATCACAGATGTTTTTGATCGAGTTCCAGAGTTTTTTGGGGTGATTTTTGTTTTTTGTAATTTGTTGTGATTCGTATCGTGATCTAATTCTATATTGAAGTTCGGTTAAGAAGTTTCTATATCTTTTATAAGTCGTTTGTTTTATTGTATCTTGGGGGTGTTTTTTTGCTTTCAAATGTAGCTTATCACGATTTCGTTGACATTTAATCAGACCTGGGGTGATCCAGGGTTTCAAATTACGTCGGGATTTACTGATTTTCATTTCAGTTGTATTATTCGTTATAGCTGAAATGAGTATAACATTGAGTTTTTCAGCTGCATCGTTTACGTCAGACGTGTTAGTGACTTGTGACCAGTCAGCCGAAGACAATTCTCTTGTGACCGCGATTTGGTCGACTCTCATTTTCATCTGATTGGGCGAATGAGGATTGGGTATGTGAGTCGGAAGGCATAAGATACATATGTTATGGTCTGTAATATTGGAACTACAAGTTATCCCCAAGGAATTAAAGCGATGTCTTATAAACACATGATCCAGACAAGCTTCGCCCCTGGTGGGCTTAGAAATAGCTGGTAAAAGTTGGTGAGAGGCCAATAAACAAGTATAGGCAGAAGATTTATCGCAGTTATTCAGGAGGTTCAAGTTAATATCTCCAGCTACTATACAAACTTTGGCGTTTTTAGTTTCTGATAATATTTTGTCAAGTGCGGATAGAAATACACTATGATCCCTAAAAGATGGTGAGCGATAAATTCCAATAATTGTGATATCTTGATTTAACCCAATCCTAATGAAGTTACATTCATTACAAATTGGTTCATCAGCTGTCGACGTCCATTTGTTATTAATGTACACTACTATGCCACCACTTTTGTTTATAAAGTGTTTAGTACGGAATGAATGATAATCTGGGATTTTAGGAATTATAGATAAATTTTGTATCCAACATTCCGTCAAAATTATGGCATCGAATACAGCGTGGAAACGTACTAGAGTTATTAAGAAATCATTAAAGTTGCGTTCAATACTTCTTATGTTAAGTGTCAATACCTTAAAATTTGAGTTACTTGTGAAGTAAACATCACAGCATTCAGGACTCTCAACTGCAACACATTTTATAGAAAGTGCATGGTCTAAGTCAACTGAATCAATCATGGAATCCAAGGGTATAATGTGTGAAACTGATTGAAGTTATGATTTCGAATTAAATTGCGTTCGTGCTGTGTTGAGAGCAAATTGAAGGGGATTGAGTTTATGTGAGTGTAAAAATGATGTTTCACGTAAGAGTAACGGTGAGTGTTGGTTATTGTGTAGGTGGTTAGTTTAGTAACAGTGAATATAGGTATGCCAAAAGTTTTATAACTAATTTTGTGACAAAATAAATGCATAATTAAAGCAAATGTTATGACAATTAGATCAGCAAGGGGGTTAAAAACTCTAAATACCAAATAATTGTAAGGTTTTCGGGTGCTTAAGTGTTTGTTCCAGTTCTTCGGAGGATGAAATACGGACAGCTGGCATTTTATCTTCTTTCCTGATATAAATTGAGCCGTTTCGGACCCAGCAATAGCGAAAGTTGTTCTTATGAGTGAATATTCTGGTTTCACGAAAGAGCTTTCTATTAACCCTTGAAAGTCTCTCGTTTAGGTATAGTCTCTGGTGCGGAGAGTCAATAATATTTTCCGTAGAGAGGTTTCGCCTCACTTTCGCCGCTTTAATAATTTCATCCCTTTTTGAGCGCCGAAGAAGTCTGACTATAACGGGACGCGGACCTTTTGCTTCCGGTGGATTCTTGCTGAGATTATGTTTCAAGGGCCCAGCTCTAGTTATATAGTCTATGTCACCTGGACACAGCTCCACTCCGATTTTTTGAGACGTCAGTAGCATTACTTGTGTGAGGTTTTCACATTCCTTTTCAGGGAGGCCTATGAGTTCAATTTCGTTTAACATGGAATTTTGCTCTGTAATATTTTTATCTTGTTGAAGTTGAGCTATAACAGATTTTAAGTTTACTATTTCAAGGTTTGCTTTGTCAAGTTTACTTTTCTGTTCTTGCAGGGTGTCAACTAGCGTAGAGGAGATAGTTTTAAGCTCATTCTTCAGATCCAGTACGTCGTTTCTTAATATGGATATTTCTGAGTTTTGTATTTTTAAATCACATACCTCCTCTCTTAGCTTTTTAATTTCTGATAGCAGCTCAGAGGATTCGACATAGTGGTCGTCAACAGATTCACCCTTTTGCCTGCTGCCTCGAGATAAGTTAACATTTTCGCAATCAGTTATTACATTTCTGGCATTCACAGCCAATTGACGAACGGGAGTGCAAGAGTTATCACCTTTAGGACGCTGTACACAGGAAGGGCACAACCATTCCTTCTTTTGTTTCTGCGTGAATTTTTTGTATTGGGTTTCTTTTATATTTAAACAAAGTAGGTCAAAGTTGTTATTACATTTGGAGCACTCCAAGTAATTAAAAGTTTGTATTTTGTTGCCGCATGCGCTGCAAGTAGGCGACATTATATTATATTCTTAACACCTGTTCTGACGAGCAACGTGGTGGATACCTCACAGTCCCACAACCGGTTTCCTGGCGGTGCGGCGGCTAGCGAGACGGCGACAGGCGAGAGCGGTTCATCGGAGGTGCGGGCGGAGGTGAGCGATGAGTCACTGCAGCTAGCAGCACGTCGATAGTCCCGTTGAGCGCAGCGGTCGTTGACGAAATTATTTAAACTGTTTTTGATAAAATACTGGATATTGTCGTATAAATTATCGGGTATTCTTTCTTTAGTGGCTGATACACTGTTTAAACTAATATATAATTAAGAATCAATAAAAAAAATACGACGAATAGGGTGATTATTTATTTTTAAATACATTTATCTAAAATGTAATGAAAAAAGATTTTTCAAAACCTCTTTGCCGTTATCTAGTTGTACATTTAGTGCATTTCCGATTCAACACACACTGTCGAGTGTCGAGTAAACTAACGAACTTAAGTCGTTTTAACTGTGATTACCAACTCTTTGCTACCAACACAGAACACACACGAGTACTTACTGCACATTTGACATTGGCAGAATTGTCGACATCGGCACAACTTGTCATTCATAAAAAAAAGTAAATTTTCAAAATTGGCGCCATAATAAGTAAGCTATAAAGCTTTGAAAGGTATTTTTTTTATAGCATTGAATGACGAGACGAGCATGCCGTTCGCCTG
The DNA here is from genome assembly GCA_947568825.1 of Sphinx pinastri. Classification (NCBI taxonomy): domain Eukaryota; kingdom Metazoa; phylum Arthropoda; class Insecta; order Lepidoptera; family Sphingidae; genus Sphinx; species Sphinx pinastri. Next base: position 3,143,577 of record OX387641.1, on the reverse strand, counting down.
ATGGTAAGCGATACGACCACCCATAAACAGTAGCAACACCATCCAGCACCTTGACTTACAAAGTACTGTGTGGCATTCCACTGCGCTCGTCATCCTGAGACATAAGATGTTAAGCCTCATTCTGTCCAGTAGTTATACTGGCTACAATGTCCTTCAAACCGAAACACAACAGTGCATGCACTGTGTTGCTCGGCGGTAGAAATAGACATTGCGGTGGTACCCACCCAGACGATCTCTTACATAATGAGAGACTACCACCAGTGATGAAATTGAAACTCTTCTTCGACGCTTGGAAACCACAGCGTTAGATTTTGGACTCTTAATCAATCGGGATAAAACCAAGATGATGATTATAGATCGCATAGAAAACAACCGACCTGATGTCCAGAATATAGCGGGATGTGAAGTAGTGGGGAACTACATATACCTAGGCTCCACTATCACCAACATCGGAGGCTGCGAATATGAGATCCGAAGACGCTGCGCTATGACTAGATCTTCAGTGGAAAAACTCGCAAAGATCTGGAAAGATCGCCGAATAACCAAAAATACTAAGGTTCGACTAATGAGATGCCTGGTCTTTCCAATCTTTCTATATGGAGCTGAGACGTGGACGCTGAGGATCCAAGACAAACGCAAAATCGACGCTTTGGAAATGTGGTGTTGGAGACGCCTTCTCAGGATCCCGTGGACTGCGCACCGTACCAACGTTTCAATCCTGGAAGAACTGAACATCAAAGAGAGGTTATCGTCGACTGTGCAATTACGAATCCTCAAGTTCTTCGGACACATAAGCCGAAACGAGGACTCCATGGAACGATTGGTGGTTCAAGGAAAAGTAGATGGCAAAAGAACTCGTGGACGCGCTCCTAAACGTTGGACAGACCTTATTAAAACTATGACGTACTCCTCTATACACAAATGCTTCCACTCCGCCAAACATCGAGACATATGGCGACGCATCGTGAAAACGGCAGTTCATCAATCGGCCTAAACATGACCACGACCACTCTGTCAAGAGTGCACGACTAAGAAGAAGAAGACCACCAGTGAAGGGGAAGTGGTAGAAGGGGTAGTAGTCAAATAACAGTAATAAAAGACTGTGACGTCACCGAATGTCATCGGCTATAACGCTGCGTGCGTGCGGACTCGCGTACCGAGGGTTCCGTCAAACTTGTAGATAAGGCATCTAAGTATATAAGTTCAATAGTGAACCAAAATTCATTAATAAATTAACGCATGCTCACGCCTTTTATCCCCGAAGGGGTAGGCAGAGGCGCAACTAGTGCACCCACTTTTCGACAAGCGTATTCCGTCCCATGATGTGATAGGGGGCGAGCCTATCGCCATATCGGGCACAAATTCCAGTCTCCGGGCTGATACTGAATAGAAAAATCCAATATCACTTGCCCGACCAGGGGATCGAACCCGAGACCTCAGCCTTGCAGTCGTACTGTTGTACAACTACGCCACCGATTAATAAATTAACCAAATTGAAAGAGTTTATAAATTCGCTTTCTTTTGTTATTAAAGTACATATTTAAAATTTTCAGTTCAGATTTTTCCCTTTACATGTGCTGTAAGACCTTGCTTCTTGCCAAATTTCATGATTCTAGGTCAACGGGAAGTACTCTATAGGTTTTGATTCCTTTGCGAAATCGCAAAATATGCGACATAAACGGTCATATCTTACGATCGCGTTGAGTTACAAATTTGACATTTTCACAAGAGAAAGAGACCGTAGACCCGAGTATCCTACTAATATTATAAACGCGAAAGTTTGTAAGTATGGATGTATGGATGTATAGATGTATGGATTTATAGATGTATGGATGTATAGATGTATGGATGTATGGATGTTTGTTACTCTTTAACGCAAAACCAACTGAACGGATTTCGATGAAATTTGGCACACGGGTAGATCATGTCCTGGATCAACACATAGGCTAATTTTTATCCCGGGAAATACTCATTCACACGGGCGGAGCCGCGGGCAAAAGCTAGTTGAAATGAAATGAAATGAAAATATATTTACGAAAGACAACATTTTACAATGGTAATATCCTATGGTCTTCACACTAGGCAAGCCTGTATCGTGAAGACCCAAATATAATCTAGCCTAGTTGCCTACAGGTATACATTTCCAATTGACACTGGTCTTATCACAAAAAATAGTTTTATACTGACATGTAGATTATGTATCTAGAAGTATATAAATAAATATGCATACTTGAATAATAATTTTGTAATATATAGTTAATAGTAGATATATATATATATATATATATATATATATATATATATATATATATATATATATATATATATAAAAAATAGTGTTGAAACATGATAAATATAAATAAAATATGAAGTTTTAATAGTTTTAATAGCCATTAATTAAGTACAAGTTTCAGTATTTAATATTTATAAGATCTTCAGTATCCTCATAAGTAAGTGTCATAAGCCATAATTTTATTACTCTTTTAGCCTCATACATAGATTTTTCAAAAATGTTGCAGTTTTTGACTATACCATTATAAACGTGTGCTCTTATGAAAGTACCAAAACGTTGGGCAAATTTAGTTTTCACAAGCGGTTTAGACAGACGGTAGACTCTACGATTTAAAATTTTTCCACCTTCTGTGGAAGCCAAAACAGATTTATGAGCAAGAAGAGCTGTTTTTAGAATAAACAATTGCCTTACGGTAAGAACTCCGCAGTCTTTATAGACATCGAATGTAGGATAACTAAAAGGCTTCCTCAGCATTACCTTCAAAACTGAGCGTTGAGCTCTTTCAACCTGGATCATGGATGTCTTGGCTGCACTACCCCAGCAGGTAATACAATAAGTTAATAGCGATTGACATAGAGCAAAATATACACACATTAAAATGTCCATATTTGCAACATTACGCAGATGCCTCAGTATACCTATAACTTTACGAACTCGAGCCGAAACCGCATGAATATGTTTTTTAAATGATAGATTTTCGTCTATGAGTACCCCAAGATATTTAACAACATCAGTTCTAGTTAGAGATTCACAGTCACATGGTTCCTTACAGAAAGGTTTATGAAGTTAGATATAAATTCTTTCTTTCTTTCTTTCTTTCTATATAAATGTTCAACTTGATATCTCTACGCGTTCCTGAGAAAAGGGTCTTGACAGACAGACAGACAGACAAACGGACAGACAGACGGACAGACGGACGGACACGCAGACAGACGGATAGAAAGTGATCCTATAAGGGTTCGTTTTATTTTCCTTGAGGTCCGGAACCTATGACCTCAGACTCACTTGGCGCGCAGTAGTCGTCCACCTGCAGGTACCCGTCGCCGCACTGGCAGCGCCCGCCCGCGCACACCGCGTGCGCCGTCGCCGTGCACTCGCGCGACGCCTGGCACGGGGCGTTCAGCGCTGCGGACAATACGGTCATTTACATCGACCATGTAGCCTCTAGACGTCTATATAACTGTAATAATAACTGGAGATCGGTTTCGGGAAACATCTGACTAATAGATCAGATGTAGCTTTTCGTTCAATATCTTTAAGTCAGTTGCGTCCACAATGGGGTAGTTAACTACTTTTTTTAATACATTTATCAAAAATGTATGCCATCCAAAATCTAAAGGAAAAATCATTTTCAAAATTGGGGCTATGATTAGTAAGTTATAAAGCTCTGAAATTTGGTGGAAGGGGTAGTTGTCAAATAACAGTAATATTACACTGTGACGTCACCGAGAGTCGCCGGCCATAACGCTGCGTGCGTCCGAAAGAGATAGCGCGATATCCCCTCCACGTCCCCACTTTTGCTCACAACAGTATATCAAATATAACTGCTTTATTTTGATGCTGATTTCACCGAATTTCTTTTTCGTATTATTTTCTGATACATATAAAATAATTTACAAAATCAAACATAGGAAACTATCCTATTGGGAGCCGTAAACACTGCCACATTATCGAGATAATAAATATTATAATCGCCTCTTGCACAAAACATTGGTGTTATAAAAACGGGGCTATATAATCGCTGGGTCATTTAGAATCATTTTTTTTTATTGCAGTGAATGACGAGACGAGCATGCCGTTCCATGCCGACCACCAATAAACAGTAGCACTCAACACCATCCAGCACCTTGAGTTACAAAGTACTGTGTGGCATTCCACTGCGCTCGTCATCCAGAGACATAAGATGTTAAGTCTCATTATGTCCAGTAGTTATACTGGCTACAATGTCCTTCAAACCGAAACACAACAGTGCATGCACTAGACCTACCACTAGTAAACTTCATAATGCATAATAAATTGATTTAATGCGATTCGATTGTAATACTCACCCAGCCCAGTAGTAAGGCACAGTCCGTCCACAGGCGCCAGTCCCTCAGGACACGCGCAGGTTCCTACTCCCGCCGCGTTCCTCACGCACAGGATCTCCATGTCACCGGCCAAGCAGTCGTAGTCCGCTTCACATGCCTCGCCAATACCTGGAGATATAGTTGTTAATATTAACGACCTTATTCATAAACGGTTTGTAAACCTATTTTAGTTATAGAATGTTTTGTCTTCTTCCTTCAAACTCAGGTCAAAATTCGTGCGAAGAAGACAAAACATTCTATATTTAAAATAGGTGTATAAACTGTTTTTATGAATAACACCGTAAGTATACTAGTTACGAGACTATAGTCCACTTAATCTAGTGACGATAAGTAGATGATAGCCTAGTTGGGAATGGATCGGCCTGCCGAGACAAGTCCGAGGGCTTGAAACCCAAACACACCTCTGAATTTCGAAGTTACGTGTGTATTGTTTGTCAATTATCGTTCGCTTTAACGGTGGAGAAAAAAATCGTGAGGAAACCTTACATACCTGAGAATTCTCCATAAGAATTTTGAGGGTATGTGAAGTCTGCCCGCACTAGGCCAGCGTGGTGGACTAAGGCCTAAACCCTCTCAGTTGTAGAGGAGGCTCGTGCTCAGCAGTGGGCAGTATATAATACAGTTACGACTGCAATGCTGAGGTCTCGGGTTCGTTCCCCGGGTCGGGCAAAGTGATATTGGGTTTTTCTATTCAGTATCAGCCCGGAGTCTGGAATTTGTGCCCGACATGGCAATAGGCTCGCCCCCTACCACATCATGGGACGGAATACGCACTGCGAAAAGTGGGTGCACTAGTTGCGCCTATGTCCACCCCTACGGGGATAAAGGGCGTGAGTATGTGTGTGTGTGGTTGGATGTGTTATTGAAAAAAAAATTACGTTATTGAACGTTATTGGGCCGAACGTGTTAATTTTCGAGGCCTTCCAAATACAGTGTGTAGTCTTGAGACAAGTATTTGCATGTTTAAATGTAACCTCAATGGTCGGGTATTTTAAAATTATTTTGCCTTCGCCAAGATCGAAAGCAGATAATTAATTTATGTACAATCACCCATTTTGTTGCTACACTTTCTCAATATAAAATGTCCACTTTCATAGTTTACCAAGCAGGTGCGATCGTTTTTAGATGTACAGTCAGCAGCATAAATATCTGTACAAAATTAAAATTTCAAATCGCCTATATACGCGTTAAGTTAAACTGAAACATTTTCAGCTATTGCATAGCTTCTATCGCGGGCCTTGAGCGTGGAGACCGAATCCAGAAATTCCGTAACGAAAATAACCTGACAACTTTTTTATCTTACTAATATGAAGCTTAAATACAATGCGTAGAAGCTATAATTCTTGAAACGAGTATATTTTAAGCTATTGCATAGCTTCTATCGGGGGCCTTGAGCGTGGAGACCGAATCCAGAAATTCCGTAACGAAAATAACCTGACATTTTTTTTATCTTACTAATATGAACCTTAAATACAATGCGTAGAAGCTATAATTCTTGAAACGAGTATATTTTAAGCTATTGCATAGCTTCTATCGGGGGCCTTGAGCGTGGAGACCGAATCCAGAAATTCCGTAACGAAAATAACCTGACATCTTTTTTATCTTACTAATATGAAGCTTAAATACAATGCGTAGAAGCTATAATTCTTGAAACGAGTATATTTTAAGCTATTGCATAGCTTCTATCGCGGGCCTTGAGCGTGGAGACCGAATCCAGAAATTCCGTAATGAAAATAATCTGACATCTTATTTATCTTACTAATATGAACCTTAAATACAATGCGTAGAAGCTATAATTCTTGAAACGAGTATATTTTTATTTATTTTATTTATTAAAGTCATTAAAACCATTTCATACTAATCTAATATGAACCTTAAATACAATGCGTAGAAGCTATAATTCTTGAAACGAGTATCTTTTTATTTATTTTATTTATTAAAGTCATTAAAACCATTTCTTACTAATCTAATATGAACCTTAAAGACATTGCGTAGAAGCTATTTCCCCAGCGTTGGCACGGCACAAGTACAAAACAATCGAACGTAACATTCTTTTTTCAAATTTTGATTTATTCTACTTTGGTTGTGATGACCATTGCATTTCTGACATTTATCAATAACAAGACTAAACGTGCGTTGCTCGCGTTTAAAAATCTACTTTATGTGGTAAGCGTAAGATCGAATTTGTGTTTAGTCAATCAAAATTTGTGATAAAAAATGCTATGCAATAGCTTTACCGCGGCAGTCTCCGAGTGCCACACGTATTTTATTTTTCTTCGTTTGAAGTAAAGTAAATCTCTTGTATTTTATTGTTGTGAAGAGAAAAAGAAGATTAGTAAGAATACAAAATTGTGTAGGCAATTTGAAGTTTTGAATTTGTTCATCTACTTATGCTGCTGACTGCACAAACGAAACAGCAGATAACTATTGTTGTCAACTTTAGTTGTAAGTTGCGTGTTGCTGACGCCTATAATGATGCATATAAACTTCTTACAAGCAAGGATATGTTTTAAATACAATTGGTAATTATACTGACATAGTCAGAAGTGACTCAAAGTCTCCTTAATAATAAAGAATTAAAATAAACTAATTCCAAATTCGAGGTATTAGACAAAGCTTTGATATAGCTTATGACGCATACATGTGGCCGATATGTTATCATGCCGAGCTGTGTCTACTATCTATAAATGAATTGTATACTGCATTTATCGATATTGTTACAGGACTGTAAACATACTTACTCATTTATCAATGTATGTAATAACAGTAAGTAGTGGTACTTCTTACTTATTATAAACTAGATTTTACCCGCGGCTCCGCCCACGTTAAAAAGCTTTTCCGGGATAAAAGTCCCGCATTTATATTTTCCCGGCATAAAAAGTAGCAACGGATTTGGATGTTTGGCACACGGGTAGAACGTGTCCTGGATTAACACATAGGTTACCTTGCTTCCATGGAAAATAAATGATTTATTAAATTGATGGCGCTGGCTTACAGAGAGCGCTATGAATTGCTATAATGGTTTTTGGCCTTTTGTAGCGAGAAAGGCTTTTCACAAGGACGAATCCTGGAGCAAAAAGAAGCACGGCGAAAAGTGGGTGCACTAGATGCACCTCTGCCTACCCCTTCGGTGATAAAAGGCATGAGTGGTTGTGCAATAGACATTAAATAAGTATTTAGGTATTTATACATGAATTTTATACTAAGTAAATCCGATTCATTCATCGACAGTTAAAATGGACCAATTAAAATAGCTGTATATACTGCCCACTGCTGAGCACGGGCCTCCTCTACTGAGAGGGTTAAGGCCTTAGTCCACCACGCTGGCCTAGTGTGGGTTGGCAGACTTCACATACGTTCGAAATTCTTATAGAGATCTTCTCAGATATGCAGGTTTCCTCACGATGTTTTCCTTCACCGTTAAAGCGAGCGATAATTCACAAAGAATTCACACATCACTTTTTAGAAAAGTCAGAGGTGCGTGCCATTGGGTTTTGAACTAGCGGACATTCGTCTCGGCAGTGTGTTCCACTCCCAACTAGGCTATCACCGCTTGACATGCTTATAGATGAGTTATTTTGATTGGGTTTTCCTTACCAATGATCCGCAGTTAGGGATTGTGAATCAGAGATTGAGCTGTATATCGTCGGGAATAGAGACTGTTTCACCTTGTTGGAACTGAACCCATTATCCAGTCATGCGTTATCACATGAGTTACTAACGTTTTATCTTTTGCTAGTCATGCCACCTGAATTAGATTATTTTTGGAATTTATTGGCAAATTGCGTGAGTCATTGATGTATCGCGTAATAATTGATAAACCTTTCACACACGGTAACAAATAACCAGACTTGAAATAACAACGCTCGAGATAGCAAAATAAAGTGTGTGTGTACTTATGTACACGCGTTAGAAGTTATACTTCTTTGGCGTAACAAGATACAAATCTTTTTAAAAATTTAACCTTTCGCCTTATTCTATGTTCAAAATTCAAAAATGTTGATTATAGCTAACTTCAGGGTGAATTAAAAAATGTTGACTATATCTAACTTCAGGGTGTCGGATTTTCGTGACGGTGTGCGCGCGCATCGTAAAAATTCACTCTCATCATTTTTCCCTAACGCGCCAAAAGAAGTATAATTTCAAAAAGAAACGATCTAAATAATCCATCCTAGCCACGGCGACAAATCTCAACGGAGATCAGCCAACGTAGGAGATATTATAGTGCACAAGTGTGTGTAATACACAGTGATCGTAGCCAAGGTGTTTTTCTACAAGCGTTAACGCCAATAGAATAGAAAATGTATAGGAATGACCAAAGAGGTCTAAGACTATATAGAGTGGACATTGGGAAAATTTTCATACAAAAGTTTTGTAAGGCGCAAACTGGCATATTTCCTTCCAAAATATTGTTTTCTGTACAAAATTTGCGCATACCGAGACGTCTTGTCACATGGATGTGTCAGATAAGACAGCGACTTATTACCAATTGGTAATAACTTTTGGACGAAAAATTTGGTCCTGATGTCCGGTCTATAACTATACTGTTTAATGTCTTTGGGAATGACATATTATCTAATCGACAAGTCTAGCGCAAGGATACGTCATTCCCATACATTTGTTTCTATTCTATTGGCGTTAAAGTATGTAGAAAATCATCTTGGCTACGGCCGTAGGTCAACTCTTTTCTTTCACTCTCAGAGTCCGGTGAAACGGCAGACATGACCGGAGAGAGATCAGGCGCAGGACCAACGGCTCTACGTTCTATCGGAGAAACGGCCAATTTCCCAACTCCGAGTTGTGACTGAGTAACTTTAGGGTTCGGTACCCCAAAAAGGATCCTTACAAGATCACATTGTTGTTTGTCTGTCTGACAAACCCTTTTTTTAAATTTACATGGAATATATTTTATTCATTGCATTAAATGATGAGACGAGCATGCCGTTCAACTGATTGTAACCGATACGACCACCCATAAACAGTAGCAACACCATCCAGCACCTTGAGTTACAAAGTACTGTGTGGCATTCCACTGCGCTCGTCATCCTGAGACATAAGATGTTAAGTCTAATTATGTCCAGTAGTTATACTGGCTACAATTTCCTTCAAACCGAATCACAACAGTGCATGCACACTGTTGCTTGGCGGTAGAAATAGACATTGCGGTGGTACCCACCCAGACGGGCTCTTACATATGAGAGACCTACCACTAGTACGGAATACACATGCGTTTAAAATTAGTGTAATATTTCAGCCAGTGGCCTTAACTATAAGTCGGAGTTTTGGCGGAAACTTGGAAGTGTCATGAGGTGCTCTTGTTTTAATTCATTATTTTGGTGATACTTAGTGTTATATTGCTTAATTATGGTGGTATATTATCCGATATAGTTCTATTAAAGAGCTCAAATGAAGTGAATTGAAATAATCGTGCTAATCAAGTGTTTTTTTCTGTTGCCGCCAAAACTCCTCGATAAAGTCTTGGTAAGGTAGCCACTGCTTTACTTCGACATACTACAGATAATAAAAAAGACAGCCCAAACTTGACATTGACAAAATGTGAACACAAATGCCATTAAAAAAAAAAAAAAAAAAAAAACTATAAGTCTCTGGGCAGACCATTGCAATTCCTTTTTACCTGCCCAAAGGTTAATGTTTATTACCTTTCGCCACCCCTAAGTACGTCACAGATGACAACAGCATCTCAGACAACAGCACCAACTCACCCACGAACAGGCGGCACATGTTCCTCTGCGCGTCCCACACGGCCCGCGCGGGGTCGCACTCGCAGCTGCGCAGCGACCACGGCTCGCGCGGCGCGCCGCACCGACTCGCCGCGCCGAACGTCAAGCAGTTACTGTCACTCACGCACGAGTCCGAGATGCGACGGGTGGCTGCCGGATCAACAATCATGGAAAAAAACGTTAGACGAAAAAACATAAAAGTTATGTGGAAACCTTTGATTAATTATAATACTAGATAGACACTGAACGTTTCAAACGCGTCGAAAAAAATAGAGGCCAATTGTTCCCAGCTAAATGAGTTCGAGTGAATTATTTATTGGTGTTTTTCATGGATATAATTATTTCCCCGTTTTAATAGAAACGATGTAATAACTGGTATCATTATGCGCGCACATAAGGATACGCAGAATGATGCCGCGATAGCGTATGACACAGCTGTCACGCATACTAGCTTAAGAAAACTTGGCCTGTTTCTTTTAGTTTCATTGCAGCGCGTCACTCTATCTAGGTTTATAATTAATGAAAGGTGGAAACAATAAGGTCTGTTGGAAGGACATAGACAGTAAGGGGGACAAAAAAATAAGGTTTGGTGAAAAAAATAAAAATAAAATATTACAACTGGTGGAAAAGGGAAGTTAAGGAACAGAAAATATTTAACGACAACATAGCAAATTTACAACATGGCATATATTATGAGACGATAAAAAAACAAAATTTGAAATTCGATCTCAAAATTATAAAAAAAAACAACGAGAAACGTAAAGATACAAAAACATGGATGAAAAAAGAAAACTAGACTACATCGAATTACAAAGTATAATATAAAAAATGAAAATCACAAAAAATCTACAATCAATTTACCTTTAACACAATCCCTCATGTTCTCCTCGAAAAAGAAGTTCGCCATGCAGGTGCAGATACCATCTCTCACTTCTGCGAAGAGACCTACGCACTGCTCCGGCGTAGAGGGAGAGCCCAGATCTGGAAAGAAGGTATTTCATAGTACGTAAGGTTCCAACTATACGTATGTTAGTGCCATTAAAATAAACTGTGATCTATTTAAATTTCATTGGTATGTAATACAGGATCCAAAGCAAAAATAATCATTTAAGTGGGCAACGCAGTAAAGAATAGACGCTGAACATCAAAATAAGTAACCTCTATAAGTTGAAAAACACATTGAAACCAATTGAGATTTTTGTCTTTTGTAATGGATACCTTACGAATGGAACACTCGACATTTTTTTTTGTATTTTTATTGATAAAAACATAGGAAAAAATAATAAAACACTCAAAAAACATCCATAATTTACCAGCAAAACACTGGGTTCCATTAGGGCTAGCGTAGTACCCCACGGGACAGATGCAAGCACCAGCGTTACACAGGAACGGCTCCGGGCAAGGATAGATCCCTGAACACGCCGCACCGTGCTGTCGTGATGAAGAATCGAAGTCTGTCAGAAGCCTGAGGGATGGTTCTGTTTCTGATTCTGGGGGTGCTGAAATGGATAAGAGGGATTTGAATGAAAGAATAACTCAATATAAAAAATGAGAGGTGTCAAGGGACACCCGGATGGAACAAAGTTCCTTTCGATTAATTAGTGAAGGAATTGTAATAAAATTTTATTTATATAACAGAGTGTGTATATATATAAATATATAAATATTTTCCTATTTCCGTTCCAATACATACCTAAGTTTCTAGAGAAAAAAACAAATAAATACGTGTGGCACTCGGAGATAGCCGCGGTAAAGCTATTGCATAGCATTTTTATCACAAATTTTGATTGACTAAACACAAATTCGATCTTACGCTTACCACATAAAGTAGATTTTTAAACGCGAGCAAAGCACTTTTAGTCTTGTTATTGATAAATGTCAGTAACCAAAGTAGAATAAATAAACAAAATTTTAAAAAAGAATGTTACGTTCGATTCTTTTGTACTCGTGCCGTGCCAACGCTGGGGAAATAGCTTCTACGCAATGTATTTAAGGTTCATATTAGATTAGTAAGAAATGGTTTTAATAAATAAAATAAATAAAAATATACTCGTTTCAAGAATTATAGCTTCTACGCATTGTATTTAAGGTTCATATTAGTAAGATAATAGCAAAAAGTGTCGTGACAACTTTTCCGTCCAGCCCCCTTTCACAACGCGCGATAAGGAACTTCGTTCCAAAAACCTCATTTGGAAGCATTTCAAACCTTATTCTGATTGGTCTATTTTCACTATAAATCCAACGTTAGCGGTTAAGATCGTTATTGTAATCAATTAGAAAAGCGCCGTTAAACAAAATACGATATCTTTTTTTGTCATAATGCAATGCCTCTTACTATATACTTAGTCCTCACTTATAACTTGGCAGTATGGTGTTTGACCTTAGCTGATTTGAACGAATAAAAAGCGCCAAGAAAAAGAAAACTTTTTGGAACGAAGTTCCTTATCGCGCGTTGTGAAATGTGAAAGGGGGCTGGACGGAAAAGTTGTCACGACACTTTTTGCTATTATCTTACTAATATGAACCTTAAATACAATGCGTAGAAGCTATAATTCTTGAAACGAGTATATTTTTATTTATTTTATTTATTAAAACCATTTCTTACTAATCTAATATGAACCTTAAATACATTGCGTAGAAGCTATTTCCCCAGCGTTGGCACGGCACGAGTACAAAAGAATCGAACGTAACATTCTTTTTTCAAATTTTGTTGATTTATTCTACTTTGGTTACTGACATTTATCAATAACAAGACTAAACGTGCTTTGCTAGCGTTTAAAAATCTACTTTATGTGGTAAGCGTAAGATCGAATTTGTGTTTAGTCAATCAAAATTTGTGATAAAAATGCTATGCAATAGCTTTACCGCGGCAGTCTCCGAGGGCCACACGTATTTATTTGTTTTTTTCTCTAGAAACTTATGTATTGGAACGGAAATAGGAAAATATTTATATATTTATATATATACACACTCTGTTATATAAATAAAATTTTATTACAATTCCTTCACTAATTAATCGAAAGGAACTTCGTCCCATCCGGGTGTCCCTTGACACCTCAAATTTTTTGCCATAATGCAATGCCTCTTACTACATCTATATTCTTTATTTATAACTTGGTAGTATGGTGATTGACCTAGGCCGATTGAAACGAATAAAAAAATATCTATGGTCCTAAAGGAGAAATACTTACGAGCAGTCGTATCGTAGCACCTAAACGTGTTTATGTTGCATGCTGCATTGGGGAACTGGCAGTCTTGGTCCAGAACGCAGCCATCGCCAATAGCTGGAACATATGGTCAGTTAAGTTTTAAATGAAATACTGTAACTCTCTTTCTTCCTAACTATTTATGCCACATGATGGTTTGGTTAGCTCTCTTCACCTTTCTATTCTAGATAAATAATATTATAACAACACCTACCTATCGACGGACGGACGGACTCTCGCATACGAAAGACCTACCACCAGTAAAATAATATAACAGCTAGTATTAACAGTAATTCTAAAACAATAAAAGTGTGTGTGTGCTTATGTACACGCGTTAGAAGTTATACTTCTTTGGCGTAACAAGATAAAAATCTTTTTAAATAACGCGACAAAAGAAGTATAACTTCAATATCTTTGGCCTTATTCTACGTTCAAAATTCAAAAATGTTGACTATAGCTAACTTCAGGGTGTCGGTTTTTCGTGACGGTGTGCGCGCGCATCGTAAAAATTTACTCTCATCATTTTTCCCTAACGCGCCAAAAGAAGTATAACTGTTTGACTGTCCTTTCCAAAATTATTGGATAAAAGTAGTTCTGGGAAATGTGACATAACAATTAATTAATGTAGTAGCTAATAAATTATTGATATCTTGTTAATTATATTTTTAATATACATGAATTATGTAATCTGAATTAAATATATAAAATAAATAAATAAAATAACTTCAAAAACTTACCGAATCCAATCTTCCTGCACTCTCCTCGCTGCCTCAAATAGAACCCGTCAGCACACTCGCACGTGCCGTTGCAGACGAGGCTGTGAGGGTTCCGGAGCACCGACATGCACTCCTCATCCCTCGAGCAAGTCTCCCCGAAGTCGATGGAGTTCCAGCATCTACCGAGGTAGTAGTGGAACCCTTGTTGACAGAAGCAGTTGCCTCCTAGAATTATAAGATGTATTCACGTTAATTCAACCAATTCTAAAATGTTTATAAATATTTATGCAATAATTAAAAGTAACTAATTATGTTATTATGTAAATAGTGGACGGTAGCCTAGTTGGGAATGGAACGGTCTGCCGAGACAATGTCCGCAGGTTCAAACCCAAGGCACACACCTCTGACTTTTCTAAGTTACGTGTGTATTGTTTATCAATTATCGTTCGCTTCAACGGTGAAGGAAAACATCGTGAGGAAACCTACATACTTGAGAATTCTTCATAAGAATTTCGATGGTATGTGAAGTCTGTCAACCCGCACTAGGCCAGCGTGGTAGACTAAGGCCTAACCCCTCTCAGTTGTACAGGAGGCCAGTGCTCAGCAGTGGGCACTATATAATACAGGGCTGATTGCATTGCATTGCAATTATGTAATTACTCAATAATCCATACTTTTTTTTATTATTGCAGATTGATGAGACGAGCATGGCGCTCGCCTGATGGTAAGCGATACAACCGCGCATATACAGCTCGTCACCTTGAGACATAAGATGTTAATCTCATTATACCCAGATTTCGTTTTAAACGTTGTCAGTACAAGAATTTAGTTCCATATTTTACCACAACATGGCGAGGTTTTTTCATCCTGGTCAAGCAACTAATGAAAAAACTTCGCGCAATTTCGAACCGCTCGGTAAGTTTGTCACTTTGTTATAATATGTCAAACAAATTAGAATTAAATGAATTTTCATTTTATTTGCCTTTCATTTACAATCGCTACAGCAACTTCATTAGGTACGTTTTATTTGCATAGTAGTGTAGTATTTTTGGCAACAAATTGGCAGACTTTCCTAGTTTCTTTGGTCTACTATAACCCTAGCACGAACTTACACGATATCGAATCGTTTAAGTTAATTTTTGTATGGAAATTTGATAACCGCCCCGGCGAGCGTAGTAGGAACTAAAATACTGCAGCCTGAACATTGCGCGTGTAAACTTCGAATAGTAAATCGAGTAACCATAGACAAGCGGGTTAAAATGTATGGAAAACGGCAGCACGTGTCTCTTTTTTGACGTATGGTATCGTCTAATGAACACTGAATACGTTAACTAGCTCGATACGAATACTATACCTACGATAATGCGTAACCTGCTAGGGTTATTGACTGTATTCCCAAACTTACCTTCAGAACTGCCTCGTCTGCATTCGAACGACGTGACCAGTCTCGAACACTGATGATCTTCAACGCAGAACGACGTGTGGTATGGGGCCACTGGAAAATACAACTTTATTAATAATAGATTTTGCCCACGGCTCCCCGCCCGCGAGAATGAAAAATTCCAGAATAAAATTCCTGCCTTATATTTTCCCGGGACAAAAAGTAGCCTAAACACTCAGGACCTGTAGCCAAGACGCTTATATATCTAAAAGCGTTAACGCCAATAGAATTGAAATAAATGTATGGGGATGACATATGCTTGCGCTAGATTTGTCGATATGTCATTCGCATACATTATTTTCTACTAGCTTTTGGCCGCGGCTCCGCCCGCGTGAATGAGTTTCTCCGAGGTAAAAGTGCCGCTTTGTATTTTCCCGGGATAAAAAGTAGCCTATGTGTTAATCCAGGACATGATCTTCCCGTGTGCCATATTTCATCGAAATCCGTTCCGTAGTTTTTGCGTGAAAGAGTAACAAACATATTCATACATTCTTACAAACTTGCTCGGACTGCCTCGGTGGCGTAGTTGTATTACGGTACGACTGCAAGGCTGAGGTCTCGGGTTCGATTCCCGGGTCGGGCAAAATGATATTGGATTTTTCTATTCAGTATCAGCCCGGAGTCTGGAATTTGTGCCCGATATGGCGATAGGCTCGCCCCCTATCACATCATGGGACGGAATACGCTTGGCGAAAAGTGGGTGCACTAGTTGCGCCTCTGCCTACCCCTTCGGGGATAAAAGGCGTGAGCATGCGTTAATGTATTAATGAATTTTGGTTCACTATTGAACTTATATACTAAGGTGCCTTATCTACAAGTTTGACGGAACCCTCGGTACGCGAGTCCGCACGCACGCAGCGTTATAGCCGATGACATTCGTTGACGTCACAGTCTTTTATTACTGTTATTTGACTACTGCCCCTTCTACCACTTCCCCTTCACTGGTGGTAGGTCTCTCATTATGTAAGAGATCGTCTGGGTGGGTACCACCGCAATGTCTATTTCTACCGCCGAGCAACACTGTGCATGCGTCTTACAAACTTTTGCGTTTATAATATTAGTAGGATTCTATTTGCGTTAACGCTTGTAGACAAGCATCTTGGTTATAGGCCTAGCTTTCTGTCACAGTTCCCTCCGCGTAAGGGTCCGTTTAAAGCCCTTCCGTTACCCGTAGGTAACCCAAAACAAACGCGACGTGGCGCAGTTATACCATGACTGCCTCGGTGGCGTAGTTGTATTGCGTACGCGTTATAGAACGATTTGCGCGCGGATGTCCTGGGATCCCGGGTCAGAGACTATCCCGCCCTCACACCCGCCACTGTAACTCCTGTAAGCCAGGATCAGCAGTGGCACGCTTTTTATGACACCGAGCGGTGAAGCTCGGCGAGTCTCAGGGAACACTAATCTGTCTTAAACCCGCAACGATATTAATCAAATAGAAGGATAGGGAGGACTTGGAAATATTAATTGACCACTTCTCTCCACAGCAAAACGGGCGACAAAAATAACGAAATAAGGAGGTATTTTAACCTCAAGTTTAGAGACGCTTACAACTAGAAAAGTCAGTTGTAAAGCACCACGGATAAAATTTGAACGAAAGGGTCCTATCATATGAGCTGTCAAATTTGATTCCAATAATAGGCATGGCAAAAACGCCGGAAAGCACGGAAATTCCGCCTAGTCTCTACAAGTTCCATGTAGTATTTTTTTTTTTTTTTTTTTTTTTTTTTTTTTTTTTTTTTTTTTTATTGCATTTAATGACGAGACGAGCATGCCGTTCGCCTGATGGTAAGCGATACGACCACCCATAAACAGTAGCAACACCATCCAGCACCTTGACTAACAAAGTACTGTGTGGCATTCCACTGCGCTCGTCACCCTGAGACATAAGATGTTAAGTCTCATTATGTCCAGTAGTTATACTGGCTACAATGTCCTTCAAACCGAAACACAACAGTGCATGCACACTGTTGCTTGGCGGTAGAAATAGACATTGCGGTGGTACCCACCCAGACGGCCTCTTACATAATGAGAGACCTACCACCAGTAAATACAACCCCAGATGTTATTTGCATACTATCCAACATGATGTTGAGTTCATCATGCCCAAGACCACACTCCCAAAGTACGTGATGTGCAGATTGTTCATATACGTAACCAGGTGTAGAGCATGGGCACACAGGAGAGTAAACCAGCCTAAATGAAAATAGTTTGCCCTTAAAATTACCGTGGCCGGTAAGAAATTGCGATACACAATGATCTATTTCTAGCCAAGTTTTATTTAGGCGATCGCGAACGCACGGAAAGTATTTATATTATATAAATGACGCCCTTTCGATGATACGCCCCACCGATATTTCCATTCGTTTAACAGCTCATTGTGTACATCAGTGTGCGGTTTAAATAATCTATTGATTTTTAAAAGCTCACGCGCCGCAAGAAACCTTTTGTCCATATCCTCTCTAGTGGAGAAATACATAGCGGCACGACGCTGTACCTCCAAATCGACTGGGAGTACGCCCGCAAGGACAGGTAGAGCTTCCGTACTAACAGTTCTATACGCCTTACACAAGAATATCAACGCCAGACGTTGACTCTGGAGCAATTTTCTGCGTACAGCACCGATAGTAGCCCTATCGGCCCATACAGGTGACCCGTATGTAATACATGCTAAGTAAGTCGCTCCATAAATGACTATGAGTGTAGCGAAAGATAGTCCCCACGTAGAAGTCGATATCCTTGTCAAAGCGTAAAAGTTCCTTTTTGATTTTTCTCCAACGTTTCTTATATGTTCCAGAAAAGAAAAAAATCTCTCTAAGATTAACCCTAAATAACAAACCGATTCTTTTCTCTTGACAGTGATATTATTAAATTTAATTCGTGGCGGTGATTTTAATATTCCTTTTAAAAGCAGTTGGAACGTTCTCTGCGGTGCGAAGGTAAGGCGGTTTCTTTCACCCCATTCAGATTTTAATTGTAAACACGTCTCCGCCAAACTTTCGAGCCCCGATCTACTATTTGACTCTACGAGTAATAGGCCGTCATCCGCATATCCGGTCAAAGTGCACCCCACGTGTAAAGGAATCGAAAGAAAATCATCAAAGCCCACTTTCCATAAATAAGGACCTACAACCGAACCTTGTGGACATCCCATCGTCAGCGGCTTCGACACGGCGTGGTAGCCAAGTTTCAGTTTGGTTGTTCCGTACGAGAAGTATGTGTAGATAAGGGAATATATATTCTTATAGCAACCTCGTATTTTTAACTTGAGAAGTATCATAGGCCACCAAGCATTATCGAAGGCACCGGAGATGGTGATGGACTGGTGGTAGGTCTCTCATTATGTAAGAGGCCGTCTGGGTGGGTACCACCGCAATGTCTATTTCTACCGCCAAGCAACAGTGTGCATGCACTGTTGTGTTTCGGTTTGAAGGACATTGTAGCCAGTATAACTACTGGACATAATGAGACTTAACATCTTATGTCTCAGGGTGACGAGCGCAGTGGAATGCCACACAGTACTTTGTTAGTCAAGGTGCTGGATGGTGTTGCTACTGTTTATGGGTGGTCGTATCGCTTACCATCAGGCGAACGGCATGCTCGTCTCGTCATTAAATGCAATAAAAAAAAAAAAAAAAAAAAAAAAAAAAAAAAAAAAAAAGATGTCTAGGAAGATACCAAGTACATATTTATGTTCCGATGTACTCACAGTTCTTCTAACCGATATAGCCGCGTCAGTAGTCGACCTACCTATTGTAAAACAGAATTGGTTTTTGTGGAAAACTGGTCCGCCCGGTAAGAGACGAGGGATGATAAGACGTTCTAGAAGTTTACCTAAAGATGGTAACAGCGTTATAGGTCTGTATGACTTGGGATCATTGGGAGACTTATCGCCGCTTTTAGGTATTATTCGAATGAAACCAGAACGCCATATTCGCGGAAATATACCTTCAGCAATACATCGGTTAAAAACAGTTAGTAACGCCTCACCGGCTGATTTACAAGCTTCTTTAATCATCTTATTGGATACTTTATCCTCTCCGGAGGCTTTGTTTAGCGGTAAAGATGTTACGATGCTAATAAATTCATCAAACGTTTCGAGGTTTGAGACAGGAGAGTTTGGCAGTTCTGCAGCCCACATTCCAATTTGATTATGATACTCGCTGTCATTAACAGTGTCATCGGGTATAAAAGAATTTAATAGAGCTTCCGTGGTCTCCTCAATACCAGTCGTATAGCTATTATTAATTTTAATGTTATCAATGTAAGCCAGATGAATTGACCTATTTGCTTTAAACTCATGATATAAAGGAGACCACGGGCCCTCCTTATCCAAACGCGCGGCAATTTTAAGCAATAAATTACCTTTAGATTTTTGTACTGCTGCTCTATAATGCGACCTGGCAATTTTAAGTGCATTAAAAGCAGATGTAAATACTTCACTAGTGTCACGACGCTTTTTAAGCTTATTAAATCTCCTGCGCGCCCTACGAAATGTTCGCCGTAGGTGGACTAGATAATCGTTCCACCAATCACATCTACGAGTGTTAGTGATGGAACATCGACCGATGGCAACATCCGCACAGTAGGTGAAAGTGTCAGACATAATTTCGCCACACGTTTCAGGTGAGAGGTCATTGCGAGTGAAGTCCGTGGCATGTTTAGCAAATAAAGAGCTGAAAAAGTCCCAGTTTGGCCCTTTAGTTTTATATCTAAAATCAAAGTTGTTATGTATACCTTGCGTCAAGCTAGGCAAGAATTCGTACACAATCAGGCGATGATCAATACACGACGCATCCGGTAGGACGCGCCACCTATCAAGTCGAACGTCTCCACTAGAAAGTGTGACGTCAATAGAAGACTCGCCCGTAGGGCTGCAGTACGTTGGTGGTGCATCGGGGGTATTGTGGATAATGAGATTCATCTCTGCGATGAAATCTTCGACAGCGCAACGCCGATCGGTATCGGTGGGACGATATTTGCCATACCAGAGAGTAGATGACGCGTTGACGTCAGCGCCTATAATGACTTTACGGCCTGCAAGCGACCGTAAGACATGGCGGAGATGGTGATCGTGTGGTCCTACGGGGTCTGAGTATTGGAAATAATAGCTCACTACATCCCGGGTCGGGCCAAAAACATTGTGACTGGGTTTTTCCATCTTAAAAATTACTCAGTCGCAGCTCGGGGTCAGGAAGTTGGCGGTGTGATACCCCCGTACCTCGGAAAACATGTAAAGCCGTTGGTCCTGCGCCTGATCTCTCTCCGGTCATGTCTGCCGTCTCACCGGACTATGAAAGTGAAGGAATAGCGAGTGCACCTGTGTATTGCGCACACACTTGTGCACTATAATATCTCCTGCGTACCTGGCTGATCTCTATTGAGATTGGCCGATATCGGCCCGAAAGGGATACTATGACATATATAACTGAACTTAAAAAGTACATAATATCTTCTGATTCTGTGGGTAATTTTGTTATAAAATAAGCCCTGTGTTTCATTCAATACAACCACATTTTCAGTAATTAGATTATGAATCAAATGAGTGGGTTTTGTGTGATACTTCAATAGACACATAATTTCTAAGGCCAACAAACTGCTGGGATTTATCTTCCGAACCACTGTATCCTTTAAGAACACCAAGAGTTTGCTTTCGCTATATTATAGTTTGGTTAGATCAGTTTTAGAATACGGAGCATTAATTTGGAATCCTTTTTACTCGGTTCATGTTAATCGTATTGAAGGTGTACAAAATAAATGCCTTAAGGTTATAAGTTACCGAAGTGGGTTTAACCGTAGTTTACCGTCGTACAGTGACAGGTTGTCTAAATTTAAAGTTATGAGGTTAGATACCAGGCGCAGATATGCAGAGTTAATTTATCTACATAAAATCATTCACTCAACAATAGACTCTCCTGAACTACTCTCGCTTATTATGTTTAACACCAGATTCAAGATGCGTAATCCGAACATCTTTGCGCTTCGAATTTGTATTAGTAATACCTCCTATTACAACCCTATAACTAGAATGTGTCGCTCGTACAACGATTTGGCTAAGAAACATAAAGAAATTGACATTATGCACAGCAACTCAGCAAAGTTTATAATAAGTTTACGGCAAACACTGTTTTAAAAATTAAGAACTAGACATTGAATTTCAATATTGCATTAATAATACTTAAGTAAGCGATTTCGTTCAATATTTACAGTGATCATAATTATATATTAACACATCATATGTAGCAGTCATGATTTGGGCACAAATTTTGGAGTGCAATCTAGATTAAGTACTAACCCTAGCTATAGTCATTAGTATATTATTATGTTTTTGATTGTATTCTGTGTGTGTCTTAAACTAAAAAAAAAAAAAAAAAGACATTGCAAACGAACAAAATTTTCTAAAATCTTACGTTTACTTTCTACTTATCCTCGCGTCTCTCAGTCCTTTTTCTATTATATTTTATACTTAGTTAATGTACAGACACAAGTTTACGATTTTGTGCATATATATTTATCTAATTTAGGCTATCTGCAATCTACGTAAAAATAAACGTTTTATATACATACATACATACTATCACGCCTCTGTCCCATAGAGGTAGGCAGAGACTATGGATTGCCACTTAGCTCGATTCTGGCACACTACTTTCGCTTCCTCTACCTTCATCAGTCTTTTCATGCACTCCCGCCGGTTTAGGGTACTTTTGACCTGGCCTTTACTTAGAATGTCGCGTACGTTTTATAGGTACTACAAATTCTCAGCAAGAGTGAATTCTCGGGAATCCGACATGACCGGAGAGAGATCAGGCGCAGGACCAACGGCTTTACGTGCTTTCCGAGGCACGGGGGTATCACACCGCCAACTTCCTGACTCCGAGCTGCGACTGAGTAATTTTTAAGATGGAAAAACCCAGTCACAATGTTTTTGGCCCGACCCAGGATTTGAACCCAGGATCTCAGCGCGCAAATCGTACTCGTAACTTAACGCGTACGCACTACAACTACGCCACCGAGGCAGTCTGATGATAGGCTGGTGATAGCTAGTATGTAGATAACATATCGATTGACGAGATATGATTAAGCCTACCAAGTCGACAATATGGTATTTTACTATATTCGAATTTGACAATTATTCTACACCTACGCAATACAAATAGGTACGAAAAAGACTTTTTAGTGAAAACAGGAATAAAATTAGTTAAGAAATGGGGGTAGCAATTCATATTTCAAATATTGCAATATGTTTGCACTTATTATGCACTGTACAGTCAGCCACATAAGTAACTGAACAAATTCAAAATTTCGGAGTTTTGGCGGGAACTTGGAAGTGTCAGGAGGTGCTCTTGTTTTAATTCATTATTTTGGTGATATTTAGTGTTATATTGCATAATTATGGTGGTATATTATCCAATATAGTTCTATTAAAGAGCTCAAATGAAGTGAATTGAAATAATTGTGCTAATCAAGTGTTTTTTCTGTTGCCGCCAAAACTCCTCGATAAAGTCTTGGTAAGGTAGCCACTGCTTTACTTCGACATACTACAGATAATAAAATATACAAACCAAACTTGACATTGGCAAAATGTGAACACAAATGCCATTATAAAAAAAAAAAAAAAAAAATTCAATTCGCTTTTAAACTTTTGCGTCAGTATCAACAATTGTTTTTTCTTCACTAAAATAAACTTCACAGGGTTAAATTTATTTTAGATAAAGAAAAAAGAATATTTCGACTGGAGTGAACGTGCAGAAGCGTTTTGAAGTTTTTAATTTGTTCAGCTACTTTTGTGGCTGACTGTACAGTCACCAGCATAAGTAGCTGAACAAATTCAAAATTTCAAATCGCCTTCACACTTTTTTGTTCTTACTAATCTTTTTTTTCTCTTCACAAAAATAAAATAAAAGAGATTTACTTTACATCAAACAAAGAAAAAAAGGTTTACTTAACGCTCATATAGGCGATTTGAAATGTTGATTTTGTACCGATATTTATGCTTCTGACTGTACATACTTTATGTGTAAACCTTTGAACTGATTTGGAAAAAAAATCTCTAGTTTCTTACCCATTCTTCTCTGGTTGAAATGGACTGGTAAAACTAAACATTGAACCTAAATAATTGTTAACATTTCATAGGATCGAATATATATTTCATTTTAATAAATATGGCCCAAAGTGGATACATTAGTTGCGCCTCTGTCTACCCCTTCGGGGATGACGGTCGAGTGTGTTTAGTCACTACAAAAACCAATAATCACGCAATCAAAAACTAGCATGATTCAATGAATGTCATCATCGCCTTTATGAAACAATGTCCATAATCGTTCGATACAAATTATCTTATCAAGCAGGTGCGGGATTAGAAATAGCTGAAAAATGATTAAAAAGGTCAGTGGACTACCTCGGTGGCGTTGTAGTGCGTACGCGTTACGAGTACGATTTGCGCGCTGGGTCCTGGGTTCAAATCGCGGGTCGAGCCAAAAACATTGTGACTGGGTTTTTCTATCTTAAAAATTACTCAGTCGCAGCTCGGAGTCAGGAAGTTGGTGGTGTGATACCCCCGTGCCTCAGAAAGCACGTAAAGCCGTTGGTCCTGCGCCTGATCTCTCTCCGGTCATGAGTGCCGTCTCACCGGACTATGAAAGTGAAGGAATAGCGAGTGCACCTGTGTATTGCGCACACACTTGTGCACTATAATATCTCCTGCGTACCTGGCTGATCTCCATTGAGATTGGCCGCCGTGGCCGAAACTGGCTAGGAGGATTACGTTTTTACGGCCTTCGGGGCGGGCTGTTTCAAATCAGTAAATAAGTCTTCGAAAATATAGTTTTTTTTCATGTACAGCACGAAAGGGTGGTTGGAGGACAGCTCCTCTGTTAAATTTAAAGATTAAAGCTTCATTTACATAAATACATTACACCTTTTTACCTTTTCAGGGGTTAGCAGAGGTGGATCACACCCACATTTCGCTAGCTATGTTAGGTCCCATGTAATAGGGAGCCCATCGCCATATCGGGCACAAATTTCAGACTCCGGGCTGGTATCGAATAGAAAAATCCAATACCACTTTGCCCAACCCGATACCTCAGCATTAGTGTCGTACCGTAATACAACTACGCCACCGAGGCAGTCAGTACAGTCGATGTTATTCTACCATCATATTACCATTATATTAGTATTGCAGATGTTCATGGGCGGCGGTGATCACTTACCATCAGGTGAACCGCATGCTCGTTTGCCCCCTATACCATAAAAAAAAAATCTATTATGTAATTTGGCGTTGTGTTCTTATAACTGTATGGTGTACAATTTGTTGGCACAATAAATAAATAACTGTCAAGACTATCGGTCCAGCTCACTTATTACCGAAAAAACACCGACCGAAAATGTATGAGAAGAACTATGAATGTGGAAGAGGCGAAAGTTTGTCAAGATCGTAGCATGTTGCGCTCAATAGTCTCTGCCTACCCCTATGGGATAAGGGCGTGAGTGTGTATGTATGTATGAATGTAAAATACCTACCTTCAGCACACAAGGTGCCCCCAAGGACAGATTCAGTGCCGGGCGGGCAGAGACAACTGCCATCAGTGCAAATGCTGCCAGCAAGGCTGGAGCAGTCTGCGTCTTCTGAGCAAGACCATAGAGCTGACACAGAGTGTGTGTGGAGGAGACATCCTGGAAAAAAGAAAAAAGTTACATAAAATCTAATCTAAAAATATTTGCACATTAAATTAAATTATAATAGGTGTTGATTTTAGATAATATGATTAGTTTTTTTTTATGTAATTTTTTTTTAAATTTAATTTTACCAAGAGTTTTTGTCTTCCGTGACAATCATTCCAACGGCCCAACGGAAGACCAGCGTTGGCTGTACTGCCAACATATTGCTGAGTAGGAGCCTGTTTGCAACGAAGTGTTTTTTGTCCGTTTTATTTTATACGTGTATAATTTGTGTTTGGTGCGAATAAA
This sequence comes from Sphinx pinastri, assembly GCA_947568825.1. Lineage (NCBI taxonomy): Eukaryota > Metazoa > Arthropoda > Insecta > Lepidoptera > Sphingidae > Sphinx > Sphinx pinastri. The sequence goes on along the minus strand of OX387641.1, from coordinate 3,118,127 downwards.
TTTAATTTCTTTCTTTCTTTCTAATCTTACTAATATTATAAATGCGAAAGTTTGTCAATACTTTTGTATGTTTGTTAGAACTAAACGCAGAAACAACTAAACGGATTTAGATGAAAGGAGATGTCCGCTTTTTGTATGGGAGCTGGGCCTCAAAATCTAAACAGGCTCAAACTTTAGGGATATTAAAGGGGAAAAATATGGATCTTGAATCCATTAAAAAAAGATTTTTAGACCCCTCCATTCATAACTAACTTTTTTTAAAACTTTCATATTAAGTGTAGTTTTCAAGCCAAACAAAATTACATAAATCTGGAAATCGGAGGTCTTTAAAATTAAATGATTTATTGCAAAAGGCTAGTTTTCAGGAGTTCTATCCAAATATATATAAACTGTCTTGTTTAGAATTTCAGGCCCGTTTTTGGACAAGTCCTTTGGCACACGGGTAGGTCATGTCCTGGATTAACACATGGCGTACTGTTTATCCCGGTAATTAGCTCCTATGGGATATAATGGATATTTTTAATCTGATTCTGTAAGTAGATGGCGCTGGCGTCGTACTGTGTTTTAGGGACTTTAGTAGCGGGAAAGGCCTTTCACGCGGGCGAATCCGCGAGCAACACCTAGTTATTTAATAATACCAACCCTATATGTTCTATCACTGTGTACTCCACTATTCACGTCCCACTGTTGGGCACGGGCCTCCTCTTCTACTGAGAGGGTTTACGCCTTAGTCCACCACGCTGTACTGCGTGCAGATTTTGAATTCAGAGGTGTGCCTTAGGTTTCGAACCAGCACGTTTTCGTAGCGGCAGAACGTTTCATTCCCAAAAATACTTTTTATGCCGAGATTATTTTTATCTGATTTTTTTATAAAGTGCGCGCTCGTGTTGGCGCTATGGATTTAATTGAGTTAGCACATAATAATTGATGTTGCTCGCCGCTTTGACAGCGTGCAAAAAAAAAATCCAGGATAAAAGTCCCGCTATATATTTTTTTGTCATAAAAAGTAGCCTATGTCCTTCCCAGTGTCTCAAACTACCTCTATACAAATTCATTTCATTCATTCATTTCATTTCATTTCATTTCATTTCATTTCATTTCATTCAATTCGAAAATCGTTCAGTAGTTTTTGTGCTTATCGCGTATAGACGTGGTGGGTGACTTTGTTTTTAACCCCCGATACAAGAAAATTAAACTAAAATTTTAATAACCCCCGACACAATAAAACCTCTGAAAATTAAAATAATAAAAGTGTCTTTGTCGTTTAAGTACCTAGTAACGTTTTGACCCAAGCGTCGTCGCGTCGGGGGACCGCTAAAGAAGTATTTTCATCTCCCTGGTCCGGAGTTCGGTCCCCCGACGCGAAGATGATTGGGTCAAAATATTACTAGGTACTTAAATGACAAAGACACTTTTATTATTTTACTTTTTGGAGGCTTTTTGTCAGGGGTTTTTTTTTTATAATATGTAAAGACAAGGAAGTTGCTTTCTAACTTTTATCCTGGTAAGTAGGTACGTAGTGGGACTTTTATATGGTGAGGCCTCTCACTTGGTGAAACCGCGGGCAAAACCTTGTTAATGCTAGTAGGATCTTAAAGATTATTAATAGTACAGATTGGTCCATCACGGTATAACAGTTCTGAAAGATGAAACATAAGATTATGTATAACACTTGTTAGACAGAGATGCTTGACGCCTTATTGTTGCCCCTTTTGACGTGACTATTGATTATGTGGCAAACTTTAAGGCGTGACAAACATATTTGTTTTTAGGATCCTGGTTTTTTTTAGTGATAAATAATCGTGTTAATTATTCTTTGAGGGAAATACTGCGACTGCTACCTGTTCCTAAGGTAGGATGTAGTGATTTCGGGTGCAAAATCCCTATGTGCATTGTGCACGTCCTGAAATCCTTTTGGTAAGTATAATAAAGCGAAAGGTCACTCACTCACTCACTCACTCATCACGAAATCTCAGAAACTACAACTGCTAGGAGTCTCAAATTTTGCAAGGGGTTTCCTTTTAGGACGTAGGTGCTCACTTAGACGGGATTTTCCGAAATTCAACCCCTAAGGGGGTAAAAAGAGGTGGCAAAGTTTGTACGCGATAAACTCAAAAACTACCGGCAGGATTTCAATGAAATTTGGTATGGAGATAGTTCGAAACCCTGGAAAGGTTTTAGGTTATTTTTTATGCCTAGGAAATGTATAGCGGGAGTTTTATCCAAGAAAAACTCTTTCGTGCGGGCGAAGCCGCGGGGAAAAGCTTTATTTTTATGTGAATAGCAATTTTTTTGAGACTAAGGAAACGTTTTACATCAGATTTATACATATAAAAAAATAAGTAATAAAATTTTATAAAGCCGATGTCTGATCATTATAAATATTAAAGAAAGACTAATATGTCGGGTCTTCATTAGAGCAACAGAAGCCAAAACAACAGTTTTCCGTACAATACATAGATTATCTCAATACTAGGCAGTACGACAGCTTCTCGAAGCTATCCCGCCCTCACCCGCTACTGCTCATGTGAGTCAGGATCGACATGCATTATGACACCGAGCGGTGAAGCTTGGAGTCAAGTATACAGTAGCTAGGTGTGGGGGTTTCTCCCCGAATTTGGGGAGATTTTAACGTCATGGAGGTAAATTTGGAAAGACATTTAGGGGTAAGAAACTAACCGATCCAAAGTGGAAACACGCCGCATGCCTTGTGTAAAGTACTCTTTTTAGATGGAAAGATGGAGAATCTTTCTGATCGCGCATTCAATTATTATTGGGGGGATTTTCTAGAAAGCCTTATATTTAGGGTGTATTATAAACCAGACATCTGGCAGCACTGGTCTGGGAGCACTAATCTGTGTTTAACCACTAATATTTCGTTCACGACAAATTCAAATCGGTGGCACACGTGTTCTCTATTCAAATGTTGCTCTTTAAAAACTTTTTAACCAAAAATAGCACCGACTTCAAAAACCACTATAAGGAAAAAATAACTTGTTGCTTATGGGTTATAAGGAAACTTTAATAATACCAATATTATATACCTACACTGCCATTCGTGTGATTATATTAATGTACAATGAATAAATCTTTGGAGTCATACATACATAAAAAAAGAAAATACAAACACACGAACTGATAACCTCCTCCTTTTGGAAGTCGGTTAAAAATCGTAGCTCAGCCCGTGTATTTCAAATTCATTTTTGGAATATTGCTGTTTTGACCAACATAGTATTATGAATTTTGTGCAAATGCATAATCACAATAAATACGCGGAGTAATCTCAATCATAATCAAAGTAATATTGCTTTTAATGTTAGTTTTAGTCCCAATATAATGCGTAAAATATGTTTAAGTAACTAAAAAAGCTGAGATGACGCGCAATCCTACTAATATTATAAACGCGAAAGTTTGTAAGTATGGATGTCTGAATGTATGGATGTTTCTTAGTCGTTCACGCAAAAACTACTTATCGTATTTCGATGAAATTTGGCACACGGGTAGATTATGTCCTGAATTAATACATAAGCTACTTTTTATCCCGGGAAAATATAAAATGGGACTTTTATCCCGGGAAAACTCATTCATGCGGGCGGAGCCGCGGGTAAAAGCTAGTTACAAATAAGTAACAATTTCCATTAAAACTTCCCTCATGGCACCACTGCCCTACAATGTTATTCACACCAATTTTTACACGGTTATTTGCCGAAAAACACAAATACAATGCATTTATTCGTTGAAAAACACCACTATTTCACTATAATTTAAATTACACAGATTTCACTGAAGTCCGATAAATACTCACCTAAAATTAGAACGAATAACATTTTACACAAGCGATCCGTCGCACACATAAATAATAAAGACCCGAATGATAATGATATTTTTTTCATATACGATTCCATATCTATAGATAATACGTAATTATGGGTTATACTAGATATACTACTTTTAATGAAGTTTTTAATTTTTTACAATTAAGTTGTGTTTATTAAATACGAGCTTTTGCCCGCGGCTCCGCCCGCGTGAATGAGTTTTCCCGGGATAAAATTCTCGCTTTATATTTTCCCGGGATAAAAAGTAGCCTATGTGTTAATCCAGGACATAATCTACCCGTGTGCCAAAATTCATCGAAATTCGTTCAGTAGTTTTTGCGTGAAAGAGCAACAAACATCCATACATCGAGACATCCATACTTACAAACTTTCGCGTTTATAATATTAGTAGGACTAAGTGTTGCTCGTGGCTTCGTCCGCGTTAAAAGCCTTTCCCGCTAAAAAAGTGCATAAAACACAGTACGACGCCAGTGCCGTCTATTAAATGAATTAGATAAAAAATATCGATTACTTCCCATGGAAGCAATTTACCGAGATAATATGTAAAGATCAAATGTAGCCTATGTATTAATCCAGGACCAAAGAGTTCTACGGTTATATGAGCGGTCATTGGGAAAATTGTCATACAAAAATATTGAGCCTGTTCGTCAGTAACTCAATCTACCGTGAAATAACATTTTGTTATTGTAAAATTCATTAGAACATACTTTGACATGATCGTAATGCGTATATTGGCATATTTCCTTCCAAATATTGTTTTCTTTACAAAATTTAAGAATACCGAGACGTCTTGTTACACGGACATGTCAGATAAGACAGCGACTTGTTACCAATTGGTTTAATGTCTTTGTCCAGGACATAATCTACCCGTGTGCCAAATTTCATTCAAATCCGTTCAGTAGAGTCTGCGTTTACTTCTAATAAACACAAACATCCAAACATTTTCAAAAACTTTCGCATTTATAATATTAGTAAGAAGTTTTTTTTTTTTTTTTATAGCATTGAATGACGAGACGAGCATGCCGTTCGCCTGATGGTAAGCGATACGACCACCCATAAACAGTAGCAACACCATCCAGCACTTTGACTTACAAAGTACTGTGTGGCATTCCACTGCGCTCGTCATCCTGAGACATAAGATGTTAAGTCTCATTATGCCCTGTAGTTACACTGGCTACAATGTCCTTCAAACCGAAACACAACATTGCATGCACACTGTTGCTTGGCGGTAGAAATAGACATTGCGGTGGTACCCACCCAGACGGACTCTTGCATAATGAGAGACCTACCACCAGTAGTAGAAGTAAGATATTCTGCCTCAGTCGCGTACCTATTCGTATTGCGCTGTACGACACCGCTCTGAGTTACCAGGTTCGAATCCCAGAATTTTTCCCCTCCGAGCCTGGAGTATGGTGCCCGATATGGCGATAGGCTCGCCCCCTATCACATCACGGGATGAAACACACATGGTGAAAAGTGGATGTTGTGGTTGCACCTCTGCCTACCTATGTTTGTTTGTTTTATGTTTTTATCACGCCATCGGTATTTATCGGAGAAGCCTATATTTTGGGTATTTTTACCTAGAAATTAGGTATTATAAACTAGAAATCTGGCAGCAGTGCTTAGGTTTTCAACTGAAAATACACTTTCTGATTTTGCAGAAACGACTAGCTTAGTTTTCACGATCAGCCGATACATATATTGTGGGCCCTGCATTCTTCTAATATCGTGAAACATAGTCCACTCTTTGGTAAAAGTTAAGCTCTAATACATGTTATCTACAACAGCTGGTTATCTGTGCAGGTGTTTCGGTTAGATACCGATAACGTGTCGTAAATGACTAACGTATTCCCTCTATATAAGCATTAACGCGTGTTTCGTTTCATGTTAATCTATACATCTATACTACATATAAATAAAATTGTAGTGTCTGTTTGTAATATTGAAATAAACGTTTTTTACTACATGTATATGAATATATATACGGTACATACACCAAAATATTTTTTTTTACAATTTTTGTCTGTCTGTCTGTTTGTTCCGGCTAATCTCTGAAATGGCTGGACCGATTTTGACGGGACTTTTATTGGCAGGTAGCTGATATAATAAGGAGTAACTTAGGCTACTTTTTATCCCGGAAAAACTTTTCCACGCGGGCGGAGCCGCGCGCCAATGCTAGTATTTATTAGGTATAATAAAGAGGAAAGATTTGGTTGTTTGTTTGTAATGGATAAACTCAAAAACTACTGAACCGATTTTGTAAATTCTTTCACTAATAGAAAGTTACATTACTCCTAAGGGCCATAGGCTAATTTTTTATCCCGGGAAAATATTTTTATCCCGGAAAAACGTTTTCACGCGGGCGGAGCCGCGAGCAGAAGTCTAGTTGATCATAAACACTTACAATATCAAAATTATCCCTTTGTGTGAAAAAGAGATAATAGGTTATTTAAAGTTCTGGAAATCTCATTTTATTACAGAAGACTAGGTGTTGCTTGCGGCTTCGCCCTCGTGAAAAGCATTGGTGGTCAAGCATCTACTGGTGGTAGGTCTCTCATTATGTAAGAGGCCGTCTGGGTGGGTACCACCGCAATGTCTATTTCTACCGCCAAGCAACAGTGTGCATGCACTGTTGTGTTTCGGTTTGAAGGACATTGTAGCCAGTAGAACTACTGGACATAATGAGACTTAACATCTTATGTCTCAGGATGACGAGCGCAGTGGAATGCCACACAGTACTTTATAAGTCAAGGTGCTGGATGGTGTTGCTTCTGTTTATGGGTGGTCGTATCGCTTACCATTAGGCGAACGGCATGCTCGTCTCGTCGTTCAATGCAATAAAAAAAATAAAAATAAAATTAAAGTACGACGCCAACGCCATCTACTTAATGAATTTGATAAAAAATGATAATTATTTCCCATGGGAGCAAATTACTGGGATAAAAAGTAGCATAATATGTGTTAAGTAATTTATTTATCTATTTATTTATTTATTATTCAGCATATCAACATTACAAACACAAACGTGAATTTCATTAGCATAATTAAGAATAAGAATCTAGCGTTTACAATAATTACAGACATGCATAGCATTTATATAACATTAATTTTATATGTCAGACTACCTTAAGCTGTTACAATATCATTAATTAGAAATAAGATACACATACAGTGAAACAGACGCTACAATGCAATATTACACGAAAAATAATCTCAATAAGGTCATGTAAACACAACAGAAACAACCGTGACAATGACGAAAGAATTGCGGTATTTAAAAAAAAAAAAAAATGTAATCCAAGACATGATCTACTCGTGTGCAGTGGCGTAACTATAGGGTGGCAGAGGTGGCAAAATGCCACGGGCCCCCGGCCGCCCGACCCGAAAGGCCGCGAGCTCAGATAGAACATACATTTTGACGGGGCTTTTTTTTTTTTATTTTTTTTTTAATGGCATTTGTGTTAACATTTTGCCAATGTCAAGTTAGGTTTGTCTATTTTATTATCTGTAGTATGTCGAAGTAAAGCAGTGGCTACCTTACCAAGACTTTATCGAGGAGTTTTGGCGGCAACAAAAAAAACACTTCATTAGCACGATTATTTCAATTCACTTCATTTGAGCTCTTTAATAGAACTATATTGGATAATATACCACCATAATTATGCAATATAACACTAAGTATCACCAAAATAATGAATTAAAACAAGAGCACCTCATGACAGTTCCAAGTTCCCGCCAAAACTGACGGGGGGGGGTTTATACGTCCTAACTATGTGAAAGATATAGCTACGCCCGTGAACGTGACTATTTTTACTGGGGCCCCATCCAATGAATTTGCCCCGGGCTTCAGATGATATAGTCCCGCCACTGCCCGTGTGCCCAATTTCATCCAAATCCGTTCAGATGATTCTGCGTTTACCTACTTCTAATAGACATCCAAATATTTTCACAAACTTTAGCATTTATAATATTAGTAAGATAAGACTAGCGACCCGTCCCAGCTTCGCCTCGGTAACAGAATAATATGCTCTGATTTTTTTCTGCCGTAGTATCTGTTTTAGCGAGCTTCATTTTCCGGGATAAGAGTCCCGCTAAATGGCTAATTCTCCGATTTCGATCCAGGGTCTGGATGGTCTGGTGGGTCTGTATTCCAGACTCAGAATCAGCTCGGAGGAGTGTTCGCTTGTGAATTTGAGGAAAAATTAAAATTAATGTACAAGGTATTTTAAGGCCCATGGATTGTACCCATATAAAAATATTACCTCCATCTGGGCCACAAAGTGCACAATATAAAAATTCAAAGAGATGCCCGCACCATCAATGTTCAACTGGTATTATGATAATAATAGCACACAATAATATTAATTAATAGAATGATTTTGAAGTTATACCTCTTTTGGCGCGTTAGGGAAAAATGATGAGAGTAAATTTTTACGATGCGCTCGCACACCGTCACGAAAAACCGACACCCTGAAGTTAGCTATAGTCAACATTTAGTTTTGAATTTTGAACGTAGAATAAGGCGAAAGATATTGAAGTTATACTTCTTTTGTCGCGTTATTTAAAAAGATTTTTATCTTGTTACGCCAAAGAAGTATAACTTCTACGCGTGTACATAAGTACACACACACTTTTTTATGATATAGGAGACAAACGAGCATACGATTCACGTGATGGTAAGTGATCACCGCCGCCTATGAACATCTGCAATACTAGGGGCAAAGAGATGCGTTGCCGGCCTTTCAGGTGGGAATACGCTCTTTTTTTTAAGGTCGGTAGGTCGTATCTGTCCAGAAATACTGCTGGCGGCAATTCGTTCCATAGTTATGCAGTACGTTTTAAAAAATGTCGGCAGAAACGTACTGTGGTGGATTGCCAACCTCCGAGGTGATGTGGATGGAATTTGGAGTTTTGACGCGATGTACGGTGATGGAACTCGACAGCAGGGATAAATCCGAACAATTCTTCAGAGCACACCCCGTGGTAAATGCGATAGAGAATGCAGAGCGACGCTACATCTCTACGCAAAGCCTAAGGATCAAAGCAATTGGAAAGAAAACGGTCGTCGACGATACGAGCTGCCCGACGTTGATCCTACTAATATTACAAACGCGAGAGTTTTTAAGTATGGATGTATGAATATTTCGTCGTGATCGTAGAACAATGACGGATCTGCAATTTAACATGTTTACAACAGAGCGTTCTAAAGTTTCTGAATCAGTTTTCGTGCCATATTTTTAAAACCGCTGATCCCATATACTTGAAAATTGGGAGTATTGATGTGTGCCGAGATCTTTGAATAATAAGGTACTTAATAATTATCTATTGTGCTTAGATTTCCTTAAAAATCAGATGCGTTGATATTCTACGTATGACTATGCGACGTATGTATCAATCTGTCACTATTCCATGGATGATCACTGTCGAAATTTTGACGGATAGTAGTTACCGTTGTTATTTCATGGAGTTTTGTTTAAATTTCTTTGGCGGAAGTACATTCAACACATATAAAATGAAACAAAACAATAATTAGTAGACTATTTTATTATTTAAAAACAAAGCAAGTATTAAAATGTATATAAAGCAACAGAGGAAAACGTTAAGAAACAAAAAAAAAATTCCATAAATATGAGTATGTCCTATTTATGAGAAATGAACAAAATAATATAAAAAAATAGTAATATAGTGTCATAGCTGCTTTTTGCTTAAATCGTATAAATTTTATTATTTTTAGGTAACAAAAATATTAAATAACTTTCAGGAACTTCTTTTTATTCAGTCAGTCCAGACCCTATCGGATGAGAATTATATTAGCAGTAATCATTTAAAATAAATTAATAAAACAATTACTTATTCATATGCCTCATTAGTTTAAGTACTACCGTGTCGTAACGCCTTAAAAAACTCATGGTATTTATGTATTATTGAGTATGATTCCAGTATCACAAAGACTAACAAGATCTTTAAATCAATCATTAGAAATAGGTATCGGTTCTAGATAAGCATTTTTCAGTACAGTACAATTGTAGTTTCTTGTCTCCTTACGAATAAACAAATAAATAGAATCCTTTTCCAAATTTTATTTGTATCTCATTATATTACAGAATATTTCCGTAAGTCAGGCCATTCCTTGTACATTTCAAACATGCGTGCAACACTTAAACATGCAATCTAAATAAAGTCATTTTGATGATCTACGACAGTAATGTGATTCGACAGGTACAAAAGAATTTACGTGAGCACACACAGATGATATCATATTCATATCATATCATTGATAATTATTATATGATTACTGTGATGTACACGCATATTTGGTTCAACAGCTGCACTTCCGTCGTATTTTTGCCAGGCAGTTCGAGTTAGTCGTTCGGTTATGCCAAGAGTACTTAAAAACATGAATTTACAAACATTTATGTTAATATTAGATTTGTGTTCTATTTCTGTTTTAGGTAATTAATATTTGTGAGTGTACTGTCTATTTTGCTTTAGATCTCTTGCAAAAGTTCTACGTTTAGGCTCTTTTTCGTGTAGTTAGCAACGTAAAGCCATTGTTATTCTCTGTCGCCTAATTTACAGAATTTATCAATTCAAAAATTTCTAATCGGTCTTCTTTTAAAAATTTAGCGCCACATTGGAATTTACAGTGGCATGGCGGACCCATAATTTTTTCCTCAATTCGAAATTTCTTTGAGCAATATACCTTAGCCTTGAGCAATAGCCCTTGATTCGTAAGTTTCTTTCTTTGTATATCTATCGAGTTATCAGGGTTTCGTAAACGTTTTATACCCCTATTTCTTTTTAAAAGTGGCGGTACTGTTAAATTCTCATTAGAATTCATCGTAATGGTATCTACAGATGGACAATCATAATTATCAGTCTCGTGTTTGCAGCACAATGAATTATATTATACAGTCTGTATGATGATTGAGTGGAGATGGAATTGGTGTGTGAGAAAATTGTTTGATCGGGATTTCCAATTACAGCAGGTGAAAGTTCAGGAGGTAATAAATCGCTAAAGATTGGTGTGAACGGTATTGGAGAGTTAGTATGTAACTGACTGGGAATTAACTGATTGCGGACAATCAACTGAAAAAAAGGGTGGTCATTGCTTTAGTAGGTAGGTGATTATCCATATCTCCGTTATTTTCAAACAAGATGACATGCTTAGTTTCGTTGGTAGCTATCAATGATTCTTGACAAAAATCATCTGGAAAGGCATCGTTGTATAAATATCGTGCATCTCTTTAGCTATGGTAGCCATTTCTGGTCTGTGGCGAAGAAGATCGGTTAACAGTAACAAGTTAAGAAAAAATATGCAAAAAAAAACCTCAATCATGACACTATGCATAGTCCATACTTACTAGAATATTATAATATTGTACCTACAATATTATAATATTCTAGTAATATTCAGATAAGAAATTTTGAACTATTAACATTATCCAATAAAATGATTTAAATGTATGATAAAATATATATAATATAATAAAAATTTGACCTAATTTATAAACAGAAAAAGGACGGAAGAGATAATGTATCCAAAAATAAGGTCGGTTGTACCTAAACGACTGTTGTATGTCCATGAAATATTAGCGGTTTGTATTATCCGCTTATGGCAACTGCTTAGAATAAAGTCGTATGTGTGTAACCGTCCCCAATAATTTTATTTAGAAAAAGTAATAATTTACGTTTGTAATTAATAATATAAGTCATTAACACGATTAATCCAGAATAATGAATACGTCAAAAAATCAACACGTCAGTTCCCAAGAATAATTATGGTTTTAAGGAACCGCCGTTTTAAAGTATGTAGGTTATACAAGTGGGATTATCTATTAAAAATAAAATGTAATACTATAATATAAGCATTTAAAACTTATCTGAGTTGCATGGAGGATATTTGTCTTCATTATTTGTTCTTATTTCTTCAAATAATTGGTTATTTGAATCTTGATCAGTTTTATCTTTAATATTTTTATCGTGCTTTACTAAATCTAATATACGTTTAGACCTTTTGATGCCATGTTCAAACAAATATCACGCCAGTAACACAAATACCTTATCGAATAATAGGTAAACAAAAACTTTCGAGGAGTGAATGAAATATACGCTGCCTTCCGTAGAACACCGACGACACTAAACATTCGTCGAGCGCGACAAGGGTGCGGGGGCCGGAATTAGCGTAGTACAAGGACGGATGCATTAATTCGCCACTTTTTTGCGCTTAGAAAATCAAAACCGTCAATATTCTATGGCATAACTCGTATGTTTTTTATAATTTAGAAAAATAAAAATTGTCTAATAGTAAAGCATATTTTTGTAAGCTTATGTAAGCAAAAAAAAGAAATTGTTTTTTCAAAACCGTCGTTGTTCTACGATCACGACGATTTGTTACTCTTTCACATAAAAACTACTGAACGGATTTCGATGAAATTTGGCACATGGGTAGATCATGTCCTGAATTAATACATAGGCTACTTTTTATCCCGGGAAAATACAAAGCGGAACTTTTATCCCGGGAAAGCTCATTCACGGGGGCGGAGCCGCGGGCAAAAGCTAGTTGATAATAATTTATTAGTGTACTTTAACAAATATCTATCTTGCCATAAATAAAATAGCATTAGTGTGTTAGCTAATTAGGTAATTAGAGTAACTGCAAGACTCTCAAGCCAGATGAGCACAATCAATATTTTATTGGAACGAAGTTCCTTATTGCGCGTTATGAAAGGGGGCTGGACGGAAAAGTTGTCACGACACTTTTTGCTATTATCTTACTAATATGAACCTTAAATACAATGCGTAGAAGCTATAATTCTTGAAACGAGTATATTTTTATCCGACTTCCAAAAGGAGGAGGTATATTGTTTCGCAATTTACATGTGGTCGCAGACAATGGGATGGGGGGGGGGGCGAGGTTCCACTATTTGATACGTAATCCGCCCCCACTCTGGGATTGGGTTCACATTTAGGGTTTGGGTTTGGGTTTGGGTTTGGAATTAGATTTGTGTTTGGATATGGGATGGGTTTGGGTTTGGGTTTGGGTTTGGAATTGGGTTTGGGTTTGGGTTTGGGATTGGGATTGGGTTTGGGTTTAGTTTTAGATTAAGATTAGGTTTGGGTTAAGGTTTGGGTTTGTGGTGGGTTTGAGTTTGGGCCTAGGTTTAGGTTAAGTTTAGATTTAGGCTTAGGTTTCGATTTACAATTAGATTAGGTTTCGGTCTAGATTTAGATTGGGTTCGGAATTAGGTTTAGGTTTGGGTTGGGTTGCCGCTTGGGTTTTTTTCCCTAATGAGTACACTAATGCTTATTATTGTTTCGCAACAAAAATGTGGTCGCAGACAATAAGACGGGGGGCGTGGTTCCACTATTTGATACGTTACCCACCCCCCCTCTGGGTTTGGGTTTGGGTTTGCGTCGGGTTTAGATTAGGTTTAGGTTTTAATTTAGTTTTAGATTTAGATTAAAGTTAAGATTGGGTTTAGGTTTGGGTTTGGATATGGGCTTGGGATTGGGATTGGGTTTGGGTTTGGGTTTGGATTGGGTTTGGATCGGGTTTGGGTTGGGATTGGGTTTGGGTTTGGGTTGGGTTTGGGTTTGGGTTGGTTTTGGATTGGGTTTGGGTTTGGATTGGGATTGGGATTGGGATTGGAATTGGGTTTGGAATGGGTTTGGATTGGGTTTGGGTTGGGTTTGGGATTGGGATTGGGATTGGAATTGGGTTTGGGTTTGGATTGGGTTTGGGTTGGGTTTGGGTTGGGTTTGGGTTGGGTTGGGTTGGGTTTGGGTTGGATTGGGTTTGGGTTTGGGTTTGGGTTTGGGTTTGGGATTGGGATTGGGATTGGGTTTGGGTTTGGGTTTGGGTATGGTTTTGGGTTTGGGTGTGGGTTTGGGTTTGGATTTGGATTGGGTTTAGATTAGGATTAAGTTTAGGTTTAGGTTTAGTTTTAGATTGAGGTTAAGATTAGGTTTGGATTAAGGATATGGTTTGGGTGTTGGTTTGAGTTTGGGTTTAGGTTTAAGTGTAGCTTAAGTTTAGATTAAGGCTAGGTTTCGGTTTACATATAGATTTGGGTCTAGATTTAGATTATGGTAATTAGATTAGGATTAGGTTTAGATTGGGTTCGGAATAAGGTTTGGGATTGGGTATTGGTTTGGATTTGGATTAGGTTTAGGTTTAGTTTTAGATATAGATTAAGGATATGGTTTGGGTGTTGGTTTGAGTTTGGGTTTAGGTTTAAGTTTAGCTTAAGTTTAGATTAAGGCTAGGTTTCGGTTTACATATAGATTTGGGTTTAGATTTAGATTATGGTAAGGTTTAGATTAGGATTAGGTTTAGGTTGGGTTCGGAATAAGGTTTGGGATTTGGGAATGGGTTTGGATTTGGATTAGGTTTAGGTTTAGTTTTAGATTTAGATTACGATTAGGTTTGGGTTAAGGTTGGGGTTTAGGGATTTTTTTCCCAATTGAGTACACTTATGATTATTTATTGTTTTTCAATTTACATATGGTCGCAGACAATGGGATGGGAGGGCGAGGATCCACTATTTGACATGTTATCCGCCCCCCCTCTAGGTTTGGGTATGGGTTTGGGTTCGGGTTTGGGTTGGGCTTTAGTTTTGTTTGGGTTTAGGTTAAGTTGTAGATTTAGATAAAGATTAGGTTTGGGAATAGGTTCAAGTTTAGGTTAAGGTTTAGTTTTGGATTTAGATAAAGGTTAGGATTGGGTTTGGGATTGGGTTAAGTTAATGTTTAGGATTAAATTTAGTTTTAGATTTAGATTAGATTTGGGTTTGGGTTTTTGCTTTGTTTTGGGTTTGAGTTTCGTTTTATATTTAGGTTAGGTTTAGATTAAGGCATAGATTTCGGTTTATATATAGATTTAGGTTTAGCTTAGATTTAGATTAGGTTTAGCTCGGGTTTGGTTTTAGGTTAAGGTTTAACTTTGGGTTTGGATTTGGGCTTCGTTTTTGGTTTGGGATTGGGTTTGGATTTGGGATTGGGTTTGGGTTTGGGTTTGGGTTTGGGTTTGGGATAAGGTTTGGGATTGGGTTTGGGTTTGGGTTTGGGTTTGGGTTAGGGTTGGGGTTCGGGTTTGGGTTTGGGTTTGGGTCGGCGCTTGGGTTTTTTCCAAATGAGAACTCAAATGCTTGTTAATTTTTTCGCAACAAACATGTGGTCGCAGACAATGGGACGGGGGGGCGAGGTTCCGCTATTTGATACAAAATCCGCCCTCCCTCTGGGTTTGGGTTTGGGTTTAGGTTTCGGTTAAGTTTAGATTAAGGAATATGTTTCGGTTTACATTTAGATTTAGTTTTAGATAAGGTAAAGACTAGGTTTAGGTTTGGTCTTGGATTTGGATTTGGATTTGGGTTTAGGTTTGGGATTGGATAGGGTTTGGGTTTGGGTTTGGGTTTGGGTTTTGGTTGGGTTCAGATTAGGTTTTGGTTTAGGTTTAGTTTTAGAATTAGATTAAGGGTAGGTTTGGGTTTCAGTTTGAGATTGGGTGTGGATTAAGGTTTGTGGTTTTTATTGGGTTTGAGTTTGGGTTTAGGTTTTGGTTTAGCTTAGGCTTAGATAGCCTTAAGATAAACCTAAAATCAAACAGGAACCCAAACCCAAACGTAAAACTATACTCAAACCTTAGCTTAATTCCAACCTAAACCTTAACCTAATCCTACTCTTAACCTAAGTGCAACCTCAATCCCAAACCCAAACCCAAACGTTAGCCTAAACCCAAACCAAATCTAAATTTAAGCCTAAACCTTAACCTAAACAGAAACCTATTCTAAGCCCATACCTGACCCATACCCAAATCTGAACCTAAATCCAAAACTAACCTTAATCTAAATCTAAACCCAAACCCAAACCTACACCCAAACCTTACCTTAATCTTAATCTAAAACTAAACCTAAACCTAAACCTAATCCAAATCTAAACCCAAACCCAATCCTTAACCTAAACTTTATCTAAATCTAAATGCAAACCGCAACCTAAGCCTTAATCTAAACCTAATCTTAACCTAAACCCAAACTCAAACCCAAAACTAAACCCAATCCCTAACCCAAACCCAAACCCAAACCCAAACTCCAATCCAAACCCAAACATAATGCTTTATCCAAACCCATCCATGACCAAAACCTATTCTATAACTAATTCAATAAGTTATTTATTATTTAAGCCGAAACCTAAACCTAATCTAAACCTAAACCCAAACTCAAACCCAAACACAATCCCAACCCAAACCCAAAAATAAACCTAATCCCAAACCTAATCTTAATCTAAACCTAATCTGAGCCCAAACCCAAACCCAAACCTTATTCCGAACCCAATCTAAACCTAATTCTAATCTTAACCTAAATCTATATGTAAACCGAAACCTAGCCTTAATCTAAACTTAACCTAAACCTAAACCTAGACCATACGATCTCAACCGCTCTAGTTATACTTACCTTAGTCGACACATCCCGGAACAGCTGCACCTCAAACAGAAAACGAAATTAAATATTATTATATTTTCTAAAACTATAAATAGACGTTTTTATATACAAATATATATATAGT
Organism: Sphinx pinastri; assembly: GCA_947568825.1. Taxonomy (NCBI): domain Eukaryota; kingdom Metazoa; phylum Arthropoda; class Insecta; order Lepidoptera; family Sphingidae; genus Sphinx; species Sphinx pinastri. The sequence goes on along the minus strand of OX387641.1, from coordinate 3,101,727 downwards.
AATATACAAAATTGTGACAAAGTATTCAAGATTGAATTTATACGAAAAATAGCATTTTATATTTTAATAATTACATGATACATAATTGTATCAAAGATTTACATTATTGACTCAATCAACGTATTATTTCTGATTCTCTGTTCAGACTATACTCTACTTAGTGAGTATTATTCTGTGCAAGAGTTAGTTTTGACTGGTACCAGGAGTACCAAATTTGACAAAACCGGACAGGGACTGCATCGTGGACCTTTTACATCCACGAAATAGTTTCTCATTTTATATTGTGACGAGGTCTCCCTATTCAACATCATGATGCCTAGCTTCCATACGCCTATTAAGTAGCCCCTCTCCCCATCAAAACGAGAAGCCGACGCAGGAGCCTCAGTAGGAGCCGGCCCCTCTCGGAGCCAGTCAGTGGCCCAGGAGAGGCGCAGCATCGAGTCTCGGCTCGACGCAGCGCCTGAAACCAGGGCTGCTCCACTTACCACTGTGCCGAAGAAGACCACCGCAGCATCGATGACTTCAGCAGCACCGACAACATCTGCAGCATCCGCAGCACCAGCAGAGCGGAGGGGCATCGCCAAGAGTCAGCCCATGCCAGAGACAGGTTCTGATAGGCAGGATTCCCCTAAAAAAGGGAGCACTGCCTACCTGAACAGGACGGCTGAGGCTAAGGCGTGCCTCCTGAAGGTCCGGCTGCAAATTAACAATAGCCGGAACCTCAAAACTGAGATTAAGGTTGAAGTCATCGATGTAGCGGAGCGACTCTACAGGCTGGTGAAGGACGCCGAGGAGGGCAGGCCCTACAGAGGGCGGTCCGCAGAAGGAAGAAAAGGGAAGGAGTCGGAAAGGGAAGGGGCATCGAAGGCGGAAACGTTGGATGTAGCAGGCAAAGGACCAGGGAAAGAAGAGAGGGACAAATTGGGACGCGAACTCCTTCAAAAGCTGGAGGAGCACGGGAAGATGCTGCAGGAAAGCAGGGAGGAGATGAAGAGGATGAGCTAGGAGGTGCAAAGACATAGAGAGGAAATGGAAAAGGCCAAGACGTACGCGAGTGTAGCAGCCGGTCCATCTAAAACTGCAACGGAGGTGACAACGGCGCTACACTCGATAGTCGTAACGTCACAGAACGAAGAGGAAACGGGAGATCAGGTCGTGGACAGGATAAGACAGGCAGTAAATTCAAAAGAGGAAGGAATAAGAAAAGCAAAGGAAAGGAAAGTAATAATGGGATTCGAAGATAAAAAGGAAATGGCAAAAGTAAAGGAACGGCTAAGAAAAGAAGGAAAGGATCTGAATGTGGTAGACATTAGGAATAAAGACCCTCTAATCATCCTCAAAGATCTCCTCAAATGTCACACCGATGAGGAGATTCTGGGCGCAAGAAGGGCCCAGAATAAGCATCTTCTGGCCCTTATCGGAAAGGACGCAGACCGGATGGAGATCTGCTATAAAAGGAGAGCCCGGAACCCGCTGATGGCGCATGTCATTCTCCGAGTGTCGCCACACATCTGGAGGAGGTTCACGGAGGCCGGCGCAATCCACATTGACATCCAGAGGGTCAAGGTCGAGGACCAGTCTCCCCTGGTCCAATGCTCAAAGTGTTTGGGCTACGGCCACGGGAGGCGGTTCTGCCGTGGTTCTCTGGATGCCTGCAGTCACTGTGGTGGGCCGCACTTGTAGTGTCTGGACTGGATGGCAGCTGCAGCACCGACGTGCTGCAACTGCCTGAAGGCGAAATTCGCTGAGACCGGGCACAATGCCTTTAGCCAGGACTGCCCGGTGCGCAGGAGGTGAGACGCGCTGGCCAGATCCGGCATGGCGTATTGCTGAGGTGGTCCCCCCGGCCTCGGGCTCGGCTGCGACCGATGCAGCCTCCAGCGTGCGGCCATACCTGGTGGTGCAGGCCAATCTCTAAAGAAGCGCGCTAGTAACGCAAGAACTTATGCTGATGGCAGCAAAGAGAAGATTGGTCTTCGCACTAATCCAGGAGCCGTACGTCGGGGGCACCGGCTGGTTGAAGGACTACGGGGCCGCCAGGATCTTCCAGTGCGTGGAACGGGTGGACGGGCGGACCAAGGCAGCCATAGTGGTCTATGATAGACACCTGGATGCCTTGATCAGCCCGGGGTTCACCACCACAAATATTGTTGTGGTGAAAATCCGTACCAGCGCCTGGGAGATGGTGGCGGTCTCGTGTTACTTCAAACCCGACAAGCCGGTAGACGAATACCTCGACCATCTGAGGGGCGTCGGCCGCAACCTGGGCACGAGACGCCTGATAATAGGAGGGGACCAACGCAAAGAGCCTATGGTGGAGCCGAGAGATCGACCGAAGAGGAGAGGAGGTATCCGGTTGGCTGGACGAGGCAGGCCTCCACGTGTTGAACGAAGGCAATACGCCAACGTTCTTCACGGTGAGGGGGGATAAAGCCTATTCCAGCCAGGTGGATGTCACCGCCTGTTCGGTTGATCTCATGGACCGAATCCAGAACTGGAAGGTCGAGGAGGACCTGACGAGCTCCGACTATAACACCATTACCTTCGAAATCACACTATGCAAAGGCCAAGGGATCGCAATTAACAACACCACTAGGACTTACAATACAAAGAAAGTAAACTGGAAAGAATTTGGCACAAAAATTAAAAACTATGTTAGATGTAAAAATAGATAAATTAGAAAATGTTGATGGAGTAGAAAAGCAAATAACAAAATATACAGATATTATAGTGACCATCCGGGTGTCCCTTGACACCTCTCATTGCTTTTTTTTTTGTATTGTAAATTATTCGCTCGTTCCTGAAAATTATACTTAGTTTATATTCCGTGAAGAACGTAGTTGGTTGTATATTTATATAATTTTATGTATGTGCTTATTTAGTCGTATCTAATGTACAACTGTTTGTTTTTCCTTAATAAAATAAAATAAAATAAAAAACATTTTACTGCGGAGTACAGGCTATGCTAGATGTTGTATCTCATAATTACAACATTATACCGCGGAGTTTAGGTATCGTCAATTGTTGTATGTAATAGTTACAACAATACATACAATAATATTTTAATTTGAATGTAAACGTAAAATGTTGTATGTATTACATGCCTGCCTCGGTGGAGTAGTTGTATTACGGTACGACTGCAAGGCTGAGATCTCGGGTTCGATCCCCGGGTCGGGCAAAGTGATATTAGATTTTTCTATTCAGTATCAACCCGGAGTCTGGAATTTGTGCCCGATATGGCGATAGGCTCGCCCCTTAACACATCATGGGACGGAATACGCTTGGCGAAAAGTGGGTGCACTAGTTGCGCCTCTGCCTACCCCTTCGGGGATAAAAGGCATGAGCATGCGTGCGTATTTTTAATGAATGCTCAACGACGTATAATATTGTAACTAATCTATACAACATTTTAGATTGGTATCATCATCAAAAATGAACATTAGCCTTATAAATGTCAATAAAATATTACAAATAGAAACATATCTGTTTAGTTCTATTTCATCTAATGAAACATTATTAGTTTGAATGGGTGTCTCGGAGTTGCCATTTTGTGTACTCGTATTATTGACCAAATTCTTGAAACGAGTATATTTTAAGCTATTGCATAGCTTCTGTCGTGGGCCTTGAGCGTTGAGACCGAATCCAGAAATTCCGTAACGAAAATAACCTGACATCTTTTTTATCTTACTAATATGAACCTTAAATACAATGCGTAGAAGCTATAATGCTTGAAACGAGTATATTTTTATTTATTTTATTTATTAAAGTCATTAAAACCATTTCTTACTAATTTAATATGAAACTTAAATACATTGCGTAGAAGCTATTTCCTCAGCGTTGGCACGGCACGAGTACAAAAGAATCGAACGTAACATTCTTTTTTTAATTTTTTTATTTTTTTTTATTTTTTTTATTAGGGAAAATAAACAATTGTACATTACAAATTAGGTACCTAGTATTTTACAAAACGTTTAGTAAATGCACAATCCACACCATTTTCCACGGATTATATAGGTGGTATTATTGTAAGACTATGCTAGGAGCATACATATTATTTGGCGTCACAATATAATACGCATAACAATAATAATATTAACATTAATACTCTTCAGGAGTCTATAAATTAATTGTAACAAACTTAAAAAAGAGACACTATTGTTATTGGATACAACAGCAGTACTTAAACGAGTCACTCTTTGCAGAGGACCTCTACAATCTTCCTTTTAAATTGAAATTCAGTTAGTGCAAACAAATCAATATCTGAAAAGTGCTTGTTGTAGTTATTAACAAGTGGACGTACGGGAGAACGCTCACCGGCATTGGTTCTGCAAGTTCCCGCCGCAAAGAGTGTGCGCGCCCTCACCTCACGTCGATGCACTGTTCTCGGAACTATATAGTATAATTTATTATTTATTTCGGTGCAATCAACGCCACTATGGCAAATTTTATATAGCAACATTGCTTCAAGTTGAGCGCGTCTCGATGTTAATGAAAGCATCTTGCACCTACTAAGTAATTGTTTGTACGTAAGACGAACGCGGTAGCATCTATAATGCATAGAGCGAAGGAATTTTCGTTGCAAAAGCTCAATTTTTTCCACATACTTGTTATATAAAGGATTCCAAACACAACAAGCATATTCTAATTGGGACCTTATAAACGTCTTATATAGCGTTAAGTAAGTAGATACATTTTTAAAATCCTTGCTCGCACGCATAACGAACCCGTACATTTGATAGGCTTTATTTACTATGCCGTCTATATGTGTATCAAGAGTTAACTTAATATCTAGTTGAATACCGAGGTCACGCAATGAAGTGACCCTTGTAAGATCAACGTCACTCAGCTTATACGTATAATTAATAATATTTTTATTTTTGGTAAATGTTATGCTGTTACATTTAGGAATAGTTAAGAAGAGCTTATTGTGTTTGCAATATACAGATAGTCTGTCCAAATCTTGCTGAAACAGATGACAATCATTAATAGAGCGTATACTATTATACACCTTAAGGTCATCCGCATACAAAAGAAAATTTGAGTGCTGGAAACATTTATCTATATCATTTATGCATAGAATAAAAAGCAAAGGACCAAGAATAGAGCCTTGCGGAACGCCAGATGTAGCTTGTATGTTACCGGACTGATATCCGTTTAAAACAACTTCTTGCACTCTATTACATATGTAAGAAGTAAACCAACGCAAGAGATCTCCTCTTATACCATTAAACGCTAATTTATTCAGGAGTAGTTCGTGATCAACTTTGTCAAAAGCTTTCTGAAAGTCTGTGTATACAGCATTAGTTTGACATCCTTTATCCATGTTTTCAAAGAGCGTACTCGTGAAACATATAAGATTTGTACATGTTGATCTGCGTTTCACGAAGCCATGCTATTGAGGCAGTATGTAGAACTGGATATATTTCGGCGTGAACTAGACTTTCGAATAGCTTTGACATAGAGCAAAGAATGGAGATAGGGCGATAGTTTTCTACGTTGTTTCTCGAACCACTCTTAAACACAGGAGTTATGTTTGCAGTCTTCCAAATAGTGGGGAATGAGCCCTCCCTAAGGCATTTATTATAAATTATATACAAGGGAATATGTATATTATCTGCTGTACGTCGCAAGAATAAAGTAGGAATGCCATCTGTCAGATGTTTCTTAATCCTAGGATCAAGAAACTTGAGAGCTCTCTGAATCTTAGAAGGACCGATGGATATCGTGGTAAAGTTAACACTGCCTGTGGGATTGTCAGGGGGTGGTGCCCAGGTTGTACCGAGTGTCCCGTGCGGAGTTGCTGGTCTCCCATCGGGCGCGTCTCCCTGGGTGGCGGATAGGGGAACGCCCCCCAAATTTGGGGGGTACCGGAAACGGCGTGGACCAAAACCAGCAAAGAGGATTCTTCCGCGTTCCCTCTGACTAGCAGAGGGTGCAGTGGAGGAGTTTGTGGACGGGTTCCGTGTGCACTCACCCTGCCGCGGAACAGGCCGGGGCAGAACTAGTTCTCCTTGGCCACCGTTAGTCTCGGAATCTCAGGGGGCACTGTGGTCATGTTTCGCAGCGACTCCTGGGGCCGAGGGTCTTGGCTTAACCGCCTGGACTGCGAGGGAGGAAACCTCTATAAAAAGTTACCCCGAATCCCAAGCGGCGGCGCACCGCGAGGGGATGCATGGCCGATGGGTAGTTCGGTCTCTAGTGCGACCTCCGCCAGAGTACCGGCCGACACTCTGTGCGGGTTACGCTAGGCTTACCCAGGTACAGGGGGCACTGCCTGGGCGGACTGTTATTTCCCCCATACTCGTGGGAATCAATATGAATACCTTAAATTTAAAAAAAAAAACCAAAATCGCATCGACGAGGTTGCCTACTCCAGTTTCGGCTGGAGAGGCGGAGGTCGAAGGGCGCAAGTCCAAAGACGGAGGAGCAGAAAGGGGGAATGTGGGCGAGAGGCTCGCTGGAGTCGTGACCGATGTCGCACGGCCTGAGGATATGTGCGTGGACTCGGAGTCCAGCGATAGTAGCTCTTCAGTGCTTGGCGGGCGATTCTGGAGGAGCCTGTCGACCGACACGGATGAGCCGGCGCCGAAGACGAGGGCGACCGTTGCTTCCGGTAGAGGGGGTCTGCCTACGGTGGGCAGCCTAAAGAAGACAGAACGCAACATCGGGAAGCGTGCGGAGGCCCGCCAAAATGCGGAGAAAGTAGTGCCGAAGCGGCTGCGCTCTGCCGGGTCACTGACGCCTTCCAAGGCAACGGAGACCTCGGTCACCGGCCTTGAAGGCGAGACGAAAAGGTGGCGGGAAAGGAGTTCCCGCCTTGAGGCTGCAGTTGAGCAGCTTCAGGAGGAGAATGCCTCACTCCGTCGCCGCCTCGAGGATCTGGAGGCGGCCGCCAGCAAAGGTCCAACCGCGGACATGCTGGAATTGATTGAGGCAAGGGTGCGGGCAAGGATGGAGTCCCTGCTCATGGGACCGGCCATAAGACCGCCTCTGGCCCATGAAAACAGGGCCCAAGTAGTGGAGCTCCCGGTACAGGGGGGGTATGTCAGGGGTCAACCCCAGCCCTCGAACATAGGCAAGGGCAATGGCAAAGGCAAGGGCAAGGGAGTAGCCCAACCCAGTCCTCCCATCCTGATACCAATCGCCGGTCCCTCCAGTGCTCCGCCCCGATTCATCGTGGCGGAACCATCTGGGGTGCAAGCATCGGTCAAGAAGGACCAAAGAGCGGAGAAGGGAGTCGCTCCGGCCCCCACGCTTCCTCCGGCACCCAAGCTGTACCACAAAATCAAGGGGGGGAAAAACAAACCCAATGCCTCAGGGCAGCAAGCTCCCCGCGAGCCTCGCCCGCTGCCACCGGCACCAGCGTCTCTGGACAGGGAATGGACGGTCGTGGTGGGCAAGAAGAAGGCGAAGCCCAGGTCCGGCGCGACACCGGCTGCAAATCAGCAGCAACCACCGCGCCGGGCTGAGCCCAAGCTCCGCCCACCGCGGTCCGCAGCCGTCATGATTTCCCTGACGCCGGCGGCGGTAGCGAGGGGAATCACCTATGCCAGGGTATTGACGGAGGCGCAGGAGAAAGTAGACCTCACCGGCCTTGACATCACAAGGCTGAGGCCAAAGTTTGCGGCCACGGGTGCCCCAATGTACGAGGTGCCCGGGGCTAACTCGGAAGAGAAGGCCGACTCCCTCGCTGCAAGGCTGAGGGAGTGTTTCAATGGGTCGGAGGACGTTCGGGTCTCTCGGCCCATTAAACATGCGGAACTGCGGCTCACGGAGTTGGACTACACGGCCACTCCTGAGTCAATTGCAATGGCCCTCTCCAAGGCCGGTGAGTGTGCCCTGGCGGCAGTTAAGGTAGGGCAAATCCGTCCTGACCGGTCTGGTGTGAGCACGGCTTGGGCTCGGATGCCGATAAAGGCAGCCCAGAAAGTGCGGGGCGCGGGCCGTATAATGATCGGCTGGGTCGCGGCTCGAGTTGCTGTGCTCGAGGCGCGGCCCCTTCGTTGCTACCGGTGCCTGGAGACAGGGCACGTCCGAGAGCGCTGCGACTGCGCAGTGGACCGTAGCGCGCTGTGCTACCGCTGCGGCCAGACAGGCCACAAGGCCCGTGAGTGCAGCGCCACGCCAAACTGCGTGGTCTGCGCGGCCTCCGGCAAGCCTGCCGGGCACCAAATCGGGGGGAAGGCGTGTCCCGCCTCCTCCCGCCGCAACCGGCGCCGCCCTTCGCGACGCAATGCTGCTGCTGCTGTGGCCACAACCCAGTCGCAGTCAGCAAGCCCACCGCAAGAGGCCGAGATGGAAGGTGTTGAAGAGATCGCCCAATAATGGACCTAAAGTTCCTCCAGGCGAACATCAACCACTGCGCCAGCGCCCAAGACCTGTTGTCCCAAAGCCTGGCGCAGTGGTCGGTACAAGTGGCCGTGGTCGCTGAGCCGTATTTTGTCCCTCCCCGGGACAACTGGGCTGGGGACACAGACGGTTTGGTGGCCATAATCACCCAGGGTGCCGCTGGCTCCCCGCCCTTCGAAAATATATCGAAGGACCAGGGATGCGTGGCGGCTCTGTTGGGAGACGTTTGGGTTGTAGGAGTATATTTCTCTCCCAACAGACCCCTCGCCGAATTCGAATCTTTTCTTGTTCGGTTGGGGGCCCTGGTGGAACAAGGCCAACCTTATCCGGCGGTCGTCGCCGGCGACTTCAACGCCAAGTCTGTAGCTTGGGGTTCGCCGGCGACGAGCGGTCGCGGTAGGGTCCTGGAGGACTGGGCGATCTCTGTCGGCCTGGTCGTCCTGAACAGGGGATCGGTGCACACGTGCGTGCGGCACAACGGCGGGTCTATTGTTGATCTGTCGTTTGCAAGTCCCGCCGTCGCGCACCGTGTCCGGGGCTGGAGAGTCCTCGCGGACGTGGAGACGATGTCGGACCACCGTTACATCAGGTTCGACGTCTCCGCGTCTCCGAGTATCCAGCCCGGTGGTGAACCGAGTGCCCCGAATCAGGACGGCCCGCGGTGGGTAACTCGTCGCCTCAATAAAGAGGCCCTAGAGTTAGCCGCTCTGGTGATGTCGTGGCTCCCCGTGCCGGACGGGCCGGTACGGGTCGAACAAGAGGTGGAGTGGTTCGGGGTGGCAATGTCGGACGTTTGCGACGCCGCCATGCCCCGAGCCCTCCGACGCTCGCCGCGGCGACAAGTGTACTGGTGGTCGGCAGAGCTAGCGCAGTTGCGCGCGTCATGCGTCGCTGCGCGCCGCCGATACGCCAGGCATCGTCGTCGCAGGCTTCGAGGTGGGGATCACGCAGACCAGGAGCGGCGGCTCTATGACCTTTACAAAGAGGCGAAGAGAGCGCTGCGGGTGGCCGTTCACAGGGCCAAGGTCGCGGCACGAAGAGAGTTCCTGGAGACTCTCGACGGTGACCCGTGGGGGCGCCCCTATCGTATGGTAATGAATAAGCTTCGTACAGCGGCGCCCCCGCTCTCGCAGAGTCTCCGGCTAGAATTACTGGCCAACGTCGTCGCGGCCTTGTTCCCGGCCACCGTGGAGACCACTCCTCCACCGATGGCGCCACCGGATGTGGCGTCATCGTCGATTGAGAATCCGGCAAGGGATATACCAGAGGTTTCGCCCGCAGAATTGCGGGCGGTAGTGCTTCGGCTGCGGAGCAAAAAAACGGCCCCGGGGCTCGACGGCATCCCAGGAAGAGCCTGGGTGGTGGCCCTCGAGCACCTGGGCCCGAGGCTCCGCAGTTTATTCACCGCCTGTTTGGAGCAGGGCGTCTTCCCGGCGCGTTGGAAAACCGGGAAGCTCGTCCTGCTGAAGAAGGAAGGACGACCCGCAGAGTCGCCGTCGGCCTACCGGCCCATCGTGTTGCTCGACGAGGTCGCCAAACTCTTCGAGCGTATCGTCCATGCTCGCCTCGTCGAGCACCTCGAGAGGGTCGGACCGAACTTGGCCGACAGCCAATTTGGCTTCAGGAGGGGACGTTCCACCGTCCACGCGATTCTGCGGGTGAAGGCACAGGCGGAGGATGCAGTGGCCGGAGGCGGAGTAGTTGTCGCGGTGTCCTTGGACATCTCCAACGCGTTCAACACGCTGCCCTGGCCCTGCATTCACGAGGCACTGCGGTACCACGTGGTGCCGCCCTATCTTCGGCGTCTGGTGCACGCGTACCTGTCTGACAGGGACGTGGTGTATCCGGGCGCCGACGGCGGGTGGCACCGAAGAGCGATGTCGCGCGGTGTTCCACAGGGCTCGGTTTTGGGCCCTCTCCTGTGGAACATCGGGTACGACTGGGTGCTCCGTGGTGCAAATCTCTGGGACGTCGGCGTGACGTGCTACGCCGACGACACATTGGTCACAGCGACCGCCAGGACGTTCCGGGACGCCGCTACCTTGGCGGCGGTGGGCACCGGCCAAGTAGTAAGTCGGATTCGACGGTTGGGTTTAAAGGTGGCCCTCGAGAAAACCGAGGCCATTTGTTTCCACGGGCCTCGGAGAGGGCCACCGGCCGGTGCCCACATCGTGGTTGAGGGGGTGCGGATTCCCATCGGCAAAGACATGAAATATCTAGGTTTAGTCTTAGATAGCCGATGGAAATTCCGCGCCCATTTCAAGAAATTGGGGACGAAACTGTCTCGGGCAGCGGGCGCTCTGTCCAGCCTGCTGCCCAACCTGGAAGGTCCTGGCATCCCTTGCCGGAGGTTATATCACGGAGTCGTGCGGTCCATGGCCCTCTATGGCAGCCCCGTTTGGGCTGACTCCCTGAACCACCCCTGCGTCGCCCTCCTGCGCACTCCGCAGAGAGCTTTGGCGCAGCGGGCGATCAGGGCATACCGCACGGTCTCTTTCGAGGCGGCTTGTTTGTTGGCCGGATTTCTGCCCTGGGATCTGGACGCCAAATCCCTCTCCGATGTCTTTCATTGGCGGGAGGAGGCGTCCAGTCGCGGGCAACATCCGGCCCTGAAGGAGGTGGAGGCCATGAGGGCCTCCCTACGGCGAGCCGCCGTGGAGGAGTGGCGTCTCAGGCTGGAGGCCCCGTCAGCGGGGCTCAGGGTCGTTGCGGCAGTGCGTCCTGTCTTTGCCGAATGGCTGGACAGGCGCCACGGTGCGGCATCGTTTCGCCTGACGCAGGTGCTCACCGGGCATGGTTGTTTCGGTGAGTTCTTGTGGCGGGTAGTGCGGAAGGAGGTGTCGGCCGTGTGTCACCACTGTGACAACTGCCCGCTGGATACGGCCCAGCATACGTTAGAGTTTTGCCCAGCCTGGGATGAGGAGCGCAGCGCTCTCAGAGCAGTCGTCGGAGGAGACCTCTCGCTGCCAGCCGTGGTCGCTTCCATGGTCGACAGCCGGAGGTCCTGGCGTGCGGTGGCACACTTCTGTGAGGTGGTCCTCTCGCGGAAGGAGAGTGCCGAGAGGGATCGGAGGCGCGGAGATCCCTCCCGCCGCCAGACAAGACGTAGGAGGCGCCGGGTGGACGACTGACCGGCGTCTTCCGCCCTGTGGATTGGGGGCGTTTGGAGAATTCCACCACGGTATCCCCTGCCTGTCGTAAAAGGCGACTAATAGGGGCCACCGGGGGTCGCAGGCGGGCGGCAGGGGGCTGTCCGTCTTTAATTTTGTGTAGCACATTGTTGCGATCCCTGTGATGGACGGCAGCGTGGCTGGTAGGCCTCACGTTGCCGTTGACGCTGAGAGCGTCCTTCGGTGTGCGGGGGCTTCTGAGCCCCCCCCCCAAACAGGAGACGGGCCGCACTAGGCGGCACCGCGCAGGGGCGGCTGCGGACGACAACTTAGACACTTCCATCAGAGGAAGCCCACAGCCGTCCCTAATGCGCCGAAGATGGCCACCGCGGAGTTTTGGTTGGTATGCCGTGCGTTGTACATAGGTTAGGGACTCGGCCCGGCGGTCGCCCGATGGTTACATCTCTCCGGGCGGCTCAACGCCGGGTCGTAAGGCACGGTGAACCCAACATAACCGCTCAGTCGCCCCCCTTGAAGGCTGGGCGGTAGTAATAAGTCACTTTCTCCGCGAAAAAAAAAAAAAAAAAAAAAAAAAAAAAAAAGGTTGTACCGAGTGTAGAGGGTTCATATACCGACCTAAAGAAACGTGAGAACATTTCGCATATTTCAAGTGGGTCTTTGGAAGTTTGTGTGTCATGCATCATAGTTGCAGGAATTCCTGACCTACTTTTTCTGTTAGATATAAAGGACCAGAAGTATTTTATATTACTTGGAATACTCTCCTCCACCGAGTTTATGTAAGTAGAAAAACAGTTGATACACTCAGACTTGAATCGTGTCCTGTAAATGGAAAAGGTTTCATAGTCTGAAAGGTACCTCTTCCATCGAGTCCAAGCTTTATTTTTGTTATTTAAAATGTGGATAAGTGGACGCGAAAACCACAGTGGGAACTTAGAACGCCTATTGGAAAATACCGGCGTATTATCATTGATTATATCATAGATATTGTTATAGAAGACTTCCAAAGCTGGTTCGGATGGTAATGGAGATAACAAATAATTCCAGTCTATTTCCTTGAGCCTTAGGTTAATCATGTCATAATTTGCCCGACGGAAATTGAATCTGGGACTGGACTTACTTTTTATATTAGACTGCGTCATAGAAAATCCTACATCAATCATCAATGGCGGGTGAAAATTACTGGGTTTTAAGAGGGCCCACAGAGGTTGATTAACCGAGCAAGCAGCATTTGAAAACACTAAGTCAAGTAGTCGATTCTGGTATCCATTCGCAATGTTATTGTATTGAGACACATTTATTGTAGACATAAAAGTTTTTAGTTTGTCACTGAAGTGTGTGGTACCACTGCAATAACTACCAGAGTTGGAGTGGTTGTTGATCCATACGGTATGTGGCAGATTGTAATCTCCCGCTATTAAGATGTTATCTATATCCATTGACTGAAATAATTTCGAAACTACGTCATAATGCAACTTGTAAGTTTCATTTCGTATGTTAGGGAGTATGTATACAGCACCTAGGACATGACGTTTTCTGAGCTAGGTATGGACGCAAATACATGTTCAAAGCACATCATATGTGATTCTGCCGACTGATCCAGAGTTATGCGGGAGGGAGAAAGTCTTTTGTGAATAAGTATTAAGACTCCACCGCCATCCTTTTTTTTGTAACGTTGCGATCACGGTCGCACCTATAAACTGAGTAACGTTGATCCACAAACTCACTGTGCGCAATACCGGGAGTAAGCCAGGTCTCAGTTAGGATTATGGCATCGTAGGAGTGCGATAGTATATTTATATATAATTCATGAAGCTTAGTACGAGTGCCGCCATAGTTTTGGTAATATAATACAAGATTATCCAGGGCCATTAACAATAGTTATAATAATTAGTTTTAAATTGACAGTATTTTAAAAGTGGACATGTTCTTTATAAGCACAGTAATGAGAGCTATGCTGATTGCACCAAAAGTTATTATACGATTTAATTGTAGAAAAAGTAGTTGAGCTATTGCATTGATAAGCACGATAATGGAAGTTTTATTGATTGCATCAAAAGTAGTAATACATTTTAAGTGTTGGTAGGTTAGTTGAGCTATTTTACAATTATAAAATTTGATTTGATATTTAATTATATAAGGAGGGTTAATATATACTGTGCAAGATGAACAGTGAATTGCGTGTATGTGTTATGTGACAGTTAGTGAACCATGTAAGTAGTACCTTTTATGTAATAGTTTGTAATAGCTTAAGATGTAGAATGTGATAGTTTTTATTTGTAATAGCTGTTAAGTGTAGAATTAAGTAAATAAAAAGCATTTAACACTTTTGCCTGCCCCTTTTGGGGCAGTGCTTAAACATAGTTTTTATTCCAACAAGTAATGTCTCTACCTGCCCCTTTCGGGGCAGTGATTGACGATAGTTATTTATAAATTATCATTTTAGCAATTAATGTTTCTGCCTGCCCCTTTCGGGGCAGGGCTTGATGATAATTGTTATTTTAGCAATTAATGTTTCTGCCTGCCCCTTTCGGGGCAGGGCTTGATGATAATTGTTATTTGTTTAGCTTGTAACGATTAATGTTTCTGCCTGCCCTTTTCGGGGCAGGGTTTGATGAATAGTTATTTTTAGAAACTTAATATATGCAGGACGCATACACTAAACAGCGCATGCGCGTCTTCAACGCCTGCGCAGTAGGTCATACACGATCTGAGCGAGATGGGTGATGAGCGAGAACACGAGTCAAACCGTGTCTTATCACCCATAACGTTATCACGCCCCCGCATGCGCGGTATCAACCTACCGGCATGTAACTAGGCGCGGTCACTTAGAGTAGGGTTTTGCCTACCCCGCTACGGTAGCGGGGTCATTATATATATAGAATTGATGACTTTATCAATTGAATTGTCTCCTTTGTGCGTCGATTGAATGTAAACTTAGTATAAGTAATGTAAATAACTTTTTCCGTAGCGCACATAGGAGATGTTATGTTATGTAGCTTAATAGAGTCCCTTGATGCCTATATGCCCAGGCATCAATAGTTTAGGGCAAACATCAAACTACTCCGTAACGAGTAAATATGTGCGCGTTACATAATACGTAACGGCCACCAAACACGGCCTGAAATTCGGGGCTCTCCCTATGGGATAGCCCCGAACCACTTAAGCTAGCCCGGTTTGCAAGAAGTTCGAGCCAGTTCGAGCAAGCGACAAAAAGAAAACTAGAAGAAAACTGGAAGAAGTCAGCAAGAAACCTGGAAGAAGTCAGCAAGAAACCTGGAAGAAGTCTGCAAGAAAGAAACACGGGAACATATACGGTGCATATCGTACCCACGCTGGGTACACGCCTCCATATCACTGTACGCTGTACCAATTGTTTCTTAATTAATAAATTCCCAATTTTACCTGTCACGTGGTGTTCTTATTATCACGCAATCCAGCGCAAATTAATGTTAGGTGCCTCGGTGCCTAACATATACTATCATCTCAGAGTAACTAAGCAGTGCGGTTCTGAGTGTTACTATTTTGAATGTCGTTTCCACAAATAAAAGGATCTTGGCCGCTTTTGTTACTTTTGATTTTTTTAATATCCGCCTAAGAACGCATTGATAAAATGGGAGAACTGTCTGATGCATCAGGCTGTTCTAACCAAATGATCGGAGTCTTTTATTTATATTATAATATAGACCTGAGCCATTGTCCTAGCGTGATACTATCCCGTCGATCCTATAGGTTTACGTTCAATCATAAGACCATTCTAAGCCTATGTTCGCCCCGTTCATACTCGCGGTATGCGGTAAGAATAAATGAAACACTTCTATTAAAAAATATTTTATTTTTAAATACGTAGAATAACTAGGATTACATAGATACAAACCATGAGAATTTTTCTAGCACCTTTTCTGTAGAATTCCGTGTTACATAATAACTAAACTTTCTTTCTGATGCTTAAATATAATTTTCTGAAATAAAAATGAAAGCTTTTATTATTTTCCAAAGGGACTGGTACAAATTTTTTGGTTAGTGTATCCTTAAGTTATTTGTCTTCATCTTCATAATTATCATTATCAGCAGAGACACAGAAGAGAGAACCTGTATGAATAATATCCACTGCTGAACATGGGCCTCCACTAAAGATTTCCAGACGAACCTGTCTTATACCTCCTTTAATTCATGAACACACTAGTATCTATATTTAATTTCAAATCAATTTTATGATATACTAGCTGTTGCCCGCGGCTCCGCCCGCGTGAATGAGTTTTTCCGTTATAAAAGTCCCGCTTTATTTATTTATTTATTTATTACCCACTTAACAACTACTCTTTTACAGGGTTAGCTCTAATACAGTAGTGTTGATCTACTTATACATACTACTTATAGTCTAATCTTATCCTTAAATCTACATTATTCATCTTTAAAACTACCATAACAAATTGTATTTAATGCTATTTTGGTGAAATTACTCAGAGTACACCAAAATATGTCGATTTTTTCGGCAACTTATGAATACGGGCCTTAGGCCCGTATTCATAAGTTGCCGAAAGCCTTAGCTAAGGACAGCTCAATGCTATGATAATAAGTCTGTTTTCGTTAACATTACTTGCATAAGTATAGAAGTAACACTGGCAAGCCATTCATTTCATAAACGATACTCAAGGGACTCTTTGCTGTGCGTTCCCATAGCATTGTGATTGGTTTATATTGTAATGAAACTTCCTCGAGTAGATTGACAGAAAACATCAAACATTGACTTTGAAATTTCAATTTTGATGGAAATTATCGGAAATTATCAATAGGTATTAAAAATGACACGGATTTCAAATAGTAAAAATACATTATATACATGCGACATCACCGATAAATTCTTGGTAGAAACCACAACACGAAAGAAGGAGACAACTTGTAAAATTATTATGTTCGCATTTGCATTATGGACACAAGTTTCGCTCCTTTATTGAGTAAAAATCTCCTAAAATGTGGTAAGTATGATGTTTTCCAGTTTGTTTCCTGGTTATATATATTACAATAATATAAAATGATAAGACGAATAACAGAAGTTGATTTCTTTTAGTTCAAAGAAGTTACCATATTTTACTTCTTCAGAGAGGGAATTAATCGTGGCTTTGATGCGGGAACGGCCTATTATTGAAGATACCGTACGCATGCTCAAAATATAGAGCCAAAGAAGAAGGCTTGGGATAAACTGACAATAGCTTATAATGCACAGTCGTATGTTACACCCAGGGACAATGTACAGTTGAAAAGATGTTGGGAAAATATAAAACTTATAGAAAGGAGCTCTCTCAAGAGTCAATGAGTATGATGCGTATAGAAAAAATATTAGATTATAAAAACAGATCCATGCTTTACAATTAAAAAAAATTGGAAATAGAACGATAAAAAATACATCTTGAAAATTTAAATATATTTGTTTTATTTTATCCGACCAAATTAACTAAAAATGCTGTGTTATAAATTATCTCCTGTATCGGAGCGCCTCGTTATGTAGGTATTTTATAATTTATATTATTATCATTTATATTTTCGATAATGATGCCATTGGATGTACTAATCTAAACCATCTTTCACTAATAGGAAGCTACATTACTCCTGAGTGCTATAGGCTAATTTTTATCCCGGGAAAATATTTTTATCCCGGAACAACTTATTCATGCGGGTGAAGCCGCGAGCAATACTAGTATTGTATAAAATCGAAGTTGCTACAATCACATGGCACGTTGTTATGAGACTCGTAACAACTTTTTGGTCAAACAAGGATCAAATCCTCTTCGACTATTGTACGTTCTACTGTGTTTCTAGTTTTTATGTTAGCTTTATTGTAATTTTCTTTCGAAATATTGCCTGGTTGTGATAGTGAGATTTGAAAATCTCGATCACTTTTCTAGTGTTATTCGTTCTCTGTAGGTCTCTTTCAAGGATATAATCATCAAATTCTTTTTCGCTACTGCAGTCCATCGCAAGTTAAAACGGATCAAATCAAGAAAATCACACGAATTTACAAACCTAACTTACGTGGTCTGTAAAACCCGGTGCTAGATTGACGTTTGTGTTGATTTGTCACACTATGCGTTGCGTAAAATAGCTCGCGAGCTCCTTTTGCTATGCGTTCATTTTCCTAAATGCATACTGTCATTCGTCCCTTAAGTGTTGTTTAAGAATAAGTTTGACGGACCCTGTGCGTTCGAGAATACTATGCGTCCTCGGGTTGAGTGTTTGGGCATGACAGCCTAAGCACTGCGTAGGCCAAGGGGCGCTGTGATTGGCTAATATTGAGATACAACTTTACATCAGTTGGCTGTCAGATAAACAAAGCTGAACAAGGCCAAAGAAAACGATAAAACAACCGACACTATGCGTTCGGGAGCACTATGCGTCCTCTAAGTATTGTTTGTGAATACGGGTGTAAGAGTGCGCAAGGCGCGTGTAATTTGGGCTTTGTTAAGGAAGTTGGTCCTACCACGCGGAACAACCAGCAGCTGCGGCCGCCTCCGTCTACCTAGGTAATTGTCAGGCACAGAAAACATCACCGCTCCAAGTAACCCCGGGTTGTCGATTTTGTCACGTATTAACTTAAATAAATATGTTACCAGTGCTAGCTCTCGTCTACTTGCCAACTCCTCGTAGCCTACCATACCTAATATAAACAAGTTCGGATACATTAATGGATAGAATGGATATACCCCATAAAGCTTCTGGTACAGATACCTAGTAAATTTATTCTGAATCTGTTCGAGCATCAGACTGTATTTGATTTCATATGGAGACCAGATGACCGCATTGCATTCTAACTGGCTCCTAACCAGTGCATTGTACAACGCTATAATAGCTTTACTATTAGTAAATCCTTCTGCGCGCCTCAACATGAAACCCAAGCTTCTATAAGATTTTTTACAAACAGTTAATATATGGTTTTTAAATGTTAATTCGATGTCAAGGCACAGTCCCAGATCTCGTACCGTTTCTGTCCTATTTAATAATACACCGTCCAGTTCATAGGGGTGGTGGTATGGCCGTTTTTTCCGGCTGAATGTTATGACTGAGCACTTGGATCCATTAAAATATAAGCACGGTATTAACGCAAAAAGAAGCTGTCCTCAACTCCCGACGTTTGTCCCCTCTTTCCTCTGATCCACAGGACTCTCAGGATCTCCAAGCTGCAGGTGCGGACGAAATGGACAGTCAAGGAGGATGAACTGAAGCCAAATACCTTAGTGGTCATAAAGAATGACAATCTTTCACCATTAAAAAGGCATTTAGGACGTATCATTCGCACCATCCCAGGCCAGGATGGCATTGCACGAGTTGCTGACATACGACGATTAAAGATTTGCCCTATAATGC
Source organism: Sphinx pinastri (assembly GCA_947568825.1). Classification (NCBI taxonomy): domain Eukaryota; kingdom Metazoa; phylum Arthropoda; class Insecta; order Lepidoptera; family Sphingidae; genus Sphinx; species Sphinx pinastri. Next base: position 3,082,888 of record OX387641.1, on the reverse strand, counting down.
AGGACGCTCCCGACAAGGAGCTACAAGGATGTTGAAAGCCACTGCTTCCAAAGCCGGGGGCATGTTCAAGATTGTATTTATTAAAACTATAGGCGACATCTATTATTAGACAATTTAACTTAAGTACTGACGTACAGCGCTTTCTTCATCGTGATTGATCGATTTGTTCCCTTCCCCTTTATCCACGAACGTTGTAACTCACTTGGAAAATTTCTATTGTAACGACAAGGTTAATTCAAAATTAGTAAAAATCTATTTCGCAAAATCAAAGTCTATATTCATTTATTTCACAAGTTCAAATCCAAAATTAAGTCCATACCAGCACCGAGCCACAACAAGTATACTAATGTTTATTTATTGTTTCGCAATTTACGTGTGGTTGCAGACAATGTGATGGGGGGCGGTCCACTATTTAATACGTAATCCGCCCCCCCTCTGGGTTTGGGTTTGGGTTGGGGATTAGATACGGTTTTGGTTCAGGTTTAGTTTTAGATTAAGATAAACGTTGGTTTAGGTTTAGGTTTGGGTTTGGGTTTATATTAGGTTTAGTTTTAGATTTAGATAAAGATTAGGTTTGGGTTCAGGTTTAGGTATGGATTTGGGTTTGGGTTTGGATTTGGGTTTGGGTTTGGATTTGGGTTTGGGATTGGGTTTGGATTTGGTTTGGGTTTGGGTTTGGGTTTGGGTTTGGGTTTGGGTTTGGGTTTAGTTAAGGTTTAGGTTTAAGTTTAGTTTTAGATTTAGATTAGGGTTAGCATTGGATTAAGGTTTCGGTTTGGATGTGGGTTTAGTTTAGGTTTAGGTTTAAGTTTTGTTTTAGATTTAGATTCGGTTAGGATTTGGTTTATGTTTGGGTTTGGATGTGGATTTGGATGGGGTTTGGGTTTGGGTTTGGATTTTAGTTTGGGTTTAGGTTTGGTTTTGGGTTTGAGTATGGGTTTAGCTTTAGAATAGGTTGAGATTAAGGCATAGGTTCCGGTTTGCATTTAGGTTTAGTTTTAGGTTTGGGTTTGGTATTGGGTTTGAGTATGGGTTTAGCATTAGGTTAGGTTGAGATTAAGGCATAGGTTCCGGTTTACATTTAGGTTTAGTTTCAGGTTTGGGTTTGGTTTTGGGTTTGAGTATGGGTTTAGCATTAGATTAGGTTGAGATTAAGGCATAGGTTCCGGTTTTCATTTAGATTTTGTTTTAGGTTTCGGTAAGGTTTATGTTGGGTTTATGTTTAGGTTTAGGTTTAGGTCGTGTCCGATTTTAGGTTTAGGTTTGAGATTGGGTTAGCGATTGGGTTTTTTTCCAAATGAGTACACTAATGCTTATATATTGTTTCGCAACAAACATGTGGTCGCAGACAATAGGACGGGGGGGCCTGGCTCCACTATTTGATACGTATCCACCCCCCCTCTGGGTTTGGGTTTAGATTAGGTTTAATTTTAGATTTAGATAAATGTTAGGTTTGGGTTTAGTTAAGGTTTAGGTTTAAGTTTAGTTTTAGATTTAGATTAAGGTTAGGATTGGGTTTAGGTTTGGGTTTTGATGTGAATTGGGTTTGGGTTTGAGTTTGTGTATGGGTTTGGATTTTGGTTTTGGTTTGGGTTTGGTTTTGGGTTTGAGATTGGGTTTAGGTTGAGATTAAGGCATAGGTTTCGGTTACATTTGGATTTAGGTTTAGGTCAGGTTTAATTTAGGTTTCGGTTTAGGTTTAGGATTGGGTTTGGGTTGGCGCTTGGGTTTTTTTACCAAATGAGTACACTCATGCTTATTTATTGTTTCGCAAAAAACATGTGGTCGCAGACAATAGGACGGGAGGGCGAGGTTCCGCTATTTGATACGTTATCCGCCCCTCCTCTGGGATTGGGTTTGGGCTTGGATTTAGTTTGGGTTTGGGTATGGGTTTAGTTAAGGTTTAGGTTTAAGTTTAGTTTTAGATTTAGATTCGGGTTAGCATTGGTATTAGGGTTCGGTTTGGATGTGGGTTTGGTTAAGGTTTAAGTTTTGTTTTAGATTTAGATTCGGGTTAGGATTTGGTTCAGGTTTGGGTTTGGATGTGGGTTTGGATGGGGTTTGGATTTAAGTTTGGATTCGGGTTTGAGTATGGGTTTAGCTTTAGATTAAGGCATAAGTTCCGGTTTACATTTAGATTTAGCTTTAGGTTTAGATAAGGTTTATGTTTAGGTTTAGGTCGTGTTCGATTTTAGGTTTAGGTTTGAGTTTGGGTTAGCGCTTGGGTTTTTTTTTTTTTTTTTTTTTTTTGTGTAGTGGCAACTGGTTCCTCTAAATTGAGGAATATTACTGCCAGTGTCAACTGTCAACTGTCAGCTGTCAAGTGACGCATTCATGTCTACCAAATATTATCGAAAAGAGTAATCAGTAAACAACTGACAATAAATTGAATTGAGTAAATTTAAGACAATTAACCAATGATCAAAATTATACATACTACGGTAAATAACAAATAAAGGTGTTACTGATACGAAGGATATTAAATTATGCATGCAAACACGTAAGGTTAATTTCAGTTATAACTTTATATTATATTTGGTTAAGTATGAAACAAGTGCTTTCAAAGATGGTTTGTTACCTAGGCTGAGGAGGGATGAAACATTAGCAGGAAGAGGGGCCCCACTATCTACCAACATATCGTAGAAGGAAGGAGATGAGAAACGAGGACACTTAAACAGTATATGGGTCACGGATCCTTCGTCAAGGCCACACTCACATAAAGAAGAGTCTCTTACATGTAATTTACATAAGTGAACGGGTGAAGAGCAATGACCAATCCTCAATCGAGAGATTGTGGCCGAAATATGCTTACTGAGGCGCAATTTAGAGAACCAAGGTCTAAAAGTAATATATGGTTGTATATTGTATAACCATCCACCTTTTAAGGAACTAGAGTTCCTCCAGGATGTATTCCAAGCCATCTCCAGATCATGTTTGGCCAGGACGATCAGATCATAAGCATAGACTGAAAAGTAGTCATCTTTACCATGATCAATAGCGTCCTTTGCTAATTGATCAACCTGCTCATTACCTATTATACCTATATGGCTTGGGATCCAAGCCACTGTAACTTGAAGGTGTTGCTCATTACACAATTTAATTAAATCAATTATTTCCAAAGAGATAGGGTGAACACAGTTTTTGGCAAAAGGATTACTGATAAGAGCCTGGACACAACTTTTAGAGTCTGAAAAGATGACAGAACAAGCAATATTGTTCTGTTTAATGTATTTGATACATTCCCGAATAGCTAAGCATTCGCCTGAAAAAACTGAAGAATAATGTGGTAATTTATATGAGAAAGATAAATTAGTATTCATATGTAAAATAGCCACACCAACAGAACCTTGTTTGCTTAATTTAGATGCATCCGTAAAGAAAATATCGGCCTGAGGCCAGCGTCTTTTTATAATTTCATTCAATTTAGTTTCAGCATCAGAGGTTTGTTTCGTAATTTTAAGTGATAACTCTACTAAAGGTAATGTAATTTTTGAGCTATACTGGATTGCAAATGCCGGATGAATTTGGTCTTTTTTAATAGGACAGAATATACTCTCTAGCCTCCTGTAACTTACAATTAGACAGGGTAAAAGTTTGTGGGTCCAATATGGTTTGGAAGCAATATATGAATTTAATATTGAAAGTTTTGAAAAAAGAGGATGGGAGGAGTAATGACAAATTTTATAAATATATCTGTCAGAGAGATATTGTCGTCTGAGATTAAGAGGGGGATCGGAACACTCCACCTGTAAGGCATTAGTTGGTGAGCTTTTCATAGCCCCAACAACTATCCTTAGTGCTTTATTTTGAGTCAAGTCTAGCTTCCTTAATGCTGTTTTATTGCATGGAGACAGCAAATGGGTGGCAAAGTCCAAGTGACTCCTTACAATAGCATTATATATTAATCTAAGAGAGTATGGATGAGCTCCCCACCAGACTCCTCTTAAACATCTCATAATATTTATACTGCTCTCACACTTTTTAACGATATGGTCTATGTGGGCTACACCATTCATTCTACTGTCAAATATTTTACCTAAAAATTTGACCTCTTTCCTTACAGGGATTGGAGTCCCATTGCACTGAATATCAATATGGGGGATTTGGCGTTTTCTAGAGAAGACAACCACTACGCTTTTAGAGGCAGATAAGTCCAAAGAGTTGTTACTAAGCCAAGAGGAAAGAACAGCCATACCACTTTCAATATTATCCCTTGCTAAACTAATAGAATAACTAGCAGAGTAAATAAGAAGGTCATCAGCATACTGTAAGATATTACACACATCCGGTATGTTATGATCCATATCGGCAGTGTAGACATCATACAGCAGAGGGCTGAGTACAGAACCTTGGGGTAAACCCTTCCATACTGTTCTAGTGGCAGGTTGAACTCCCGGATATCTCAGTGATATAGTCCTACCTGATAAAAGGTTAAAAATAAAATCTGTTATCTTGTTAGGAATCCTTAGCTGAACTAATTTGTTCCTAAGGACCCAAAGATTAACATTATCATATGCCGCTGAGACATCCAGGAAGCCAGCCACCACTGACTTGTTTTGACTGAATGACAGATGGATATCAGTGGTGAAAATAGCATGACTATCAGAGATACTCCGGCCCTTCCTGAAACCATATTGAGTATTTGACAGTAGAGAATGGTGCTCCAAGAACCATTCTAATCTATTTTTTATAAGGTGTTCCACAATTTTTGGTATGGTAGAAGAAAGAGCAATAGGGCGATATGATTGGGAATAACTAGGGTCCTTCCCTAGTTTTTGAACAGGAACAATTATTTGGTGTTTCCAGCTCTCAGGAATAACACCACTATCAATAACCAAATTTATTAATTTTAAAAAATAATTTAAGAAACTATCCTTGGACTTTGAGAGAAAGGAATAGGGTATGCAATCAGGACCAGGGGAAGAGTCCTTAATATGACTCAGTACAGATTTTAACTCATGAAAAGTAAAAGGCGAATCTAAAATAGAAGAATTAGTCTGGTACGAATATAAATAGGGGATTTGGGACAAATTAGGAACTGAAGGGGGAGCTAGCCGGTCTAAAAAATCATCTACCCAGTTTGTTGAGTACGAAGATGGAGTATGAAATTTTCGAGACAATCTGTAGTGCTTGATTCTTTTCCAAACCAGAGACGAGGGGGTTTCAGGCGATAGTGATGAACAAAATGAGTAGCGCTTGGGTTCTTTTCCAAAGTAGTACACTAATGCTTATTTATTGTTTCACAATGTACATGTGATCGCAGACAATGGGACGGGGGGGGGGGGGGGGAGCGTGGTTCCGCTATTACATACGTAATTCGCCCCCCGCCCTCTCTGGGAGTGGGTTTGGGTTTAGGTTTAGGTATTTGTAGCATGATTTTACTAAGGTGACTTATGAGAGAAATGATTCTGTAATTTATGCACTTTTTAGTTGATGCTTTTTTGTGTAGTGGTATGAATATAGAGTGTGACCATTCGCTCGGCCACACTCCGATTGTCCATATCCGGCAACATATAGTGTACAGTAGGTATATTGCGGCGGGTTAGTCGCAGATAGTAGAGAGAGAAGAGAAACTCAGGGCTTAGGTTCGTGGAACGAGCTTTATTTTGCACCTCCACGTTACACTCGGTACGGTTTGCTGATGGAATGCAAACGAGAGTCACTTAGACCCGTAATAACAATATTGCATCGCTCTAGTTCATGATCATGGAGCTTTCCTTTATCAACAAGATCACGCACATTCCATGTTCCAACTACGATCTTGTTTCTTAGTTGTAGTTTCGTTCTTTCAGTAGCATAGTTTCCATGGGGCGCCTGGTCGCCTGCTGCCTCATGGCTGGTAAACAATTTCACACCCTGATTCCCGGACAACACAGGGCGCCGGTCGCTACTCGGATCGCCACGCACACATTTACTGGTATTCGACTTGATCATGCCTCATGACTCTCGTGGGAAACTGGTGCAGTGGTTTCTCATTGCCTTCTGCACCAGATTTTTTGGGGGTATTTGAACCCCAAGGTTACTGACGCCTCTTCTGCTCAGGTTGCCCTTGCAGGTGTGTATGGTTAAACCGCATGGTGTCGGTCGCCATTGCACCGTCGGTTTTTTAGCAGGGAGCACCACGGCTCCCAATTGGACACCGCCGCCATTTGGCACATGTAGGTGCGGTTGACAGTAGGGCCGGTCAAAGTGTTTTTCCGATCTCCCCTTACTGCCAGGTTAAAGTATTACTAGGCACTTACACGACAGACACTTTTATTTTTATTACTTTTTAGAGGATTTTTTATGTCGGGGGTTTTTAAATTTAATTTTAATTTCAAACTTTTTACATTACTAAATTCTCCATTATGTGGCCTTGATATTCAACTATCTAACACCTACTCGTTGAGACCATTCTTATAAGCCCACATACGCTATATCTGCTATAAGTTGCTAAAGAGTTGGGTTTCACGCAGACTACTTGATGCTGTAACATCAGATCAAGGTAAAAAGTACAGTAGGAGTACTACTAGATATGACTAAAGCATATTATGATAAAGTATCTCATACCATTCTACTTGACAAACTAAATGGCATTGGCATCCGCGGTACGGTATTAAAATTGATGAGGTCTTACCTACACAATAGACAACAATACGTACAAATTAATGCATTTGACAATAATACGGGGAGAATGCAATCCGTCCAATCACAAACAATAACAACAAACCATTCCATCCCACAAGGTAGTGTACTAGGATGTATATTGTTCCTTATATATATAAATGACCTTCCCAAGACAACACAAGTAAAGTTTGTTCTCTTTGCAGACCATATATCACTCCTCTTCAAATGCCCTAATTATGTAGACTGTTCTGATTTAATTAAAAATACTTATATATCTATAAAAAAGTGTCTCGAAGACCACAATCTTGAAATTAATAACAAGAAAACAAACCTAATTACTTTTAAACCATATCAGAAATAAGTGTTAAATTTAGATTCCGTTACAAAATACCTAAATATTAAAGAGGTAACAACTGTTAAACTACTGGGCCTAACAATAGATACCCATTTAAATTGGAAAAACCATGTAGCCAACGTTAAAACTAAATTATCTAAATTTACGTACGCCTTGTGTGTGTTGAAATGCAACACGCACACTGAGTGCGCGCTTACAGCTTATTACGCCTATGCATACGCTTGGCTTCGATACGGTGTGATCCTGTGGGGACATAGTACAGATGCACACGATATATTTATATTGCAAAAAAAATGTCTGCGTATTCTTTTTAATATTTCACAATTAGATAGTTGCCGACCATACTTTAAAAATCATAACATAATTACACTCCCCTGCATTTACATCTACGAAATAGCTCTGTTTGTAAGAAAACACCCCTTATATTTTGAATTTAATAAAAATGAAAGGCGAAAACATAATTTAATTTTACCTGAGCCAAAAATTACCATGTACAACAATAGTCCACATTACAGAGCGGCACACATTTATAATTATGTTCCAGAGATAATTAGAACAGAAAATAAAATTAATGTATTTAAAAACAAATTAAAAAAATATTTTCTTCAAAAAACTTACTACAGCTTATATGAATATATAAACGGATAAAGTTAGGTAATGATACAATTTTTAGTTATTTTCAATTAATTCTATTAACAATAATGAATTTATAGTTTTATACAAGTATATTTAATTTTAAATTATCTTATTAATAGCAATAGATTTATATTTTTTTTATACTTAGTTATTAGAATAGCCGACACCCTGACAGGGTATTTAGGGCTTTATTGTAAATAAATAAATAAATAAATAACAATATTTGCCGAAGTACTGTGAAGTACACCAAATTTAAAACAATCGGAGTTGTGAAAGTTGGAAATGAGCTGAAAATCTTCAAACTCCTGAACAGATCTTCATAAATTATGGCTAAAAACCATCACGATCACATCAGCTTTCAAACAAAAAAACCGCATCAAAATCGGTCCATTCGTTTGAGAGCTACGATGCCACAGACTGACATACAGATACACAGATACACACCCTAAACTTATAACACCCCTCTTTTTCTGTCGGGGGTTAAAAATGCATTATTTTAATTGAATGCCATAAAATAATATAATTAAATGTAAGATTAACAAGTGATTAATTAATTAAACCAAAATTAAATTTTGGCCGAAAAATACTCTTACACAATAAATTATAATAAATAAACTTTACTAACCCCCGACACAAAAAGCCTCTAAAAAGTTAAATAATAAAAGTCTTTGTTTGTCGTTTAAGTACCTAGTATTATTTTGATCCAAGCGTCGTCGCGTCGGGGGCCGCCAAAGAAGTATTTTCATCTCCCTGGTCCGGAGTTCCGGAGTCGCCCAGTAAAATAGGATAGGGCTCAAAAGTGTTCGCAAATGACCTATCTATTGGGCAAGGACAGATGACTAGGCTGAAGACAGAAGATGGTAACGTAGCGTCGACGAAGGCTGAGATATTGAGGGAGATCGAGTGGTTCTACGGACAGGTTTATACCTGAGTTGCCAAACCCGCCACCAGCTTGGCTAAAGACCCAAGAGCCAAACTGGTCCGGCACTACAGCGAAGATATCCCGGACATGAGTCTGTGCGAGATTGGGATTTCTCTGAGACAGCTCAGAGACAACAAGGCGCCGGGCGAGGACATAATTACTGCAGAGCTTCTGTAGATGGGCGGTGTGCCGATACTTAAAGTCCTTCAGAAGCTATCCAACTTCGTTCTGCGCTAGGGTATAACGCCCGAGGCATGGAACAGGAGTGTGGTGGTACCTAATGTTCTTAAAAAAAGGTGATAACGCCTTATAGAAGAATTACAGGCCCCTCTCACTCTTGAGCCATGTTTACAAGCTGTTCTCAAGATTCATCACCAATCGTCTCGAGTGCAGGCTAGATGACTCCCAGCCTCCCGAACAAGCCGGAATCCGAAAAGGTTATAATATCATAGAACACATCCATACGTTGTGGCAAGTTATACAAAGAACTAAGGAGTATAACTTGCCACTTTGTTTAACGTTCATGGACTATGAGAAAGCCTTCGATTCGATCAAAACCTGGGCTGTGCTGCAGTCTCTCCAGCGGTGCCACATTGATAATTATCGGTATATCGAAGTGCTGAGATCCTTGTATAACAACGCTACCATGTCGATCCGAGTACAAGAACAGAGCTCGAAGGCTATTCCACTACACAGAGGCGTGAGACAAGGAGATGTCATCTCTCCGAAACTGTTTACTGCTGTGTTGAAAAATACCTACAAGCTCTTGGATTGGAAAGGACTCGGCATCAACATCAATGGCGAATACATCACTCACCTTCGTTTTGCCGATGACATCGTTGTACTGGCAGAATCGCTGTAAGATCTTAGGACAATGCTCAGTGATCTCAACCGAGTTTCTCAACTGGTAAGCCTCAGGATGAACATGGACAAGACTAAGATCCTGTTGAATGTTCATGTTGTACCTACCCCGATTACCGTTGGGCGCTCAACTCTCGAAGTTGTGGACCAGTACGTCTATTTAGGTCAAGTAGTCCAACTAGGCAAGTCCAACTTTGAGAAAGAGGTCAATCGGCGAATCCAGCTCGATTTGGCAGCGTGTGGGAAACTAAGCAAGGTCTTTTCGTCCAAAATACCTCAGTGCCTGAAGACAAAAGTCTTCAATCAATGTGTGTTACCAGTGATGACATACGGCACTGAGACGTGACGGGCTGCCTAAGACGCCTCACAGTCACTCAGCGAGCTATGGAGAGGTGTTTCTCTACGCGATCGAATCAGAAATGAGGAGATCCGAAGAGAACGAAACTCACTGACATAGCCCAGCGGATTATCAAGCTGAAGTGGCAGTGGGCAGGGCACATAGTTCGAAGAACTGACGGCAGATGGGGCAAAAAAGTTCTCGAGTGGAGACCACGTACTGGCAAGCGCAGCGTCGGCCGTCCACCTGCAAGGTGGACAGACGACTTGATAAAGGTCGCAGGAGCGCGCTGGATGCGGGCCGCTTTTGACAGGTCCGTCTGGAAATCTTTGGGGAAGGTCTATATTCAGCATTGGACGTCGTGTGGCTGATGATGATGACCCCCTTAAACACAAGTGTTTAAAAGGGTTGCTAGAAATGTGTTCATAAACACTTCAGAGAACACCTAGCTACAGATTTTAACCCTTACTTTTAGTTAATTAGCTATAAATCAGTCAAAATATAAAAAATAACCACTGGCCCTTATTTTCTTTTGAGTACTATATGTTACTACAAGAACTATTGTATAACAGAAAAGTAATGAATAGTGAATACATTTTTCACCTTACCTACGCCTAACCGTCACGTAGCGAAACGGCTAAGACATATTTTTTTTTTATTCGGACATGACAAAGTGACTGCACCTCGCCTGATGGTAAGCGCGATGCCGTCCAGATAGAGTATGGAATGGCAGTAGATGGTTATCTAATGCCATTCGACACAATCATGCCCGCCTACTAAGCTGCTTCTTCACGCTACGGCGGAAGGACCCAGGATAATAGGAAGGAGGGAACACGTGCGCCGGCAAACTATTCCGAAGCCTGATAGTGCGGCAAAGAAAAGATTTAGCGAACCTATATTAATTTGTCTAAGGTGTAGAGTTTGTAAAGTTAGGGCTAGTAGAGTTAGGGCGTGTAGAGTCAGAAGTTTGGCTCTACATGAGATCTGATAACTTATTTGACAGTACGAACCATAGTATGATAACTTTTTGGCAACATCTCCTACTAATATTATAAAGAGGAAAGATTTGATTGTGTGTTTGTTTGTATTGGATAAACTCAAAAACTACTGGACCGATTTTGAAAATTCTTTCACTAATAGGAAGCTTCATTACTCCTGAGTGCTATAGACTACTTTTTATACCGGGAAAATATTTTTATCCCGGAAAAACTTTCTCACGCGGGCGGGAGCCGCAAGCAGAAGTCTAGTTTCACATAAAAATGTTTTTGGTGGTGTACCATTGTCAGTAGTAGCATTCGGTATAACAGAGGTGGAAATCTTCGCTTTCCAATTGCAATTAGTTGTCGAAAGTGACTGGAAGTTTCAAATTAGAATCTCTCAAGAATCATTTATGTCAATAGACTAAGCTGTATGGCAGGCTTTGACCTTCGCCTTTCCATGAGAAGGAATAAAAAAACATCTGGTGTCAAGACTCGGAAGCCCAGTTGCCAGCCGGGGGGCTTCTCTCAAATATGGAAAAATCTCAACACTAATGGGGGAAAAGGGGGCAAAATGTTTGGGGGGACTTTTTAGGGTAAGAAATTAGCTGACCCTGAACGAAAACACTTGTGTAAAGTACTCTTTTTAGATGATATACTTTTTGGCGTTTTCTAATTTTGCCGATATTTTCCCAAAAACTATGCGTTGGGGCGTAGACAGAGTAAACAATAGAGACAACTGTATAGCTAGCTATTCATTCCTATAGAAAGGGATGGTACTATAGAGATATTGCTTATGAAAGAAAGGGAAAGAATCGTTTTATTGCCGTCCCGTAATGCGTGCCGGTTTTTTGAAGGTCGAAATTGAAATTCCACACTTTGCCTCTGTCGTAAAGTGGTTGTGCTTAGTATCGGGTATTTTCAGAGTGTTATAAAACTATTAAAAGTGTCTATAACTTTACTAAATCCATTACAAAATGGTGCGGTGTAGCGTGCGGTGTAGATTTACTCAATTCACTTGTCAAATTATCTGTCTCGTGTGGCCACGGCATGTGTTCCTCTATGTTTCCTTCGTCTATGCTTTGGGGTTTCTTTTAATCAGCTTGTGGGCAGAGTGACCAGATTTAGCAGAAATCTGAGATTTGAGCAAAATTAGGTCCCCAATTTTGCACTTAGCAGATTGTGTAGCAGAATTAAAAGTTAGCTAATCTTATAAACCCTAGCAGAAAATTTCCAGAATTAGACATTTACAATATAAGAGACTTTTATGGGGCGGATGACCTTTAAAATATTATGCTATATACATGAATACACCGCCCGCCCTGCCACCCCGTCGGGGAATTAACAACACGGACGCGGTGAATCGGGACAGTTTTATTGGCAGCACTGGCTATAGCAGAATTTTATCATTATAACAAAATACTTTAGCAGACTCTAGTAGAATTTTGCCGAGCATTTAGCATAATCTTCAATTTAAATCTACTTGTGGGTATTTCCAGCGTTGCCAACTTAACGGATATCTCTAGCGTATTTGGATACGTTGAAAACGTGAAAAAAACTTTCTAAATTTTTGACGAAAAATGAGTCACAGCGGATTTTTGACGGCTATATAGTTTATTACATCGTACTTGGCGGATTTTTTAAAATCTTTTTGGGGACACTGGGTATTACAGGGCAGACATCTGGCAACACCATTCAAAAGTCAAAACAAATTTATTTACTCTGTTATATACTGCGAATTACAAAATGTAATTTGCTTAGTTTGCTTGTTTATTTCCATATTTTTGAATACAAATACGATAGAAAACTAATATACGAATCTATATCCATTATACATTTATAAGTAGAGTGTGTAGTTGTGTTAATAATGCCAAATATGAAAAAAAAAATGTAAAGCCAATAAAACTGTTAAAGTAAGTGTTTATTTTTGTAAGTATTATTCTTTACAATAAGACAAATGTCGGATTATAGAGAGCATTAACAACAGACTATATAATTGTACCTATAACAGTCTGCGGATGTAAAAACAATAATCATTTAATATTTTGAAAGTGCAATTGACACACGAAAATTACAACTACTGTAATGGTCCTATTTATGTTTTTTTTTAATACAGGCTTGCAGAATTTGTTTGGCAATGGACAGAAAAATGTACAGCATGAAGAAATACAACTTGTCCACATATTATGACGACATTATTGGCATTAATGTAAGTAAATATTTACTTAACTTTAGCTTGATTCTAGCAGCATGAAAGTACTTTCTCATAGGAAAAGTATATATTGAGGGGTGAATGTCTATGTCTATTTGACATAATCATAATTTTTTGGGATAGTAAGTTTTATATTTTATTTAAATAGGCACAGTTACAGAACACAAATCAATAGCGCATGCATCAACAACAGTACAGTAATAGAAATAAGTGTAAATTTGCGTCCTTACTACAACTACGCACAGCATTTGTTAGGAGAAAAAAATATACAAATTGATTATCGTTAAATGACAGTGTGTGATTACAATTGCATTAATTAAATTATATAGTTAAACGAATGGTTTATCCATCTTAAAAATTACTCAGTCGCAGCTCGGAGTCTGGAAGTTATCGGTGTGATACTCCCATGCCTCGAAAAGCATGTAAAGCCATTGGTCCTGCGCCTGATCTCTCTCCAGTCATGTCGGATGCCGTCTCACTGGACTATGAGAGTGAAGGAATAGTGAGTGCACCTGTGTATTGCGCACACACTTGTGTACTATAATATCTCCTGCGTACCTGGCTGATCTCCGTTGAGATTGGCCGCCGTGGCCGAAAACTGGCTAGGAGGGTTACAATGCCACAGACAGACATACAGATACACACCTGAAACTTGTAATACTCCTTTTTGTTTATTTAAAAAAAAAAAAAAAATATTATATATAATCAGGCAGGCAGTTGAGACAACTGATAATGCCCGTATATCTCGCTATTACTACTGGTTTTCATTTGCAGCTAAGTATTTGTCCAGTCGGTTCTTAAACTGGTTTATGTTTTAGCTATAATCACATGCTCTGGGAGTTTGTTCCACGCTCTGACCACTCGATTACTCAGGAAGTGCTTGTGTGGTTTATTGTTTGAGTAACTAGTATGCAGCTTTAAAGAATTTACACAATTAATAGCAGATTTATTATTTTCATATAGAGTTAATTGTCCAAATACCTCAGTTGTTACTTTATAGAATGCCAAACATTTTATATGAACCAACTAGTTGTAAAACGAGAATACTTTAGTTTAAATATCAACAAGTAGAAAATAATTTGGTGTGAGTTGGTTCCCGTTTGCGAAAGTAGGTCTATATATACTTATAATACCCTTTTTAGTAGAAATGAAATATATCTAAGAAAAGCTACAATTTTCCTTTAAATCTATATCTATAAAAATTTCGTGTCACATTGTTTGTTACCATTCTCCTCCGAAACGGCTTAACTGATTTTGATGAAATTTTATATTCTCACTTGGTAGGTCTGGGGATAGGTTGTTATCTATTTTTCGTCCCCCTAAGTGATAAGGGTGGTCCACCACAACATTTTTTTTATGATGTGGCATTAAAATGTACATACAACCCAAAATTTTCTACCTTCTTCCATCACCCCTATTTTTTACTAGCGATATTAGTAATTTAATATTTTTTAACCCCGGTCAGTAAGTGATCAATTATTCATATTTTCTACTGAAATAATCTCTAAAAAGAATTTATATAGCAAAAAAACGTTTGCCGGATCAGCTAGTAATCTATACATATAAATAAAATTGGAGTGTCTGTTTGTAATATTGAAATAACCGTTTTTTACTACATGTATATGAATATATATACGGTACATACACAAAAATAACATTTTTTTCAATTTTTGTCCGTCTGTTTTTTCCGGCTAATCTCGGAAATGTCTGGACCGATATTGACGGGACTTTTATTGGCAGGTAGCTGATGTAATAAGGAGTAACTTAGGCTACATTTATTTTAGTTTCCATAAAAAGCGGGACTTTTATCCCGGAAGAACCCGTTCACGCGGGTGGAGCCGCGGGCAATAATATAATAAAATCAGCCCTGTATTATATACTGCCCACAGCTGAGCACGGGCCTCCTCTACCACTGAGAGGGGTCAGGCCTTAGTCCACCACGCTGGCCTAGTGCGGGCGGACTTCACATACCCTCGAAATTATTGTAGACTAGCTGTTGCCCGCGGCTCCGCCCGCGTGAATGAGTTGTCCCGGGATAAAAGTCCCGCTTTATATTTTCCTGGGATAAAAAGTAGCCTAAGTTACTCCTTATTACATCAGCTACCTGCCAATAAAAGTCCCGTCAAAATCGGTCCAGCCATTTCAGAGATTAGCCGGAACAAACAGACAGACAGAAAGACAGACAGACAGACAAAAATTGTAAAAAAAATATTTTGGTGTATGTACCGTATATATATATTCATATACATGTAGTAAAAAACGGTTATTTCAATATTACAAACAGACACTCCAATTTTATTTATATGTATAGATGTATAGATAATTTCTCAGGTTTCCTTACAATGTTTTGCTTCACTGTTAAAGCAAGCAATAATTTTCCTTTTAATTTAGTTATTGGCTAAATTACTAAATTTATTTTTGAAGTTATACTTCTTTTGGCGTGTTAGGGAAAAATGATGAGAGTAAATTTTTACGATGCGCGCGCACACCGTCACGAAAAACCGACACCCTGCAGTTAGGCTATAGTCAACATTTTAGTTTTGAATTTTGGATGTAGAATAAGGCCAAAGATATTGAAGTATAACTTCTCTTGGCGCGTTATTTAAAAAGATTTTTATCTTGTTACGCCAAAGAAGTATAACTTCTAACGCGTGTACATAAGTACACACACACTTTTTTTTTATAACTACAGATGAAGAACCACAAAGATCTCCCACAGAGAATATGCTGGGAGTGCATGCACAGACTGGTAGCTTGCAATAAGTTTAAAGTCAAGGCGCTACGAAGCCACACCCTCATGATGGAGCTCCTTGAAGCGGCTCAGTATGTGAGTATGTTATTGGTAAATTTTAGGGAAGACCGTCTTAACCATATTGAATCCTAGGTGCAAAAATCTGCTCCATATCTAACTAAAATATATGTTCCCTTTTTTTTAACAATGTTCAGGCAAAAAAGTTTGGGTGCTGCTTTGTCCATTGGCCCTATTTTGGTGGGCGATCCCTTGGTATAGACGACCCTAATTTTAAAGTTACTTTGCATAATGATATTCCGAAGATGCTCGACTTTTCAGTATTGGTGGTAGTGGATTCTTTGGTCTTGAGTATATTTTAGGTACTGCTATCAATAGAATGCAAGCACAAATTAATACATTTATTGATACATACTATGCTATGCATATAGCATCACGCCTTTTTCCCTTTTCAGGGGTAGGCAGAGTTGTATCACACCCACATTTCGCCAACTATGTTAGGTCCCATGTAATAAGGGGGTGGGCATATTTCCAGACTCCAGGCTGATACTAAGTAGAAAAATCCAATATCACTGCCTGACCCGGGATCGAACCCAAGACCTCAGCGCTGTAGTTGTACCGTAATACAACTACGCCACCGAGGCAGTCATTGTTTGATAGAGTAATCAATTAGGGCAGGGTTTCTCAAACTTTCGGCTCCACGAACCCCTGTTAAAGTTTCCAGGTGACAGCGAGCCCGCTCCCCCAAAGAAAATAAATAAATTGACTGTTAAAGAAAATAAAGTTTTTATTTCAATAAAAGGTAACAAATAAAGTGCCACGATAAATATCTTTTTAATATTAATGTGATAGGTGTGCTTGTTTCTTGTGCCAGTCATCAAGCCACCCTTACGTAAATCTTGTTGCGAACCCCCTGCCGTCAAATGGCGAACCCCTAGGGGTTCGCGTACCCCACTTTGAGAAACCCTGAATTAGGGGGTTTGCAAACGACTGTTGCTTGCTGCTATCTGATGTCTTTAATATTGTAGGAATTCATATTGGCAAAATATAAGTCACAACACACGTATGTGAGTTATGTGTTTGACTGTCTCGGTGGCGTAGTTGTATTACGGTACGACGGCAATGCTGACTTTCGTGATGAGTAAATGAGTGAGTAAGCTTTCACTTTTATATATTTAGATTTATTTTAGTAGTAACTTTAGTTGCAACTCGGCTGCCCCGCGCGAAAATGTTTTCGAAGCCACTGTTTTTATCGATGACCGATGATTTTTTAGGTCACAATAGTATTTACTGAGATCTCGGGTTCGATTCTAGAATTTGTGCGCGATATGGCGATAGGCTCGCCCTCGATTACATCATGAGATGGAACACGCGTGGCAAAAGTGGGTGCACTAGTTGCACTTCTGCCATCCCCTTCTGGGATAAAGGCATGAAGGGTGTTTATTTTGTCTGTTTTTTGTATTTTAGATATACCATTTTTCAGATTACTTCTCAAAATTTATCGTCTATAGACCGTGAAGCTAACTCGCTAACATCAAATCTAACACAAAAAATAATTGAATCAGACTCAGAAATAATCATAGATCATTCAACTATGGATATAGAGCTTACGCGCATAGACATACCAGAGATAAAAGACGAGGACGATATAAAAAAAGAATCTGACCATGACTATTCGTCTAGTGATGAAGTTTTATCGAAAAAAATCGATAATTATTCCTCTAGCGAGGAGATATCGAAAAACAAAGAAAAAATCGATAAAAGAAGGCGTCCTGCTAAAGAGGTTTTAAGTCAAGATATATTCACAGTGACAGATTTAAGTTATGAAGAACAAATATTAGAGATTAACAAAAGAATGGAGTCGCCGAATTATAAAAATTCAGAATTTAAGTGTAATGAGTGTTATAAGGGATTTTTGGATTCAGAAGCATTTAAAGGACACATGGCGAGGCATTCTGAAGTGAGTATCTATCTCTTACTTTTTTTTATGGCGTTGAATGACGACACGAGCATGCCGTTCGCCTGATGGTAAGCTATACGACCACCCATAAACAGAAGCAACACCATCCAGCACCTTGAGTTACAAAGTACTGTGTGGCATTCCACTGCGCTCGTCATCCTGAGACATAAGATGTTAAGTCTCACTACGTCCAGTAGTTATACTGGCTACAATGTCCTTCAAACCGAAACACAATGGCGCATGCACACTGCTGCTTGGCGGTTGAAATAGACATTGCGGTGGTACCCACCCAGACGGACTCTTACATATGAGAGACCTACCACCAGTGAATACTGTAATACCAACCCTATATAATACAGTGTCATTTTGAAATTGCGTTACTAAATTAAACCACGTACTTATTTTCTTGAATACAACAATCCTTACTAATATTATAAATGCGAAAGTAACTCATTCTATCTGTCTGTTGCGCTTTCACGCCAAAACTCCTGAACCGATTTAAATGAAATTTAGTACACAGATAGTCTAGAGCCTGAGAAAGGACATAGGCTACTTTTTATCCCGGGAAAACATAACGCGGGACTTTTATCCCGGGAAAACTTTTTCCAGGACATGATCTACCCGTGTGCCAAATTTCATCGAAATCCGTTTAGTAGTGTTTGCGTGAAAGAGTAACAAACATCCAGACATCCATACATCCATACATCCTTTGATTAATTATATACCTAGATAGACACTGAACGTTTCAAACGCGTCGAAAAAAATAGAGGCCAACTGTTCCCCACTAAATGAGTTCGAGTGAATTATTTTTTGTTGTTTTTCATGGATATAATTATCTCCCCGTTTCAATAGAAACCATGTCATAACTGGTATCTTTATGCGCGCACACAAGGATACGCAGAATGATGCAGAGATAGCGTATGACACAGCTGTCACGCATACTAGCTTAAGAAAAATTTACCTATTTGTTTTAGTTTCATTGTAGCGCGTCACTCTATCTAGGTATATAATTAATTAAAGCATACATCCACACTTACAAACTTTCGCGTTTATAATATTAGTAGGATTATTCTGTTGGCTTAGAATGTGGCAAAAAAATGCACCTCCTAAGACGATGTCGTTTGATTTTGATGTTTGTGATTGATCGAGAGACCAATACGTCAGTCACGTGTTAGTCTCTCAACCAATTCCAATATGATTCAGGTCTATTCCATAAAATGATGAAACCAAAACCAAGATATATTGAAATGGGACCATTTCGAGACCCTTATTTACTAAATAAAGAAGGAATCAAGGAAATAGGCTCCCAATTTTCAGAGAAATCGGTGTACATACATAACAAAAAAATACAACAACGAATTGAGAACCACCTCCTTTGGAAGTCGGTCAAAAACGAAACGGAGGTGCGTCGTGTTGTCACATTCTAAGCCCACTGTTCCTTTTTTGGAAGTGAAAACTTCTTTAGCGGCGTTGAGCACTTTTCTTGGGATGGGTATAAATGTTAAACTCGCGTCAGGACACGTGACCTGATCGAAAATTCGTAAGACGGAGGTTGTCATTTTTGTGTACGATAGCGCAATAAATAAATATTGTATTTAACCTCATAAATGCTAGTACTTTTATACTGATAAATAAAGCAATTCTTGCGGAATTATTCCCTAACCATTCCATAATATTCAAAAAGGCACAACGTTAATGTTCAAGTTTTTTCAGGTGAGCGGTGTGTACCAGTGTCTTGTTTGTAAAATAAGGTTTAAGAAGCAGCACGCCCTCCGGAACCATACCACGTCCCATATGCAGAAGTTTATATGTAAACAGTGTCCGTACGTCACAACGAGGCGGTAAGTTTTATCTAATACTAGCTTTTGCGCGCGGCTCCGCCCGCGTGGAAAAGTATTTCCGGGATGAAAAGTAGCCTATAGTACTCAAGAGTAATGTTTTTTTTTTTTTTTTATAGCATAGAATGACGAGACGAGCATGCCGTTCGCCTGATGGTAAGCGATACGACCACCCATAAACAGTAGCAACACCATCCAGCAACTTGTCTTACAAAGTACTGTGTGGCATTCCACTGCGCTCGTCATCCTGAGACATAAGATGTTAAGTCTCATTATGTCCAGTAGTTATACTGGCTACAATGTCCTTCAAACCGAAACACAACAGTGCATGCACTGTTGCTTGGCGGTAGAAATAGACATTGTGGTGGTACCCACCCAGACGGCCTCTTACATAATGAGAGACCTACCACCAGTGCAATGTAGCTTCCTATTAGTGAAAGAATTTTCAAAATCGGTCCAGGATTTCCTGAGATTAGCGCGTTCAAACAAACAAACAAACAAACAAACTCGTCAGCTTTATGTATTAGTATAGATTTATTTTATTTAAACTGACTGCCTCGGTGGCGTCGTTGTATTACGCTATGACTGCAATGCTGAGGTCTCGGGTTCGATCCCCGATCGTGATATTGGATTTTTCTATTCAGTATCGGCTCGGTGTCTGGAATTTGTGCCCGATATAACGATAGGCTCGCCCCCTATCACATCATGGGACGGAATACGCACGGCGAAAAGTGGGTGCATTAGTTGCGCCTCTGCCTACCCCTTCTGGGATAAAAGGCGTGAGTATGTGTGTCTGTATTACTTATATACTGGTTACCAATTTTAGAGTCGGTGCCTACTTGACATTAAACATTGTTTTCACATATTTATTGATGTATTTACCTAGCTTAGCTAGTAATTTTAATGCTAATTCTCCTTTTTTGAAGTCGGTGAAAAATGATGATATGGTAATATCAGTTTACACAATGCCGGTCTGTTTGACCGGATAGGCACAGGCTGATCCTGTATCGCGACTTACGTGGACCACTATGGCAGGTTCTAACACCTACAGTGGTCGCTATCAGGGCGGATATCAATGTCCTACGTTACCTACCTTAGCTACCTTTCGGTTTGAAGGACATTGAAGCCAGTGTAACTACTGGACACAATGAGACTTAACATCTTACGTCTCAGGATGACGAGCGCAGTGGAATGCCACACAGTACTTTGGAAGTCAAGGTGCTGGATGGTGTTGCTACTGTTTATGGGTGGTCGTATCGCTTACCATCAGGCGAACGGCATGCTCGTCTCGTCATTTAATGCCTTAAAAAAAACCACCAGCAAAGTTATTAACTAATATCATTTTCAGTCACGCAGCCAAATTGCACGAAGAATACCATAATGGGACGAGATATCAGTGTCCTCATTGTCAGGAGAATTTTGGGTGAGTATTTTTTTTTATAGCCATGAATGTCGAGACGAGCATGCCGTTCGCCTGATGGTAAGCGATACGACCATAAACCGTAGCAACACCATCCAGCACCTTGAGTTACAACGTACTGCGTGGCATTCCATTGCGCTCGTCATCCTGACACATAAGATGTTAAGTCTCATTATGTCCTGTAGTTACACTGGCTACAATGTCCTTCAAACCGAAACACAACAGTGCATGCACACTGCTGCGGTAGAAATAGTCATTGCGGTGGTACCCACCCAGACGGACTCTTACATATGAGAGACGTACCACCAGTAAAACACCACCATTTTAACATGAAAATGAATAATTTTCAGCAAAATATCTACATACATGAGCCACATAAGGATAAAACATCCGTCAGACTTTGTGTGTGAGTTGTGCGGTCATTCATTCGTGAGTGCTAAAGGTTTGGGACTCCATAAAAAGCTGAAACATCGGTTTGACGAACGCATCGTGAGTATTGGGTAGTAAACTACTTTTTTTTTAATACATTTATCAAAAACTACACTTCTGCTCGCGGCTTCGCCCGCGTTTAAAAGTTTTTCCGGGATAAAAGTCCCGCTTTATATTTTCCCGGGATAAAAAGTAGCCTATGTGTTAATCCAGGACATAATCTACCCGTGTGCCAAATTTCATCGAAATCCATTCAGTAGTTTTTGTGTGAAAGAGTTACAAACATACTTTCATACAAATCTCTCCTCTTTATATTAGTATAGATGTATGCTATCGAAAATCCAACGGAAAAATAATTCTCATAATTGGTAAGTTATAAAGCTTTGAAATTTGATGGAAGGGGTAGTTGTCAAATAACAGTAATATTACACTGTGACGTCACCGAGAGTCGCCGGCCATAACGCTGCGTGCGTGCGAAAGAGATAGCGCGATATCCCCTCCACGTCCCCATTTTTGCTCACAACAACATTTCAAATATGAATAACCGGTTTATTTTTCAACCAAATTTGATGCTGATTTCACAGAATATTTTCTTTTTCGTATTAATTCTGGTACATATAAAATAATTTACAAAATCAAGCATGAAACATGGACGATAGCCTAGTTGGGAATGGAACGGTAGACAATGTCCTGAATTAACACATAAGCTACTTTTTATGCCGGTAATTTGCTCCCATGGGAAATTACGGATGTTTTTAATCTGATTTTTCCAATAGATGGCGCTGGCGTCGTACTGTTTTGGGGACTTTTGTAGCGGGAAAGAATTTTTACGCAGGCGAAGCCGCGAGCATAACCGAGTTTGATATAAATTTCAATGACACCTCTACGCGTTTCTAGAAAAATGGGTATTGACAAACAGAAGGACGACAAAGTGATCGTACAAGGGTTCCTTAAATTACTAGGTGGTAGGCCTCGGATGTCAGAGGCCGACTGGGGAGGTACCACCGCAGTGTTTATTTCAACCGTCAAGTATCAGTGAGAATCATTGTTCATACGGTTTGAAGGACATTGTAGCCAGTATGATCACAGGGCATCATGAGCCTTGATCTTATGGCTCGGGGTGATGGGTGCAGTGTATCGCCATGCAATACTTTGTGCTTCAAAGTGTTGAGTGGCGTTGCTGCTGTTTATGGGCAGGGGTGGCCCTTAAAACCATCAAGGGTTCCTTTTGAAGTCTTCTTCTTCTCAGTCGGACACTTGGCAGAGTGGTCCTGGTTGTCGCGATGGTAATACATGGAAAGATGTCAGCTTTGTCAGTCTTCTCGGCGATGTTCGTAGGTCTACTAAGGCTTCTCCATTTTTGTCGGTTAGTAGCGCTGCGTGTACACTCTGTCATGGAGGACTGTGTTGCCGTTTTAATCAAGTCAGTCCAGCGAATGGGGGATCTGTCTCTAGCTCTTTTTCCTTCTACCTGTCCTTGGACCACCAGTCTTTCCATTTCCTTCCTTCTCAACTCATGACTTTAGACGTGACTCTTACAGTTGATAAATGAACTTGTTAGTTATCTATACTAATATAGCTTTTGCCCGCGGCTCCGCCCGCGTGAATGAGTTTTCCCGGTATAAAAGTCCCGCTTAAAATGTAGCTTATATGACACGTTCGTAGATTTACCATAGCAGCGCCATCTATTGATTACTTACTCAACCCAGTCGAAAGGTATCGACATCTGTTAGAATCATTCATAGCAGCGCCATCTATTGATTACTTACTCAACCCAGTCGAAAGGTATCGACATCTGTTAGAATCATTTGGAGTTAAGATAATTGTGACTGTCAAATAATAACAGACAAATAATTAGCAATAAATTAAAATTGCGACTATAATTTGAGATTTAAACTATCCTATCTCTCAAGTTGGATCGAACTGCACATGGTGTGCGAATTTTATTATAATCGGTTAAGTGGTTTAGGAGTCCATTGAGGACAAACATTGTGACACGAGATTTATATATATTAAGATAAAGCTGAAGAGTTTGTTTGTTTGAACGGCTAATCTCAGGAACTACTAGACCGATTTTGAAAATTCTTTCACTAATAGGAAGCTACATTACTCCGGAGTGCTATATGCTACTTTTATCCCGGAAAAATTTTTCCACGCGGGCGGAGCCGCGCGCAATGCTAGTATAGTTATAAGTCTAGTGTGTACAAGAAATTAGTTCTAAATTATATACGTTTTCAGATCCCAGAAGACGCGCCGAGTTGTACGGAATGCGCTGTTAATTTCATATGTAGAGAGGCGCTTGAGAACCATCTCAGAGTATCTTCAAGACACAATGATAAGTAAGTCCTCTCTATCCAGTTTAGCGTGTGTATATTTTTTTCTTGACATTATCTTAGTGTTTGTTCAAGTACAGATCTTATTATGAAATACCATACCATACCAGCCCTGTATTATATACTGCCCACTGCTGAGCACGGGCCTCCTCTACTACCGAGAGGGTTTAGGCCTTAGTCCACCACGCTGGCCTAGTGCGGGCGGACTTCACATACCCTCGAAATTCTCATAGAGAACTTCTCAGGTATGCAGGTTTCCTCACGGTATTTTCCTTCACCGTTAAAACGAGCGATAATTCCCAATGAATACACACATAACTTTTTAGAAAAGTCAGAGGTGTGTGCCCTTGGGTTTTGAACCTGCGGATATTCGTCTCGGCAGTCCGTTCCACTCCCGACTAGACTATCGCCGCTTTGAAATATTGTGAAATTAATATAAAGCTGTTCTTTATGAAATAGACGTTTTGTCCTTATCTCTGTGTTTTAGTTGCAATAAAGTATTATAGTAGACTGCTTCGGTGGCGTAGTTTTATTCCGATACGACTGCAATGCGGAGGTCTCGGGTTCGATCCCCGTATCAAAGTGATATTAGGTATTTCTACTCAGTACTAGCCTGGAGTCTGGAATTTGTGCCCGATATGGCGATAGGCTCGTCTATCACATCATGGGACGGAATACGTACGGCGAAAAGTGGGTGCACTAGTTGCGCCTCTGCCTACCCCTTCGGGGATAACGGGCGTGAGTGTGTGTGTGTGTGTGTGTAAAGTATTATTGTATTATAAAAATCACAAACAACACTATGAGGACGTGTCAATTACCAAAGAGTTCTAAGGTTATATAGAGTGGACATTGGGAAAATTTTCATACAAAAATTTTGAGCCTGTTCGTCAGTAACTCATTCTACCGTGTTTTTTTTTATTGAATTGAATGACGAGAGGAGCTTGCCGTTCGCCTAATGGTAAGCGATACGACCACCCATAAACAGTAGCAACACCATGCAGCACCTTGAGTTACAACGTACTGCGTGGCATTCCACTGCGCTCGTCATCCTGAGACATAAGATGTTAAGTCTCATTATGTCCAGTAGTTACACTGGCTACAATGTCCTTCAAACCGAAACACAAAAGTGCATGAACACTGTTGCTTGGCGGTAGAAATAGACATTGCGGTGGTACCCACCCAGACGGCCTCTTACATATGAGAGACCTACCACCAGTAATAACAAAATACCTATATAAAATTCATTAGAACATACTTTGCCATGGTCGTAATGCGTATATTGGCATATTTCCTTCCAATGTATTGTTTTCTGTACAAAATGCGCATACCGAGACGTCTTGTCATATGGATGTATCAGATAAGACAGCGACTTATGGACGTAAAATTTGGGCCTGATGTCCGGTCTATAACTATACTGTTTAATGTCTTTGGCAATTGCATAGCTTTCTTTGGCTTTGTTCAGCTTCGTCTATCTGTCAGCAAACTGAAGTAAAATCGTATCTCAATATTAGCCAATCACAACGCCCCGTTCCATCCTATAATTACGCACTGCGAAGGCTGTCATGAACAAATCTACATCGGATTTCATATTAATTGTTCTCCGTATATTCGAATTGGCATGTAGGCAATTTTGTTGAAACCAAGTAAAAATAAAAAGAAAAAGTGATAAAAAAAATAGAATCCAAAAGTTTCTCTCCGGCGGGGAATCGAACCCCGGTCTCCCGCGTGACAGGCGGGGATACTGACCACTATACTACTGAAGACTTGTAAGTGTAATCGAAATTATAGTATTATAGCTAAAGGACATGTCCAAAAACGGGCCTGAAATTCTAAACAAGACAATTTATATATATTTGGATAGAACTCCTGAAACTAACCTTTTGCAATAAATTGTTTAATTTTAAAGACCTCCGATTTTGAGATTTATGTAATTTTGTTTGGCTTGAAAACTACACTTTATATGAACATTTTTAAAAAAGTTGGTTATGAATGGAGGGGTCTAAAAATATTTTTTTAATGGATTTAAGTTCCATATTTTGCCCTTTTAACATGCCTAAAGTTTGAGCCTTGTTAGATTTTGAGGCCCAGCACTCATACAAAAAGCGGACATCTCCTTTAGACTAGCAAGTTCTCGCAGCAATATATTACGCAAGAATTTCCTAATGCGTTTACGCTATCGTCAATGTTGTAGTTATAAATTTGAGACCTTTCTATCATACCAATTGTTACTATTTGCAACTTTAGTCTCATCACTAGTTTATGTGTACCTCACTATTCTTGTCTTTATGTTTACTCTGTACTCTTTGGTAATCTCTCAATTAAATACGTTGTACATTTTAATTTCTGTTTTGCTTTTATTTTGTAATACAAAAATACAACAGTCAATATTTGAATACTTCAATACGTGGGACTTATGGCAAGTCCTGCAAGCTTCACAAGTAAAAATCTGTTTACTGTGACTGTTTTGGTAAAATCGCTTGCGGAAGATAACTTGTGCAAGTTCTTTTGCTCATCTAAAGCCCGCTTGATAAATAATTTAAAAGTAATTTAGGACCGTATTCATACATCTGAATTTCGCGCTGAAGTACGATATCAGCTGAGACGCTGTCAAATTAAGGTCAGCGTCTTAAGATAGTAACTATTTAAGGCTGCTATTCCCAAAAAATGCCGAAAACGCGCGCAATTGAAACCACTTTTTGACAATATTTATAGAGCAAACTCTTTAAAAAAAAAAGTCTGTATCTTTAGGTTATGAGAAGTGATTTTATTTTTTTTCTCTCAATCTTAGATTGTGTGAAAAAAAATAGCAAAGCTCCTCTTACTTTGACGGTTAAAACCATGTTAATCCTTCAATTTATAAAAAAACAGCACAAAAATTTATTTACTTATCAATAATATTATTTTCAATGACACTATTTTGTTACTTTACTAAAATATGTTATATTTCGTTTATAATAAATAAAAAATTAATATTACTAAGAACTCAATCAATGGCATCCCCGCGTTCGCCCAAAAAGTCAGTGCGGGGCGAGCCGTGTTGCTAGATGGACCTATGTCGCTTTGCGTTAACTCGGCACATCAATTTATTTTTGTAAGTATTACAGCGCGAATATTTAAATTTTGGCAGCTTTAGTGTATAATAGTATTGTGATAGTGTGAGTTAGTGAGTCTTAATAACTTATGTACATATAGGTAGTAGGTACTTGGTTAGTATATAATAATTATTATTATATATAAGTGGTATTAAAAAAATGACAATTAGTGTTAGTCGAAATGGGGAGTAGACAGAGGCGACAGAAAAGTGGTCTCAAAAAATATTCAAACGTAGAGGCAACAATATAAGCAAGTAAGCACTATATTTTATATTTTGTAAGATTACCTATTTATAGATAGATCATTGGTCAAACGCAGTTTTATACGCTATAAAAAAAATGAAAACATACAGCAGTTCCTCACATAGTTACTTCTAAAGTCATAAGCTGATGACCTGCTCAATTACATTTTTATATCTAGCGCTACTTTATACGCACTGGTGTCACAGAGTAGATAATTGTCACAGAGTCGAACTACGCAAAAGTGTGTAGGTACCGAACATAGCCTTTGTTTTTGGGCATTTTTATGTATATTTGTTCGTATGTTTTATAATATTTTTTATCAATTATAGATCAAGTAATCAATCATTCAAATAATTTAAATAAAGAGGAAAATTATATAAATGTTAATAGATAAGTAGACTACGACAAAGGTGCTTTAAATGTAAGTTTTCTCCTCTTCGGCAAAATCACATCGTCATACTTAAAAATAATATTGCCACAAGAATTTCTTTAAATAAATCATAATTGGTATTTTCAAATACAGGGCCAGCTGCACATTACAGAAAAAAAACAAATGTCTATTTGGACTATGGTTGAGTGAAAGAACACCTATGAAAATAGAAATAATTGAAAAAGTCGACAGCTTTTAGAAAATCTGATGGAAAACAAACTAACTCGATTTTATATGGATTGTATACGAGGCACCCGAGAAAAATGGATATTAGAAATCCGTCGTACATAGTAATGACTATGGAAGATAAAGCCAAAAAGGAATATTAAAAAAAAAGAAAATATAATAAAGAATAAGAAGAGAATAAAAGCAATGAGAACAATAAACTTGACGTAAAGAGAGAAATAGACAAAAAAAGGAAAGTGAAAAAATAATAACAAGCGATGAAAATGTTCAAACGTCCAAAGGAAGAAAAATATTGTTTTAAAAAAAGTTAAATTCTGGTGAATTTTAATATGTCTAAATACATTTTTTTTATAGCTTAGAACGACGAGACGAGCATGCCGTTCGCCTGATGGTAAGCGATACGACTACCCATTCAAGTCTCATTATGTCCAGTAGTTATACTGGCTACAATGTCCTTCAAACCGAAACACAACAGTGCATGCACACTCTTGCTTGGCGGTAGAAATAGACATTGCGGTGGTACCCACCCAGGCGGCCTCTTACATAATGAGAGACCTACCACCAGTACTTAGTATTTATAATTCTTATTATTATTTTTTGTATCACTACTGAATCTCGGCTCATAGGCCGGATTGCTGGATGCGGATGGGCCTAAGCCAAGTCTGCAGCAAGATTTAGGAGATAAAGTATTGTGAAGGAAAAGGAGACTTAGTCATGGTCTATTTGAAGGAATTTTCTTACAATGCGGCAAGTGTTGAGGAAGACTGCTTTTTGAAGGCTGATGTAAGTGAATTTTGGGAGGTGGAGTGTCTGTAGAGAGTTGTGGAGCTGTGTAGGGATCACGCCTGTGGTTGATAAAACTATTGGAACTATTAATGCTTTTTTAAGACGCCACATTCGTATAACTTCGTCTTTGAGTTCTACGTATTTAGAAAGTTTTTCAGCTATTGTGGACTATGTCTATAACGTAAGCTGTTTTTTGTGTTTTGACAATTAATATTATATCTGGTCTATTGTAATGTATAGTTCTATCTGTGAGTATGGCTCTATTATTATTAATATTATTAATTTTACTGGTGGTAGGTCTCTCATGTGTAAGATTCCGTCTGTGTGCGTACCACCGCGGTGTAGTGTGCATGCACTGTTGTGTTTATGTTTGAAGGACATTGTAGCCAGTGTGACTACTGGACTTAATGAGATTTAACATCTTATGTCTCAGGATGACGATCGCAGTGGAATGCCACACAGTACTTTGTAACTCAAAGTGCTGGATGGTGTTGTTACTGTTTATGGGTGGTTGTGTCGCTTACCATCAGGCGAACGGCATGCTCGTCTCTTCATTTAATGCAATAAAAAGAAAAAAAAGAATAATTAAATAACTTAGCTTGAATAAAACTGCGTAAAACTTGTACCTTTATTAATTTTATATCTATACACAAAACCACTGCTGCTGCTGTCCCTTTTCGTATTTTGTTCTTTGAATAAGTAGGTATCATATCGTAACAAAATAGTGAATCGTAGATAAGCCTAAAATATTTTAGATTTATCTCATAATAATTAAACTTTAAAATATATGTGCATGAACTACTAATTAAATTTAAAAAACTGCAAAATCGCGGGTACAGCTGCGGGACGCAGCTAGTAAACATAAAAGATAATTGATTATAATACTTTTACTACTCTGTAAATTTTCTACTCAGTGTCACTAGCGTAAGCGGCCCGTGAATGACACGCGGTCAGCGCATTGCGATCTTTTGGTGCGGGGGCGCGGTGAAGCGCGGGAAGAGATTGCTAGCTCCGCCCGATTCCTCAAGGCCATTGGCTTGATGTCAAGCCTTAATAAACCCATATTTACATCATCTCAAATGACATCTTTAGTTACGATATGTGACGGATTTTAACAGATAAGTTTTGTTTGTGTAACAGCGGTTACTCAGCTGAGAACAAGCTCTTACATGACAGCTCAAGCTTGGTTTATTAAATAGTTCAATACATTACCGGTGGTAGTTCTCTAATATGTAAGAGTCCGTCTGGGTGGGTACCACCGCAATGTCTATTTCTACCGCCAAGCAGTAGTGTGCATGCACTGTTGTGGTTCGGTTTGAAGGACATTGTAGCCAGTGTAACTACTGGACATAATGAGACTTAACATCTTATGTCTCAGGATGACGAGCGCAGTGGAATGCCACACAGTACTTTGTAACTCAAGGTGCTGGATGGTGTTGCTACTGTTTATGGGTGGTCGTATCGCTTACCATCAGGTGAACGGCAAGCTCGTCTCGTCATTCAATGTCATAAAAAAAAACATTAAATGTCTACTTGAGACTTTACTTAAACGTGAGATCGGCTTATTAATACCGCCTGTAGTATCCATCCATCCATATTTTTTTTTTTTTTAAATAGGCGATCCTGCAGTCAACACCGGGGGAAACCTGCGAATGGGATACTGGAGTCCCCCGGCTTGACGACTGCAGGGGCCTGGGAAGGAAGTGGAATAGGATGATGGAAGGAAAGGTGGGGAATGGAGAAAGGTTCTCAGGATGGGTGGAAAGGAAAAGGGTGCCAGGAAATGTTCGCGGGCCCTTTTAGGCCTCAATGTGTTATGCAACCAAGAGGTATACACACTGACTGTGTGCCTCGGCCCGCGACTAATGTTCCCCCGCGCATGGGCGTGCATTGGGTGTGAAGACCCAAAGCACAAGAATTGCCTCGGGGGGCGCATCCATCCATATTAGCCCTGTATTTTTTTTTTTTTTTTTTTTTTTTATTGCATTTAATGACGAGACGAGCATGCCGTTCGCCTGATGGTAAGCGATACGACCACCCATAAACAGTAGCAACACCATCCAGCACCTTGACTAACAAAGTACTGTGTGGCATTCCACTGCGCTCGTCACCCTGAGACATAAGATGTTAAGTCTCATTATGTCCAGTAGTTATACTGGCTACAATGTCCTTCAAACCGAAACACAACAGTGCATGCACACTGTTGCTTGGCGGTAGAAATAGACATTGCGGTGGTACCCACCCAGACGGCCTCTTACATAATGAGAGACCTACCACCAGTAAATTATATACTGTATATTATATACTGCCCACTGCTGACCACGGGCCTCCTCTACTGAGAGGGGTCAGACCTTAGTCCACAACGCTGGCCTAGTGCGGGCAGACTCACATACCTTCGAAATTCAGAGAACTTTCTCAGGTGTGCAGGTTTCCTCACGATGTTTTTTTTCACCGTTAAAGCGAACGATAATTGATAAACAATACACACGTAACTTCGAAAAGTCAGAGGTGTGTGCCTTGGGTTTTGAACCGGACATTGTCTCGGCAGACCGTTCTATGATAGCCTACTGTATAAAAAATATATTTTATGTTAAGACTAGCTGTTGCCCGCGGCTCCGCCCGCGTGAATGTGTTTTCCCGGGATAAAAGTCCTGCTTTATATTTTCCCGGGATAAAAAGTAGCCTAAGTTACTCCTTATTACATCAGCTACCTGCCAATAAAAGTCCCGTCAAAATCGGTCCAGCCATTTCAGAGATTAGCCGGAACAAACAGACAGACAGACAGACAGAAAGACAGACAAAAAATGATATTTTGGTGTATGTACCGTATATATATTCATATACATTTAGTAAAAAACGGTTATTTCAATATTACAAACAGACACTCCAATTTTATTTATATGTATAGATGTTAAAAAAAGACAATATTGTTTCAGTTCAAATCCACGCAAGAGAATCCGCAAAACGCACGCGACGCAAGACTCTGAAGACAAAATAGAAAGCGAAAAGAAACGACGCGGGAACTGCAAGCCAGAAGGGCCTATAGCATGCGAACAGGTTGGTACGATGCTAGATTTTTTTTTATTGCATTAAATGACGAGACGGGCATGCCGTTCGCCTGATGGTAAGCGATACGACCATAAACAGTAGCAACACCATCCAGCACCTTGACTTACAAAGTACTGCGTGGCATTCCACTGCGCTCGACATCCTGAGACATACGATGTTAAGTCTCATTATGTCCTGTAGTCACACTGGCTACAATGTCCTTCAAACCGAAACACAACAGTGCATGCACACTGCTGCTTGGCGGTAGAAATAGACATTGCGGTGGTACCCACCCAGACGGACTCTTACATATGAGAGAACTACCACCATTAGGTCGGATAGCGAACACCGAACATAAGTTTTAACGCCATAGTGATATTGCGTGGAATTTATGCCTGATATGGCGGCATAGGTACGCTTCTGTTTACCCTTTCGGGGATAGAAGACGTTTGTGTGTGTGTATCTGTGTGTCTCTCTCTTTCTGTCTCTCTGTGTGTAGTAGTAGTACAAAAAAAGTACAATTCTAACAAATCATTATTACACTTAGTGCGACTTACAACTACCAGACTCGCTGTCGTACTACAGACACTTCAGGAGGTCGCACCCGGACAAGAATCGAACCAACTACCCGTCAATGAAGAGCAAGAGCATGTGCGAAGTGTGCGGCAAGATGTTTCAGGTGTGTAACATAATTGTATGGATTATAGTTTTCTGGTACACACTACTGTTTCTAACAGTTAAATCAATTATGTATTTTGTAATAAATATGTAGAAATCGCTTTAACGGTTAAGAAAAACATCGTAAGGAAACCTACATACCTGAGAATTCTCCATAAGAATCTCGAGGGTATGTGAAGTCTGCCAACCCGCACTAGGCCAGCGTGGTGGACTAAGGCCTAACCCCTCTCAGTGGTAGAGGAGGCCCGTGCTCAGCAGTGGGCAGTATATAATACAGGGCTGGTATGGTATGCCTCCGTTTTATCGATACGTTCTTTTTTTGTGTATGGGATCAGCACTAAGGGAAACTTTTTATGCACACACGACATAGTGACTGCAACATTTGTGCATTTACAATTGTCAAACTACTCCTTCGAATTAAAAACTCTAGTATAACCAATCCTTCTCCACAGAGCCTCGCCCTCCTTCAAGACCACAGCTGGACGCACACCAACTCCAAACAATTCAGATGCTTGATCTGCGACAAGCGTTTCCAGCGTCAGTACCGACTGATCGCCCACCGGCGCCTGCACGCCGCCGCACGACACACGCACGCGTGCCGCGTGTGCGATAAGCGATTCAGCACAGCGAGTAACATGCACAGACATATGTTTGTAAGTTTACCGTCTGTGTAAGTTTTTGCACGTTAACTGGTTGTGTAAGTTTTTGCAAATTGACTGGTTGCGTAAGTTTTTGCAAGTTTACTGTTTGCGTGAATTTTTGTAGGCTGTCTCTGTGGAGTAGGTATATTGCGTATGCGGTATGACTTCTGCTGTAAGGTCTCAGGTTCGAATCCCGAGTCGGCCAAAGTAATATTCGGTTTTTTGCTTAGTATCAGCATGGCGTATGCAATCTGTGCCCAATATAGAGACAGCTTACCCTTATCACATGGCGATGACATGGGACGCAATACACACGTGTGGTAATAGTTGAAGGGCATTTTGTGTGTGTGTAAGTTTACTGATTGCGTCAATTTTGTAAAATATTGGTGAGTTTTATAAGATATTTTTGTAAGGTAGTACGATACTTAATTTCTAAGACATGATGATAGATGTATGGCTGTAAGACTGTCATGCTATGGTGACGGACGACGGGGATGTGTACAGTCAGAAGCATAAATATCTGTACAAAATCAACATTTCAAATCGCCTATATAAGCGTTAAGTTAAACCTAAACCTTTTTTCTTTGTTTGAAGTAAAATAAATCTCTTTTATTTTATTTTTGTGAAGATTAAAAAAGGATTAGTAAGAACAAAAAAGTATGTAGGCGATTTGAAATTTTGAATTTGTTCAGCTACTTATGCTGGTGACTGTACTGTAACAACGTCAGCAAAGTCTAGGATACATACTTTACTTTCAGAGTCACACCGGCCTCAAGCCGTTCAAATGCGAAATGTGTGGCAAAGGCTTCAAGCACGCGAGCGAGAAGCGCGTACACATCACATACGTGCATCTGAAGAAGCCGTGGCCGAAGCGGACCAAGGGGAAACAGCTGAGCGAGAGTAGACAGGTGAATGATAAATGATTGACAGACGAATAATACTTTTTTATTGCAGTTTTCACTGGTGGTAGGTCTCTCATTATGTAAGAGGCCGTCTGTGTGGGTACCACCGCAATGTCTATTTCTACCGCCAAGCAACAGTGTGCATGCACTGTTGTGTTTCGGTTTGAAGGACATTGTAGCCAGTATAACTACTGGACATAATGAGACTTAACATCTTATGTCTCAGGATGACGAGCGCGGTGGAATGCCACACAGTACTTTGTAACTCAAGGTGCTGGATGGTGTTGCTACTGTTTATGGGTGCTCGTCCCGTCATTCAATGCTATAAAAAAAAAAAAAAAAGAAATGAAACGAGCATGCCGTTCCCCTAAGAAAATAAAATACTTTATTCATCACGTAGTCGAAAATAGTTGCAATTATGATGTCAAGATACATTAAATTGATTATATTAATAATTATTATTGATACAAAAGGTCACTTATATAACTACCGATATTTTTATTGGGAGTAAAATCAATGATGAAAAATAAAAGGCCAGCTCGGGCTGAAAGGAAAGGGAATATAAAAAAGAGATATTTTTTATTAAAAAATAATGGGAGGAACGCGTCGCGATCCTCACCGGTGAGGACGCTACAGGCCCTAGCCTAGCTAACCTGCCAGCCTTTCACTAGCTACCTAAGCGATGACGACCCGAAGAAGAAAGGCAGAGAGAAACTCAAAAAAGTAAAAAAAAAACGAGATTTTGGTGAAAATATTTGTTATCCATGGATGATTTTGGCAGGATTAAAAGTCTCATTTAATAAAGCAATGTAAAAATGACCCTGTATAAGATTAGAACTCTTTGAATATTTTTTATTTTTTTATCTTTCCAGGGTCCTCCGCCACCAATACCGTCTCATCATCACGACACGGACCTCGTGCAGCCCCTCTGGCCGGCGTGCAACGACCCCAAAATAAACGCCGCTGAAGACAAATCTATGTATTATAACCTAAAATAGTTCTATAAAACATGGATATTAAATAAAAAAATTACGAAGTTTTTTTTATAAAGTTAATGAACCAAGACCCTGATTCCCTGTGCCTTTATTTTAACCGACTAAAAAAGAAGGCTTTTCTCAATTCAAAGCATTTTTTATGTTGGTTACCTCATAAGTTAGTCATTTATTGACTGATTTGGTAAATTATTTTTTATTCGAAAGAATATACTTCCAGATTAGTCCCATAGAATTTTTCAAAATCGGTTCAGTATTGTTTTTAACCCCAAATTGGAATAAGTATGTCGTCCAAGTAAACGAAATTGCGAAATTTGCTTTCCTGTTACTTTTTCAGTGTTTTTGACATAATAAGCACGTAACGCACCTCGCCGCCTTTTATAAAAACCAATGGGATTAGAATGTGGCACAAAAACGCATCTAAAAAGAAAGAGAGAAATTAAATTTATTTGCAACAAACACAAATTATACACGTAAAAAATAAAAACAGACAAAAAAACACTTTGTTGCAAACAGGCTCAACTCAGCAATATGTTGGCAGTACAGCCAACGCTGGTCTTCCGTTGGGCCGTCTCGTAAGACGGCGTTGTCTATTTTTTTTTTTTTTTTTTTTTATAATGGCATTTGTGTTCACATTTTGCCAATGTCAAGTTTGGTTTGTCTATTTTATTATCTGTAGTATATCAAAGTAAAGCAGTGGCTACCTTACCAAGAATTTATCGAGGAGTTTTGGCGGCAACAAAAAAGCACTTGATTAGCACAATTATTTCAATTCACTTCATTTGAGCTCTTTAATAGAACTATATTGGATAATATACCACCATAATTATGCAATATAACACTAAGTATCACCAAAATAATGAATTAAAACAAGAGCACCTCATGACACTTCCAAGTTCCCGCCAAAACTCCAGGCGTTGTCTAATTTTGATTGTGAGTGATCGAGAGACCAATACGTCAGTCACGTGTTAGTCTCTCAACCAATACCAATAAAACGGAACGGAGTCGTGTCGTGTTTTTTGTCTACTTCTTTTTGCCACATTCTAAGCCAGCTGACTAACAGATCATGTAGTTTGTCAATCAATATCTTCAAGTCAGTTGCAACCTCAACTGTGAGCCTTAAACACTGCCACATTATAGATTAAAAATACGTGTGGCACTCGGAGACTGCCGCGGTAAAGCTATTGCATAGCATTTTTTATCACAAATTTTGATTGACTAAACACAAATTCGATCTTACGCTTACCACATAAAGTAGATTTTTAAACGCGAGCAACGCACGTTTTTTCTTGTTATTGATAAATGTCGGAAATGCCATGGTCATCACAACCAAAGTAGAATAAATCAAAATTAGAAAAAAGAATGTTACGTTCGATTCTTTTGTACTCGTGCCGTGCCAACGCTGGGGAAATAGCTTCTACGCAATGTATTTAAGGTTCATATTAAATAAGTAAGAAATGGTTTTAATGACTAATAAATAAAATAAATAAAAATATACTCGTTTCAAGAATTATAGCTTCTACGCATTGTATTTAAGGTTCATATTAGTAAGATAAAAAAGATGTCAGGTTATTTTCGTTACGGAATTTCTGGATTCGGTCTCCACGCTCAAGGCCCGCGATAGAAGCTATGCAATAGCTTAATAAATATTATAATCGCCCCTTGCACAAAACAGTGGTGTTATAAAAACAAACAGACTTCAGGTTTTTAGAAAAATATAGTCGCTGGGAATCAGGATTGACCGGAATCAGAGTTCTAAGATTACATAGAGCGGACATTGGGAAAATTTTCATACAAAAATTTTGAGCCTGTTCGTATTGCGCAAATTTGCATATTTCCTTCCAAAATATTGTTTTCTGTACAAAATTTGCGCATAGGGAGTCGTCTTGTCACATGGATGTGTCAGATAAGACAGCGACTTATTACTCACGAGCACCCACGACATAATATAATTCTCTTGGACTCACGAGTAATAACTTTTGGACGAAAAATTTGGGTCTGATGTCCGGTCTATAACTATACTGTTTAATGTCTTTGACCGGAATCTTTACTCAGTGGGAATAACACTGTGGCTAAGCGCACAATTAACACACAACGCCATCTCGTCAATTACCACTGAGACTACGGGATGCCGTGTGGTGGCCTTTGAATATCTACCTGAATTTTCATACAGTTCTATTTTTTTTTTATGGCATTGAATGACGAGACGAGCATGCCGTTCGCCTGATGGTAAGCGATACGACCACCCATAAACAGTAGCAACAGCATCCAGCACCTTGAGTTACAAAGTATTGTGTGGCATTCCACTGCGCTCGTCATCCTGAGACATAAGATGTTAAGTCTCACTATGTCCTGTAGTTACACTAGCTACAATGTCCTTCAAACCGAAACACAACAGTGCATGCACACTGCTGCTTGGCGGTAGAAATAGACATTGCGGTGGTACCCACCCAGACGGACTCTTACATATGGGAGACCTACCACCAGTAATTTTAGAACGAACTTGTCAAATCTGTCTTTCTTACCGTTACTAAAGGCCTTTTAGAATCAAGAGTAATTACTACTCGTCTACTGGCCACTGGCGTCTGCTACTGGCCGTGGTGTGTGCCGACAGAGTAGAATAGCCCCCCCCCCCTTCTTACCGAGGTTTCGTAAGAGGCGACTGAGGTAATAGGTAATAGGCAGCGCCGCAACTTCATCTGCTCACAAAAAGTGCTTAGAGAAAGAAAACTTGACACAAACCTGGAACGGTATCTCCGTAAGGCCCGAACCAGTTCCTGCAACCGACCCGGCACCACACGTACTGCCGGTTAGGTCGAGAGGGTGGCGTAGGTTCTGGGCATGCCTGTGTTACCTAAATCGCGTCCCAGGCGATTCAGCGTCCAACTGTGGAGAGGATACTTCACCCACCACAGCTTTTAAGCTGGGTGGAAAAATAACCTCCAACAGTTAACGCCGTTTGAATCATCTACAATAGATGTAATAGACCAATGATGACGGCTACTCGTCACATAAATGTATAAGCCGACCAAATACAGAAGTCACACTACTCTCTGCTCGCCACTGCTCCCAAATCAATGATAATGTTACGCGCGCTAATACTCGCGGATAGTAGCGCCACCTATTGGCTAGAAGTGGAACTATCCAAATGTAGCAAGTTCGGCGATGGAACATTCTATGTTCAATGTCGTGGAAACGTGATAACTGACCTATATTTATGAGAGAGTCCCCGACTATTCTGGATCCTTCGAGAATGTTCCACAAACTACGATGGTACCTACTTGTGGCCGACGGCCACGGTAGGATTAGGTTAAAAACCAATCTTCCCTACTAATCGCTGAGTTACATCAAGTTTACAAGTTTGAGTTACATCTCAAGTAGACATAATTCAACACATTATATTATATTTAATCTTAATATATATACATCTCGTGTCACAATGTTTGTGCTCAATGGACTCCTAAACCACTTAACCGATTATAATAAAATTCGCACACCATGTGCAGTTCGATCCAACTTGAGAGATAGGATAGTTTAAATCTCAAATTATAGTCGCAATTTTAATTTATTGCTAATTATTTGTCTGTTATTATTTGACAGTCACAATTATCCAACTGATTCTAACAGATGTCGATACCTTTTTTTTTTTTTTTTTTTTTTCTCTTTGGCAAGGCGCGGTTTGCGCATCTGCCAGTGTCAAAGTTTTTAGAAGTTACATACTATATAATATTGTTTCTTTGTTATCCTCAGTAGTAGTAGTACTATTTTTTGTATTTTTTTTCGGCTGGCAACACTTGATCGGTCCGGACGTCATAATTTACTCCGGCTAATTTAATATTAGTTTTATACTTTTTAATTATTTTAAGTCGTAATCGTTATTCTAATTAGTGCATTTTAAGGAAATATAATAATATACGATAGTACAAAACTACAAAACAGTTATAAACAAAGATATTGAGTATAACAAAAATTGTAATAGCTGTCACCGCTGAGTCAACCGCAGTCAACCGTCTCTTGGATTCAAACAAAAATTGGATTGTAATCTTTTATCGGGCGAGTATTGCAATAATTATTAAACCTGACACACTACACTACATTCATTACTTTGCTCACTATTAGTGAGCCACGTCAGACTCACACAGGCAACGCTTCAGTCTCTTTCTATTTGACAAAAGTGGAAATAGAATTGATGACTGGCTAAATATTTGCCCCAGACAACAGCAACTACAATCAACTAAACCTAGTTACACAAATTTAGTGTTTTGTAGTAAAACTCTGTGTCTTTGTGACTTTATAGACTACCCCCCCTAATATTTTGTGGCCCTCTTCTCGCTGTATTTCTCGAGTTTTCTGTCCTCTCTTTGTTTAACTTCCAGTTACCCAAGCCCAATACTACATTATGCAGACCCGCAAAGCTGCGGCTCAGGAAACTGAAATGAAGCTGAGGATGGCTCTTAAAGAATTAAAGGCACACAAAGACCAGTGCCAAAAACTTCTGCAGGAACGTGAGGAGAGTGAGGAGGAAGTCACTAACATTATTAAAAATAATACCTCGCTCAAGCGCCAATTAGTTGATCTCCACCAAGAGAATGAGTTGATTGCGGACGAACGGAACAAACTCCAAGCGGTGATAGAAACCTTTGCAAACTGTAGCATATTATATGAAGAGGCTCTGTGTAGAATTAGGGACCTAGAATATGATCTAAACAGTGCTAATGACCAAATACATAAGCTAAATAGTGAAAAGGAGCTAACTGAGGTAGCGGTGAACCAAAGCCTTTATGAAGAACTTATCGGTGTTGGCTCAAATCCCCTTCCACTTAAGTCAAACTTAATTGTTGATCTCACTAATGATGATTCATTGGTTAAAAATTCAAACAGTTACAACTTGCATTGTCTCAGTCACAATAAATTAAAAAAGTACATAAAATTAACTAAATTCATTCAAAAATATAAGAAATTAAGTAAGAAACAGAAATGCCATTCTAAAAATATAAATTTAATCAAAGAACGTAGATCATTATTAAATAAATTAAACAACTATGAAATTAAACTAGAAGATAGTAAGCTTATATATGAGGCTGACACACAGCGGTTATTGTGTGAAATTAAAACTCTGGAACAGTCTCTGAGTGTAACATATAGTAACTTTTTAACTTCTAAAAACAAAATTGATGATCTCATGGCACTTATAAAAGATTCTAACAATAATTGTAGTACTCTTTCATCATCTAATAATACAGACTCTGCACACACTTCATCTGTGGTTGAGATGAACATGCCTGGCCTTGTTGACTCTCAGAGCACTAACTGGGTAAACTCCCACGTAGATGAGACCTATCCCACAACAATAAAGGCACCATGTAATAAACCTCCCACTGTTGTGTTCTCCGACAGTATAGGAAAAGGCTTTGGGACATCTCTTAGCAATAGTCTAGAGCACTCCGCTATGAGTTACTGCTTTCCAGGAATGCTCTATAAAGAGGTTATAAAACAAGTAGTTAGCAAGACATATACTCCTGAGTCCTGTATTGCAATACTAGTAGGGAATAGTTGTAATTTAACCAAAAATGATATTTCAAGTAGTATAGCCTCTATGATGAGCCTAAATTGTCAAAAAATTATACTTTGTGCATTTCCTTATATATCAAATGTGTCTGATAGGGTAAATAATCATATCCATACACTTAATAAACAGATGCACTTTTTAGTTAATCATTATAGTGATAAATTTATGTTTTTGGATGTCAATAATTTTATTGGAAAATGTAGCTATAATTTGACTAGGGATACAGTGTATCTGACAAAGACTTGTAGACATTGCATTGCTACATTGTTAGCTTATAATATTAAGACAGTCATAAGTAGTATGACGAAGTCCTCAATTACTACATGTTTTAGTAGTACTACTAATACAATTGTAGTCAATACTTTAAACGATTAAGTGTGACAACAGAGAAAGATGACATGTTATTAATATTAACTCATCAAAACATAAATCGTTTCTCTGGCAAAATCCTTGACATTGAATTATTTGTAGAAAAATATAATGTTGATATTTTGTGTTTTACGGAGACATGGTTGAAACCAGATAGAATGGCATTTAGTGTTAATGGTTACAGAGTTGCCAGCTCGTTCATTAGGATTTCAGCAGAAGGTGGAGGCACCATGATCCTCATCAAGGATGGTGTCCTATACAAGGAAAGACATGATATAACAAAACTTTCTGTTGAACGAGTATGTGAGATTGCCTGTGCAGAGACCGGAGATTATATCATATTATGCGTATATAGGCCTCCTACAGCAAACATATTAACTTTCATTTCTAAAATGGAGGATATTCTTAAAAAACTTAAAATGAATAGGAAGATTTTAGTCTGTGGTGACTTTAATATAGATTTACTGATAGATTCCACAGACAAAAGTTTATTTTTGACTTTGCTTCAATCTTTTAATCTTAACTGTCACTTTTTAGAGCCAACTAGACTAACTTCAACTTCGGCTACTTGTATTGATAATATTATTACAAATTTTAAACTTAATTATAAAGAATTATTAGCCGGGGTTCGCTCAGACCACACCTGTCAAATGGTCAAACTTAATTGTGAAGAAAATAAAAATAAAAAAAACATTATTAAATTTAGACCCCTATCTCAACATCATTTGCAGAAATTTAGCACTAGACTTAACTCTGTGTTACCTATGCTGACTTGCGACTCAGACCACCCAAACAATATGTTTGAAACATTATTAAACAGTATTACACATGTGTTTAATAAAACATGTGGTGTAAAATCAGTACCACTAAAAAATAAAATATCATTCAGTGCTTGGGCAACAAAAGGTATAAGGCGTAGTAGAGATGTTCTTTACGAATTATATGACAGAAGGTCCTTTACACCTGATGTCAAATTTACTAATTACGTAAGATCATACTCTAATATTTTTAAAAGTGTATGTAAGTATGCTAAGGCTGCTTATATTAGTAGTAATATTAAAAACTCTGACAATAAAATTAAAACAACTTGGAAAATTATTAATACTGAAACTGGCAAAACTAAGTCTTATGACAAGATTGTATTGAACATTAATGACGAACTAGTTTCAGATAAAAATATTACAGCTAATTACTTTGAACATTTTTTTACTAACATACCGTTTGAAACGACAAAATGTCTGCCATCCTCACCAGGAGCAGCTGAGTCATTTTTAAAACACAATGTAGATTTATCAATACCGAATTTCAGATTTGATTTTGTTACACAATATGATATAATAAAAGTGTTTAAGAGCCTACACATGAAAAGCACTGAAGATCTTTGGGGTTTGTCTGTTAAAGCGTTGCAGTCAGTAATAGTTAGCATCGCCCCAATCCTTGCTAATATCTTTAATTCCTGCATTAGGGACGGCATATTTCCTGATCTTATGAAGATAAGTAAAGTAGTGCCAATTTTTAAAGCAGGTTGCTCAAACACTCCTTCAAATTATAGGCCTATTTCTATTTTACCAGCTTTAAGTAAAGTATTCGAGAAAATATTGCTTAATCAAATGCTGGTATTCTTTAATAAAAATAGAATATTACACGATAGGCAATTTGGATTTACAAAAGGCAGGTCTACACAAGATGCTGGACGTGCTTTAGTTAAAGCAGTGTTGGATGCCTGGGAGGGATCACAGGATGCTCTAGGGGTGTTTTGTGATCTTTCCAAGGCATTCGATTGCGTCGATCACAGCACCCTAATTTTAAAACTTCGTTATTATGGTATTAGGGGAAACGCGCTAAACCTAATATCTTCATATTTATCAGATCGGAAACAACAAGTATTTATCGACAACGTCTTCTCCGCAGGCTCCTTAGTTAGGATTGGGGTTCCCCAAGGATCCATTTTGGGTCCTTTTTTATTTTTAGTCTATATAAATGACCTTCCCTACATGGTTAACAATATGGCTGAAGTTGTGTTATTCGCTGACGACACTTCGATAATATTTAAGATAAATAGAAGGGAAGAGAATCTTACAGAGCCAAATAAAGTACTTAGATTGATTTCCGACTGGTTTTCTGCTAATAATTTACT
Organism: Sphinx pinastri; assembly: GCA_947568825.1. Classification (NCBI taxonomy): domain Eukaryota; kingdom Metazoa; phylum Arthropoda; class Insecta; order Lepidoptera; family Sphingidae; genus Sphinx; species Sphinx pinastri. The sequence goes on along the minus strand of OX387641.1, from coordinate 3,040,180 downwards.
TCTAAATGCGGCAAAAACTAAGTGTGTCCGTTTCTCGTTACTTAACAATAAAAATGAAGTAAACATTGATTTAGACGGGAATAAACTAGAATTAGTACCCTCAACGGTCTTCCTGGGGGTTTCAGTCGATAATAAATTGCAATGGGGACCCCATATTCAAAGAATTGCAAGCAAATTGAGTTCTGCCGTCTTTGCTATTAGGAAAATTAGACATCTAACTGATGTGGCTACGGCGAGGTTGGTATATTTTGCTTACTTCCACAGCATTATGTCATATTGCAGTCTTCTGTGGGGTTCTGCTGCAGATCTGCAGACCATTTTTATCTTACAGAAGCGAGCGATTCGTGCTATTTATAACCTTCGCTCTCGCGATTCTCTTAGACAACTGTTTAAAGAGGTCAATATACTGACTTTGCCGGCCGAATACATTTTTCAGAATATTATGTATGTTCGCAAAAACCTTAGTACTTTTATGAAAAACAGTGACTTGCACTGTCTGAACACTAGAAATAAGAATAAACTAGTTGTTCCAAATTTTAGGCTCTGTAAAACAAGTAAATCATATTTAGCAAATGGAATAAAATTTTATAATAAACTTCCCTCCGAAATAACTAATCTACCCGGACACAAATTCAAGTGTTACGTTAAGCGCGAGTTAATGTCTAAGGGGTATTATAATGTATCGGATTACCTTGATGATCAGACAGTTTGGAAAATTGGTCCTGCACACTATGGCCAACCATGTTAACACATAATATTAGAAGATAATTGCATAAAATGTCATGTGTACTCATCTACAATATTGACATTATAATTAATATTAAATCTTTATTTGACATTCATATATATACCTCAATTATAATTATCCTCGCGTTAATATATAATCATTTAATGTTAATGACGACCGACCGATCATTGTGTTGCGCTTGCCTTTAAAATTATAAATTATTTAAATTGTGCGTATTGCTCGAAAACCAAATAAAATTCAAAAATTATGTTTGTAAATGTAGGCGTATGCACTCTGTACACCGTTTAATTATAATTATTTATTTGTGTTCTCTGCTCTAATTATGTTTTTTTTTTTTTTTTTAGGTGTAGAGTTTAGTGTTTTTTAAATTCCTTCAATTGGATTTTATCTCAATTTAACGGTGATGTGTGTGCATTAGCTTATATAACTAATCTGACTTTGTATGCAAAAGACTTGAAAAAAAAAGAATATTATAAAGATTCAATGGACAAATGATGACAAAAAAGTAAGCCCGGAGTTTCTTTCTGCCTTTCTTCTTCGGGTAGTCATCGCTTAGGTAGCTAGTGAAAGGCTGGTAGGTTAGCTAGGTTAGGGCCTGTAGTGTCCTCACCGGTGAGGATCGCGACGCGTTCCTTCCATTATTTTATTATTATAAAAATGATTTTCTTTTTTTTATTTTATTTTTATCTTCTCTTTCCTGCCAGCCCGAGCTTGGCTTCATTATTTATTTTTCATTGATTTTACTCCCTATAAAAATGTCTGTAGTTATATAAGTGACTTTTTGTAATAATTATTATTATTAATTGAATGTATCTTGACTTATCATAAGTGCAATTATGTTCGCCTACGTGATGAATAAACTATTTTTTTTTTTATTTTTTTTTTTTTATGTCGAAGTAAAGCAGTGGCTACCTTACCAAGACTTTATCGAGGAGTTTTGGCGGCAACAAAACAAACACTTGACTAGCACAGTTATTTCAATTCACTTCATTTCAGCCCTTTAATAGAACTATATTGGATAATATACCACCATAATTATGCAATATAACACTAAGTATCACCAAAATAATGAATTAAAACAAGAGCACCTCATGACACTACCAAGTTCCCGCCAAAACCTGTCGATACCTTTCGACTGGGTTGAGTAAGTAATCAATAGATGGCGCTGCTATGAATGATTCTAACAGATGTCGATACCTTTCGACTGGGTTGAGTAAGTAATCAATAGATGGCGCTGCTATGGTAAATCTACGAACGTGTCATATAAGCTACATTTTAAGCGGGACTTTTATACCGGGAAAACTCATTCACGCGGGCGGAGCCGCGGACAAAAGCTATTAAGTATAGATTAGCTTATAGCTATATATACGCGGGCGTTGACGGGCTAATAACTTTTAACCCCGGTCGGTAACTGATCAATTATTCATTTTTTTCTACTAAAATAATATCTAAAAAGATCTTATATGGCAAAACAACGTTTGCCGGGTCAGCTATACATTATATATTCAATAGATTGATTTATTAATACGGCCATTATAACGGGTGCAAAAGAAAGAGATGGAGCGATAGCCACTGCGCGCCCACTGCAGCCCATGACAATATTTGAAATATGAGTTACTGACACATTTCTGAAACAATTTTAATGCAGTTTCCGCAGAACGGCTTCTTTTTCGTAATATTTACCGTTTCATATAGAATAATGTACAAAATCAAAAGCGGCGATAGCTTAGTTGGGAGTGGAACGGACTGCCGAGGTGAATGTCCGCAGGTTCAAAACCTAAGGGCACACACCTCTGACTTTTCTAAAAAGTTATGTGTGTATTCTTTGTGAATTATCGCTCGCTTTAACGGTGAAGAAAAACATCGTCAGGAACCCTGCATACCTGAGAAGTTCTCTGAATTTCGAAGGTATGTGAAGTCTGCCAACCCGCACTAGGCCAGCGTGGTGGACTAAAGCCTAACCCCTCTCAGTAGTAGAGGAGTCCCGTGCTCAACAGTGGGCAATATAAAATACAGGGCTGGTATGGTATGGTACAAAATCAGACATGTGATGGTCCCCTATTGTAGATAATTATATTTTTGAGACTGACTCGTACTTTGTAAATCCAATTTATCCTCATGGGTCGAGCTTATAATTCATACAAAAAAAAAACACTTAATTTTTCATCCTATTTTGATGACGATTTCACAGAACAATCCCAGTTCGTAATATTTTTTATTTATTTAGTTACACTTTGGGGCGGTATTATCCGCACTATCAATACAAAGTAGGATATATTATTTAAAATTATAAAGAAAAACTTAAAACTAATAATAAAATAATCAGACCAAAAACTATTGTAAAACTAATCTTAAATTAAGTCACAATAAATTTACTAACAATTAAAATAATTTAAATGTACAAACGGTACAACAATCGTTGTATATAGCGAGCAGCTAGCACTGGCCTACGTCACATAAACCGGTCGGAGCGGGGCACACAAGCTCCGCCTATCACTATGTTCCCGGCCGGCCGCAGGTAGTTAGTCAGCTGACGCATGCGACGCGGATTTGTAACTCGCTGGCGCTTACGCTCATTATTGTTAAAAGCCGATTTTAGTTTTTATTGCTTTCATTTCGCTGTAGACTCTTTCTTTATTTCTCTCCTTCTATTATCTTGTGTGGAATTCTACTCTTGTGTCTTGACTTTACTTCGTGCTATAATAAACTATTTACGTGTGGACTTTGTTTCGTTCATTTCTGCCTACTGCGCTCAAGACATCATCTATACATCTCTTCCTACAAAGTGGTGACCCCGAGCAGTTCGGCAAGAAGAGTCGCAGCAATGACTAGCGAAAGTAAGCAAGATTGTGCCACTAATTGTGCTGAGTCATGCCGCGTGGGTATACGAGTACCCCCATTTTACCCCGAAAAACCAGCACTGTGGTTCGCCCAGCTGGAAGCACAGTTCGCGCTATCCAACATCACTAGTGATACCACAAAATATTATCACGCCATCAGCCAGTTGGATCCGCAATATGCCGTGGAGATCGAGGACGTCATTTCAACGCCACCAGCCACCGGCAAATACGACAAGCTCAAGGCAGAGCTAATTAGACGGTTGTCGGATTCCCGGGACAAGAAGATTAAGCAGCTTCTTAGCCACGAGGAGCTCGGGGATAGGAAACCTTCGCAGTTCGCCCGTCACCTGCAAAACCTTGCGGGACCAGGAGTACCAGATGACTTCCTCAGGTCGATATGGATGAGCCGCCTGCCGCAAACTACCCAATCCATAATCGCGTCTCAACCGAAGGCGACACTGGAGGAGTTGGGAGACTTGGCAGACCGGATACAAGACGTGGTTACCCCCAGCGTGCAAGTTGCGTCGACATCCAGTCAGGTACCATCCAGCACCAGTGGCGTGGCAGTTATGGACCAAAAGATTGCAATGCTGACGGAAGAGGTCCGTATGCTGGCTGCCGAAGTCCGGCGATCCCGCCCAACGCATAGGGAACGTTCGCAGAGTCGTCGTCCACGTTCCAGGACTAGGTCGCAATCCGACTATCGAAGGTACCCCCAATGTTGGTACCATCAGAAGTTCGGCGATAAGGCCAGACGGTGCATCAAACCGTGCGACTTCACGGAAAACGCGCCGGGCGGTCGATAATGGCGACGAACGATTGCCCTAGTACTGGTCGCCTGTTTATTACGGACTCTAGAACTAAAGTGCAATTTCTAGTGGATACGGGGAGTGATTTATGTGTGTTCCCAGTCTCCAGAATTAAAGCACGATGCCTCCCTGAAACCGATTTTGATTTGTGCGCCGCTAACGGCAGCAGAATAAAAACGTACGGTTACATTAACTTTAATTTAAACCTAGGGTTGCGTCGTGACTTTGTCTGGAGATTTATTATTGCAGACGTTACGAGAGCGATAATAGGTGTTGATTTTTTATGCCATTTTAACCTAATTGTAGATTGTCGTAACCAACGACTAATCGATAACACGACTAGTCTTGTTGCGGTGGCTTCGCCTGCGTGCTCACCTGACATTGTTTCTTCGGTAAAGGTAATTACTGGTGAGTCTGTATATCACGACATACTAAAGGCATTTCCCGACATCACTCGCCCATCTGGCACACATCACTTGCCCAAACATAACACCTTACACTACATTCGCACTACACCGGGTCCCCCAGTAACATGTACTCCACGTAGATTGGCTCCAGATAAATTAAAGATCGCCAAGGAAGAGTTTGCTACTATGCTGCAAATTGGCATAGCCAGACCTTCCGACGCGCCTTGGTCTTCTCCACTACATTTAGCCCCTAAGAAAGACAGCGGATGGCGTCCATGTGGTGATTATAGAATGCTTAATGCACGGACCATTCCGGACAAGTATCCTATCCGCCACATACATGACTTCGCCTATAGTCTTTCTGGGTGTAGGATATTTTCTACCATAGACCTCGTAAAGGCCTATCATCAGATCCCTTTGAATCCCGCAGACATTCCGAAGACCGCCATAGCAACACCATTCGGTCTATTTGAATTCCCTTTTATGACTTTTGGACTTCGGAATGCTGCACAAACCTTCCAACGGTTTGTAGACGAGATGCTGCGCGGGCTGGATTTTTGTTACGCGTACCTAGACGATTTTTTAGTTTTCTCTAGCGACGAGGAGACCCACAAGCGCCACTTGCGAGAAGTCTTCACGAGACTAAAGGAGTACGGGATGGTGATAAATACCTCAAAATGTATTTTCGGTGTCCCAGAGGTAAAGTTTTTAGGATACCACATTACTGCTTTTTTTTTTTTTTTTTTTTTTTTTTTTTTTTTTTTTTTTTTTTTTTTTAACACGGGGAAATCCATTTACGGATTTCTGCCGGACTCACCGGTCGAAACCGTCCTACCGACTAAAACCCCGCCATTCTACTCTCTCTCCCTTATATCGAAAGTCGCGGGGTGCGCATGAGCATGCAACCGCAACCCTCGCAGGAGTTGGCTCTTGACCAGAGCCTCTCGTAGTCCGAGGAACAAAACCTCGGTAATATCATAGGCGTGCATGTAATTCTGCACGCCAGCCTCTTGGGCATTATTTTCCCAGTAGCCGGATGCCTGCCCGCCACCTGCCGGCCTGCTTAGGGAGGTCGGAGGTCATACCACATTACTGCTGAAGGTACCACACCGCTTCCATCCAAGGTTGAGGCCATCCAAAACTTTCCAGTCCCGAAGACCGCAAGAGAGCTGAGGAGATATTTAGGTATGCTCAATTTTTACCGCAGATTTATCCCAAACGCTGCCCAAGACCAATCGCCCCTAAATGCGTTACTCCAGGGTACCGTGAAAGGTTCGCAACCCGTCACGTTCACTGAGGTTGAACAGGAGGCTTTCAAAGCCAGCAAAGAGGGCCTATGTAAGGCTGCCTTGTTGGCTCATCCCAACAGCCAATTCAAATTGGGCCTGGTCACGGACGCTTCCGATACGGCAATGGGTGCAGCGTTGCAGCAGTTGGGAGAAGATAACGCTTGGCAACCACTTGCGTTCTTCTCCAAGAAGCTAAGTCCTTCCCAGCAAAAATATTCGCCCTATGACAGGGAACTGCTGGCGATTTACGAAGCCATCAAGCACTTCAGGCATATGGTCGAGGCCAGGGACTTTGTGGTGTACACAGACCACAAGCCATTGTGTTACGCCTTTCACTCCCGCAAGGAGAACTGCTCACCGAGACAGTTCAGGCACCTTGACTTTATATCCCAATTTACCACGGATATCAGACACATATCCGGTAAGGATAACGTGGTTGCAGATACCCTATCCAGAATTAACGAGATTGCCCAACCAGTGGACTTGAAGTACTTGGCAACACTGCAGCACTCAGATACCGAGTTGAGGCAGTTACTGGATAGTGGCACATCCCTGCGTCTGGAGAAAGTCAAGGTACCGGGTTTAGATGCTGAACTGTTCTGCGATGTGAGCACCAGCACTCCCCGACCATATGTCCCACAGGAGTTGCGACATAGCGTCTTCAAGAGCCTGCATTCCCTTAGTCATCCAGGAGCCAAAGCGTCAGCCAAACTTGTGGCTGAAAGGTTTGTTTGGCCAGGCATAAGGAAGGACTGCAGAACGTGGGCGCAAGCTTGTCTGGCTTGTCAAAGAGCCAAGATATCTCGCCACGTATCGTCACCCGTCGGCATTTTCAAATTGCCAGGGTCAAGGTTCGCACACATCCATATAGACCTAGTTGGTCCATTACCACTGTCTCATGGATATAGGTATTGCCTCACTGCCGTCGATAGGTTTACTCGTTGGCCTGAGGTAATGCCCTTGCGCGACATTACAGCCGAGACCGTAGCCAATGCGTTGGTAACTGGGTGGATAGCCCGCTTCGGATGCCCCACAGATATTGTCACTGACCGTGGCATGCAGTTTGAGTCTGCGCTGTTTAAACGCCTATCAGACCTGGTTGGTTTCCGGCATAGGCGAACAACGGCATATCACCCTGCATGCAACGGGTTAGTGGAAAGGTTCCACAGGCAGTTGAAAACTGCTATAACTTGCCATGGCAATGACCATTGGGTGGAATCTCTCCCACTAGTCCTTCTAGGTATCCGGTCGGCATATAAAGAAGACTTACAAGCTTCTTCAGCAGAGCTCGTTTACGGCGAGCCACTTAGGTTACCGGGAGAATTCTTCCACTCCCCACCTGACAACTCCAGTGACGTGACGGATTATTTATCTAGGATTCGGTCGTTTGCGAGTAAGATCCGGCCGACGCCAGTATCACGTCACGGGAACCGTAGTGTCTTTGTGTTTAAAGATCTAGCGACGGCATCGCATGTCTTTCTTAGGGAGGAAATTAACCGCGGTCGCCTCCAACCTGCTTACACTGGTCCCCATCAGGTACTCAAGAGAAGCGATAAGGTGATCACTATTCTCCTGAATGGTAAGTCGGTCACAGTATCCATAGACCGCGTTAAGCCGGCTTATATACTGCGTGACCCACACACAACCAACACACACACAAACACACATACAGACGCACACACAAACAAACATACACCAAATATGCCACAAAACACACCCCAACCACTACAGACTCCCAGTGACCTTGAAGCCAAGAAACAGTGCGTTACGAGAACCAGGTCAGGTCGATCTGTACGCCTACCAAACTATTATCGCCCGTAGGACGGTCTCAAGGGGGGGGTGATGTGGCGGTATTATCCGCACTATCAATACAAAGTAGGATATATTATTTAAAATTATAAAGAAAAACTTAAAACTAATAATAAAATAATCAGACCAAAAACTATTGTAAAACTAATCTTAAATTAAGTCACAATAAATTTACTAACAATTAAAATAATTTAAATGTACAAACGGTACAACAATCGTTGTATATAGCGAGCAGCTAGCACTGGCCTACGTCACATAAACCGGTCGGAGCGGGGCACACAAGCTCCGCCTATGACTATGTTCCCGGCCGGCCGCAGGTAGTTAGTCAGCTGACGCATGCGACGCGGATTTGTAACTCGCTGGCGCTTACGCTCATTATTGTTAAAAGCCGATTTTAGTTTTTATTGCTTTCACTTCGCTGTAGACTCTTTCTTTATTTCTCTCCTTCTATTATCTTGTGTGGAATTCTACTCTTGTGTCTTGACTTTACTTCGTGCTATAATAAACTATTTACGTGTGGACTTTGTTTCGTTCATTTCTGCCTACTGCGCTCAAGACATCATCTATACATCTCTTCCTACACACTTAATTGTACACCAGAGACATAAATCATAAAAAACAAGAAGAGAAAAAAAGTACAAATGGCGGATCTTATCGCACAAGGCAATCTCTTACAGACAACCATGGGATGGGCATGAGAGAAAACGGAAAGATAATATGGGGCAGCATAAGGTGTACGAAGTATATGATTAACTATTTAATAAATACATACAAGTATAGTATAAATATATACATATAAATATATGGATATACGACTAAGTAGATATACAAATAGAGATAATAAATTTATACCATGGCAATGTCTTCATTTTCTCTCAGATAATGCTCTTTGACCTGTTTTTTGAAAATAGGGAGGGATTTCGCCTTCCTCACCGAAACCGGCAGAGCATTCCAAAGCCGAGCAGCTTGTACGGAGAACGACTTATTGAAGTAACTGGTGGAATGCAGTGGGGTTTTCAATCTTAAGTTCTCTGATGACCTCAGGGTTTTTACGCATACTCACGCCTTTTATCCCCGAAGGGTTAGGCAGAGGCGCAACTATTTTTTTACATATTAAGTAATGTATAAAATCAAACAGGAAACTAATATACGCAAATAAAACAAAATTCAGCACTCCATTGTATTTTATATAAAAACACAAATTCATATTAAATACACAATTCCACGCTTTATTCTAATATAATTGAGATCTTTATGAATTAAGAATATAATATAAATAATTTATAATCTTACAGTAATTAAGTTCTATATATAATATGAGATTATAGAAAATTGTACACATTTTTTGTTAATTATAAAATGGGCAACTAATATTCCAAGGGATTTTAAACTTTCAACTCAAGTACAAACCGCCATTTTAGATTAGTTTCTGTATTGGCATATCTAATAAAATGAAACTTATTCCATGGTGATATGAACTAAAATCCTTCTTCCTTCCTCTGTAGGAGCAAATGAAATTGAACATTTTAATAGAAAACAAATCGCACCTTTAGAACGAAAACGACACAATTCAAAAAAAATGGAAAATTGAGTTGTCGTCATAAAATGACTTAAAACGAAGTTCTCATTACAATAGTTCAAATACAGCCATATTCAAGCAGGAGCAGGACAAAACTGTTATATCAGTCCCTTTTTCTTATTACATTTTTATAAATTAAAAAAACTAAAAAAATACGCATTTATATTTTTTTAAACTATTGTTTTTCATTTTTTAGTTTAAAATGTTGAATTGTCATCGGTCTTTGATAAGTATGCCAAATTTCGATTTAATCCGACGTTTTGAAGGGGGTCAAAATCATGTCCAAAGTTTCCGTTACATACATAAATACATACGTACGTATGAAACTATTAAAAGCTTGTTAAAAAGGGACTGTTTTAAGTCATTATTATAACAATAACTCAACTTTCTATTTTTTTTAATTGTGTCGTTTTCGTTCTAAAGGTACTAAATATTTCTTCGCCTGACCCGGAAATCGAACCCTATCAGTTCACAATCCAAGTGGCGACATCTGTGATGAATTGTATAAAATTTATCCTAAACAATTCCCTAACGTTATTCTAAACTACACTCTACATGTCAAAGTCTACATCGTTCATTAATCTCTGAGTATTATATAGCCACTAGCGACCCTGACAGACGTCCTGCCCTAAAAAGGAAATAAAATCCTAGAACCCAAGTACAGCGCCACCTACCGGATCCAATTGTTAATCTAAACCATTCTCGAATCCACTTGAAGACACGCAAAAATTCATTCAAATCGGTCCAGCCGTTTAGGAGTTCAGTGACATACACACGCACAGAAGAATTATATATATAACCTCTTTGACGATATTTGCAGCACGCATTCTGTCAATGTTATGTCAAACGCCATAAGGTTGAATTTAAATAGTCAAAAGTGCTAAAGTAACATTTTTAATACGGTGGTTAAGTATTCTTAATTTTTTTAATTTTCCGCGCAATCTTCTTAATTTTTCTTTCATAAGAACCTTCTGAACATAACAAACACATCAAAAATAAAACAATGAAATCGGTCCAGCCGTTCACGCGTGGTGCCGTGACCAAGGAAAATACGGATTCATTTTTATATACATAGATAGAATTTCTTGATAATTTCAATCTTGGGAAAGACGAGAGGCGCGTGCGGTCTTACCCGAAACTTGGTTGGTGTGTGCAAACCTTGTTATTGAAGCCAACGAGTGATTTTCAACACCATAGCTGAATTATAGGCTAGTTAACTTTTTTTTAAATACATTTATCAATAATGTCATGTTAAATGTAACGGAAAAAGAATTTTCAAAATCGGCGCAATAATAAGTAAATAAAGCTTTGAAATTTGATGGAAGAGGTAGTTGTCAAATAACAGTAACATCAGACTGTGACGTCACCGAGTGTCATTGGCCATAACGCTGCGTGCGAATGAAAGAGACAGCGTGATATCCACCACGCCCCCATTTGCTCACAACAATATTTCAAATATGAATAACAGCTTTGTTTTTCAACCAATTTTGATGCTGATTTCACAGAAGAAATTCTTTTTGTGTTATTTTACAAATATAATAATGTACAAAACTAAACATGGGACCTTTGATTAATTATATACCTAGATAGAGTGACGCGCTACAATGAAACTAAAAGAAATAGGCCAACTTTTCTTAAGCTAGTATGCGTGACAGCTGTGTCATACGCTATCGCTGCATCATTCTGCGTATCCTTGTGTGCGCGCATAATGATACCAGTCAGTACATGGTTTCTATTAAAACGGGGAGAAACTTATATCCATGAAAAACAACAAAAAAATAATAACTCGAACTCATTTAGTGGGGAACAGTTCACCTCTATTTTTTTCGACGCATTTGTAACGTTCAGTGTCTATCTAGGTATATAATTAATCAAAGCATAGGACACTACCTTATTCCCAGCTACTCGACGAGCACTCAACTCTCGTCTAATTCCATTTCACTTATATGTCTCGTTATCAAGACCGTACCGGGCCGTAAGCCAAGATACCTTACTACAATCGTTAATTTGATTGAAACGTTGTATACGTATGTCAGTAATAGGGTAGTGTCCTGTCTGTATGCTTGATTTAGTACATCTTAATATATATAAATCTGGTGTCACAATGTTTGTCCTCAATGGACTCCTAAACCACTTAACCGATTATAATAAAATTCGCACACCATGTGCAGTTCGATCCAACTTGAGAGATAGGATAGTTTAAATCTCAAATTATAGTCGCAATTTTAATTTATTGCTAATTATTTGTCTGTTATTATTTGACAGTCACAATTATCTTAACTCCAAATGATTCTAACAGATGTCGATACCTTTCGACTGGGTTGAGTAAGTAATCAATAGATGGCGCTGCTATGGTAAATCTACGAACGTGTCATATAAGCTACGGGTAGATTATGTATACTTTTTATACCGGGAAAATATAAAGCGGGACTTTTATACCGGGAAAACTCATTCACGCGGGCGGAGCCGCGGGCAAAAGCTAGTTATTTTATATGTAACAGAAAAAATACGAAAAAGGAATCCTTCTGTGAAATCAGCATCAAAATTGCCTGAAAAATAAAGCATTTATTCAAATTTGAAATATTGTTGTGACCAAAAGTGGGGGCGTGGTGGGGATATCGCGCTATCTCTTTCAGACGCACGCAGCGTTATGGCCGGTGACACTCGGTGACGTCACAGTCTGATATTACTGTTATTTGACAATTACCCCTTCCACCAAATTTTCAAAGCTTTATAACTTACTTATTATTGAGCCAATTTTAAAAATTCTTTTTCCATTATATTTAGTATGGAATTTATTTTTGATAAATGTATTTAAAAAAATGTAGTCGAGTACCCTATTTTATTTGGTGTATAGGGAACGTGCACGAACTATAGGTGGCAGCACAAAATCGACACAAGACCCACATGTAGATAATAAAAAAACTAAAAAACACGCTTTATAGAAAATCCAACTAAAAAATAGAAAATAAATTTGAATTATGAATAGTGTAAATAAGAAAAAAATGTATTTTATTGTAAAAAAAAGCGTGAGGTGCTTTTTAAGATATTATCAAAATGATATATAATATTTCTACTTATATTATCTGTCAATAAAATATTTATAACTATTGTCACCATGCACCCCACGATTTTTTTACAATAAAATACATTTTTTTCTTATTTACACTATTCTTAATTCAAATTTATTTTCTATTTTTTAGTTGAATTATCTATAAAGCGTGTTTTTTAGTTGTTTTAAACTATTATTTATTTTTAATTTATTCTGTTCTACTATGGTCCAAAAGATGTCACTAAAAATAAATCGCGCCCAAAGGAGTTACAAACATACAAACATACATACAAGTGAAGGTAATATAAAGCGTGTAAAAAAGGAACTTTTCAATACAAAATTTATTTATATATTTTTTGATATGACAAAAATGATAAAATACGGGCTTCGGCAGAATATTATTAATACCTAACGTGGCCAGAATGTGCTTTTTTTAGATGGGAGCTAGTTATTTTGATGTTATTGAAGCAAAATTAGGAGGTTATGTTCCCTTAATTACAGATTTGTTTGTATTGAATATTATCTTCAAAACCTCTTTATTTTTATAAATTACATAATGAGAAATTTCTAAATGCTTTTGGAACTCATAATTATGTATGTTTTATATAGATTTTATTATTTATGTCGATTTTCACATAACCATGGAATATAAGTACTTAGGTACTATTCTTGGGAACGTAATAGAATTTTACACCATTTAATTTGCTTATTTTTATGTTTTGGGGCATCCAGATACACAGCAATACACTGTCAACAAATTAAATGTTATTTTTCATCCTTTTAATATGAATATATTACGTCAATGTGTCGATGGGTTGAAAGATCCAGATTGCGCCACCAGATGGCAGAGTTTACCACGGGCGTAGGTAAAGCTGTCACAGGCATCATATTGGGGGGGTCCGGACACCTTATATACGCCCATGGAGCTTACGACGTGCACGTTCCCTATAATATAACTATGACATAGTAAGGCTATTGTATCCGCTAGTCCTCCGCGTGGTGCATGCACTTGTGCCAGGCGTGTGGGTCGTCGCGTGTGTGGGCGGTGTGTCTCGCCCGCTTGGGCCAGGGCTTCTTGAGGTGGACGTGGGTCACGTGGGCGCGCTGCTCGCCCGCCGTCGTGAAGCACTTGCCGCATGTGTCGCACTTGAACGGCTTGAGGCCCGTGTGGATCTGTGGAGTTTCATGTTAGAGTCTGGCTACAGAAAGTTGATACTGAACTTATTTGCAAACTTTTCACATGGCAATACTTTAAGTGTTCCAACGTTCAGAATTTTCCCTTGATGTCACAGTATTTTTAAGGGTTAAAATAAATAAAATGTTATAATAATGAAATATAAACATGAACCTGATTATATAATAACCATTATTGTATTTATCAACTAGGCGTACACAAACTCAACATAGCTATGAGTTTGTGTACGACATGCAATTTATTGTTTTTTTAAACAATAAAGCAAGAAAACTTTATATCTATATAGAACTATATATTAATACAATTGCTCATTCTAGTAAACAAAAAATGTTTCGAGAATATAATAAATAATAAAATAAAATTCCGGGACTTTTCCCAAAAACGGGGAACCAAAATCGATCAATGGCATCACTAAAATCTAATGTTTACAAGATGGCGCCTTGACGTTGTTGTGTTGAGATTGAGTTAAGTTGTATTTGTTTGGATTTCTGAGTGTTAAAATGAACAAAACTATTAAGAGTGGAGTACGAGAATTATTGTTTCGAATGATGTGTAAATTTAAAGAGCAACAAGAGAAAAAAGCTTCTGAATTCCGGCAGAAACAGAATTGTTTACATATTGTCGTAAATTTCTTAGGTTAGTATGCCTCAAATGTTTTGATACTTTGATTCTGATTTTGTGTGTCTTTTCATACTGTTTGTTGTCTTTTGTTTAATTTTCACATGATTAACATGATTTATGACATGATAAAGCATAGCGTCCCTACCCATTGTTTACAAAGTTCTGAGAATTAGTTTTGGTTGTATTATAATTTACATATGTTTCTTTTCAGAAAATCTCGATAATGTAGCGGGGGTTAGTGAAGTATTGGAAACAATTAAAAGACTAACTGATTTAGAAGAAAAAGATACGATTAAAACTCAGAACGAGTACATGGAAGAAATATCTTCACTAACTGGTAAGGTTTTATTTAGTAGGTACTTGTTATATAATGGCTTTAATTATCTATCTCAGTCATTCTTGTGCACATCTAGTCATTTCTTCATGTTAAAAACAAAATTCACTCAGAATGTTACTTTTGTAGTCATAAATGGAAGACAACAAGATACATGTTATGTTTGCTGCATACGAAAATGTTTAGTGACTGATATAACCATGAAATAAATTTATTTATTAATCATAATTATTTATCATACACATTTGATTGTATTTTTACAGGAACCAGTATTGCAACATTAAAAAGAATTAAAAAGGAAGGTGTGGTGAATGAAGGTGTCTGGAGAACTCCAGGTAAAAAAAGACCACACCAACAGAAATTGTCAAACTTAGATAGCTTTGACATTGATGCCATTAGAAATAAAATTAATGAATTCTATATTGTGAGAAAACAAGTTCCTACACTAAGAACTTTGTTACCAGCTTTAAAAGACAGCATTGAGTTTAGTGGATGTCGTGAGACTCTTCGCCGTATACTATTAGCCAATGGATTTGAATTTAAAAAAAACAACAATGAACGGTCAATCTTAAATGAAAGATATGATATTTCGGCATGGCGACATCGCTTCTTGCGAACAATAGCTCTGAAGCGTGCAGAGGGAAAGCAGATTGTTTACCTGGACGAGACTTATATTCACAAATCATATAAACCAAAAAAATCTTGGCAAGGCCCATCCACAAGTGGTGTTATTGAAAATATTGCAATGGGAAAGCGTTATATAATTGTCCATGCTGGGTCAGAGAAAGGCTCTGTTCCAAACTCTTTATTAGTTTTTAGTACAAAATCTAAAATGGCCGATTACCACCATGACATGAATGCTACTAACTTCAATAAATGGTTACAAGAAAAGCTTCTGCCCAATTTAAATGAACCAAGTGTAATAGTTATGGATAATGCATCATACCATTCTGTCATCGTAAATAAAGTACCTACCACACAAAATCGCAAGTCTGAAATAATATACTGGCTTACTTTGAATGATATTTCATTTGAAAACTACCACACAAAGGCAGAGCTTCTATGTTTAGTGAAAAAAAACACTCCAGAGCCAATCTATGAAGCTGATGAACTTTTGAGGCAGAATGGTCATGAAGTATTAAGACTTCCCCCCTATCATTGTGACTTAAATGCGATAGAATTAATATGGAGTTTGGCAAAACGCAAAGTGGCAAGCAGAAATGTAAATCTGACTTCCGAAGAATTTGAGAAAATCATAAGAGACGCCTTTGAAAGCACAACAGCAGATGATTGGAAGAAAATGACTGACCATGTCTTACATGTTGAAAACAAATACAAAGAAAGAGATAGGATTACCGAAAATAGTTTGGAAAGATTTATAATTAATGTTAGAAATGACAATGACACAAGTGGCTCTGACGAATCTCTTGAAGCAGAATTTTTAGATTCTGATTTTGATTATAATGAATGAATTAATAAATGATAATTTTAATATATCTTTTTTCTTGTAGATACAGATTGCTCTTAAAATCACATTTTATAAATATTACTAGAATGTTTTACACTACCCTGCCTAACGAGGGTAATGTTTGTTATACACATGCTTTATATTAGCTTCACTTGTATGTTTGTAACCGACTTTAAACGGTCAGATTTTATTCAAACTTTGTAGATTTGTCGAGGACCGAAGACAATACACTAATGTGATAAGATTATGCCATAATTCAATTTGCAAAATGAGATTTTTGTTAATTTATATACCACTAGCATTTGCCCGCGGCTCCACTTGCGTGAAAAAGTTTAAAACCATACTAAAAAGTAGTAAATAATAGTTAAAAAAAAACACGCTTTATAAAGAAAAGCAAACTAAAAAATAGAAAATAAATTTGGATTGAGAATAGTGTAATTTTTTTTAATAAATATAAGTTAATAATAGTGTAAATAAGAAAAAAATGTTTTATTGTAAAAAAAGCGTGGGGTGCAAGGTGTCAATAGTTATAAACATTTCATTGACAAATGTGAGAAGAAGGATTATCATTTCGACAGTATCTTTTTTTACAGTAACACATTTTTTTCTTATTTACACTATTCTTAATTTATATTTATTAAAAAAAATTAAACTATTCTCAATCCAAATTTATTAAAATTTATTTTCTATTTTTTAGTTTGCTTTTCTATATAAAGCGTGTTTTTTAGTTTTTAAACTATTATTTATTTTTATATATGTTCCTGTGTCACACCTTGCAGTCTAAACGTAGTATCCACTAAACCGACCTATAAAGAACTATTTCCTAGTAGCTTAAAAAATCTTCCTACATACCATATATTTTTACATAAATTAATTTAAATATAAAAATATCAAAGTATCAAATTAGGTTGTTCCAAATGTTCTTTTAATAATGGGGTTGCCCTACTGGTATTTTTTAAATTTGCCGCGCTTTTTCAGTATCAACTTTCAGTAGCCAGACTATAGTATAGTTCTCTCATATGTAAGAGTCCGTCTGGGTGGGTATCACCGCAATGTCTATTTCTACCGCCAAGCAGCAGTGTGCATGCACTGTTGTGTTATGTCTCAGGATGACGAGCGCAGTGGAATGCCACACAGTACTTTGTAACTCAAGGTGGTGGATGGTGTTGCTACTGTTTATGGGTGGTCGTATCGCTTATCATCAGGCGAACGGCATGCTCGTCTCGACATTCAATGCCATAAAAAAAAACTTCATCTAGAATCTTTTGGCACTGTTGTGGTGGGACATATACCGTCTACATGGGGTGTTTCAATTTGTTGTTGTTTTTTTTTTTTTATTATTTTGTCTTCTTGTATATTTTTATTATTGTAACTGTCACCACCCAAGTTGATGCCAATAAATGTTTTTCTTACTTTAGTAATAAATTGGCTCATTTATTCAGATTAGTGTTTACTTTCATATTTTACCAAAATAAAAACATTTACAACATCTAAACATTCGCATTTATTAACCTACATCCAAAAAAGGAGGAGGTACAATTCGTGTGTTTTTTGTAATACAAGCCAGTTTCGGTCACGGCGGCCAATCTCAACGGAGATCAGCCAACGTAGGAGATATTATAGTGCACAAGTGTGTGCAATACACAGGTGCACTCGCTATTCCTTCACTCTCATAGTCCGGTGAGACGCAGACATGACCGGAGAGAGATCAGGCGCAGGGCTAACAACCGTGTGTTTTTAATACTAGTAAGAGTCGTGGTATTTCAACTTTATATTATTATTTTAACTTTATATAAATGACTAAGACAACCAGATAACTTGGACAAACTGCTGGTTGTAGGGAAAGTAGAAGGTAAAAGACCACGTGGGCGATCACCTACCCGCTGGTCTGACCAAATAAAGGCCATAACAGGACTTCGTATTGCCACTGCCCTGAGAAAAGCCGAAGATAGGGGGCATGGAGTCGAACTCCATCAAAATATTTCAAGACGGACACGACCTTCAGTGATGAAGAATATGATTAAGAGAGAAAGAAAGAAATGACTAATTGATTTTTAATTTTATTTTAATTTAATACATTCTATTCTATCATTTTAAGATTATAGTTTTAAGCTATTGCATAGCTTCTATCGCGGGCCTTGAGCGTGGAGACCGAATCCAGAAATTCCGTAACGAAAATAACTTGACATCTTTTTTATCTTACTAATATGAACCTTAAATACAATGCGTAGAAGCTATAATTCTTGAAACGAGTATATTTTTATTTATTTTATTTATTAAAGTCATTAAAACCATTTCTTACTAATCTAATATGAACCTTAAATACATTGCGTAGAAGCTATTTCCCCAGCGTTGGCACGGCACGAGTACAAAAGAATCGAACGTAACATTCTTTTTTCAAATTTCGATTTATTCTACTTTGGTTGTGATGACCATTGCATTTCCGACATTTATCAATAACAAGACTAAACGTGCGTTGCTCGCGTTTAAAAATCTACGTTATGTGGTAAGCGTAAGATCGAATTTGTGTTTAGTCAATCAAAATTTGAGATAAAAAATGCTATGCAATAGCTTTACCGCGGCAGTCTCCGAGTGCCACACGTATTTTATAAGTTTTTTAAGATTGTTAATAGTTTATATAATTATAATTAATTTTCTACTATTTGAAAATTTACTTTTAATACTTATTGGCTATATACAATTCGCATGTTGTCTTCACCTTTAATTACAATGGCATTAAGTTAGTTTTTTTTTAATAATTTAAATTTCATTCATGTATTGGTGTACAGTCAGCAGCATAAGTAGCTGAACAAATTCAAAATTTCAAATCGCCTACATACTTTTGTGTTCTTACTAATCTTGTTTTTCTCTTCACAAAAATAAAACAAAAGTTATTTACTTACCTCAAACGAAGAAAAAAAAATTCAGTTTAATTTAACGCGTATATAGGCGATTTGAATTTTTGATTTCGTACAGATATTTATGCTGCTGACTGTACATTGGTTGGTGATGAATAAAAGAAAAAAAAACAGTTGACACACTCACAAACATATGCCTGCGTCGGTTGTTGTAGAACGCGAAGTGCTTCCCGCAGAGAGGGCACTCGTACGTGGGTCTGGTGGCGGAGTGCACGCGCATGTGGAACACCAGGTTCGTCTTCTGCGTGAAGCTCTTGGTACAGCGGTCGCATTTGAACCGCTTCTCGCCGGTGTGCACCCACATGTGGTCTTTGAGGAGGGCCATGCTCTGTGAAAGGGTTCGAGGTTAGTTTACATTCATGACACACACACTCACGCTTTTTATCCTCGAAGGGGTAGGCAGAGGCCAACTAGTGGACCCACTTTTCGCCGTTATTCCGTCACTATATCGGGCACAAATTCCAGACTCTAGGCTGATACCGAATAGAAAAACCCAATATCATATAATATCGATTTACGATTTATTTTTACAAAAAAAAAAAAACTGTTTTCTCGTGAATCCGTACTGTTATGTCCCACTGAGTATATTTCCGAGTCCTATTATAGACTTTCCAAGTACCACTGTGTACTTTCAGCCACTCTGTGTAGTTTTTAAACACCCGCTGTGTACTTTTTAAGTCTCACTGTGTATTTTTTAAGTCCCACTGCATACTTTTCAACTGTCACTGTGTACTTCTTAAGTCTCATTGTGTACTTTTAGCCGTTCTGTGTAGTTTTTCAACTCCCACTGTGTACTTTTTAAGTCCCACTGCATACTTTTTCAACTGTCACTGTGTACTTTTTAAGTCTCATTGTGTACTTTTTAACCGTTCTGTGTTGTTTTTCAACTTCCACAGTACTTTTTTTAAGTTTCGCTGTGTACTTTTAGCCGCTCTGTGTAGTTTTTCAACTCCGACTGTGTACTTTTTTAAGCTGATTTTGTTCATTCTTCCTCATCAAGCTTCCTCCATACCAAATTTATACGCAGACTTTCGCATTTATAATATTGATAAGGATTTGACTTTAGTTACAGGTTGATTAAAATGAATACTCACTTGGAATATCTTCCCGC
>OX387641.1:0-15000 GCA_947568825.1 Sphinx pinastri | reverse complement strand
ACCCTGATTTGTAACCTGATTTACCTCTGCACCGTCAACCAAACACCTATACCGCACTGTACTTCGTCTTGCCGGATGTTCAAGCTTTCCGAAGGCCACAGGCTGTTCCACCCCCCGATCTCCTATCACTCGCTGGGAGTAGCCTCTCTTTACTTCGTACAGGGAGGCATTCTCCCTTGCTCGGATGTCAAGGGGCAATATTCCAGCGAGCAGTAGGGCCGAGTTTAGTGAAACCGTCCTGTAGGCCTTCGTAAGCTTCTGCGCGAAGCCCCTCTGTACGACCGCGAGCTGCTTCCTCACCCCTAGCTTTCGCGTGGCTGGAGCCCACACACTAGCGCCGTATAAAATTACTGGCTCCACTACAGCCGTGTATAGTAATTTTATGACCTCCGGCCCCAGCCCCCACTGCAACCTCGCCGCCCGGGATAACTGGTTGTAGAAAGCCACTGCCTTTCTACAGACGTCAGACACGTGGGTGTTGAATGTCAGCCCACTGTCTATAGTGATCCCCAGAATTTTGATGTATTTTGCCAGGCCGATGTCAACGCCTCCCATGTGAAGGATTGGGGAATCGTACTTAAGTTTGCGCGTTATCACCATTGCCTTTGTTTTGTGAGGTGCAAATTTAAGTTTGTTCCTGATTCCCCAATCCCTCACATAGGCCAGCGTTTCATTGGCCTGCTTTTGTATTTTTGCCATTTCCTGTCCTTCAAATGCGAGCACTACGTCGTCGGCGAAAGCTTGGCAGTAACTACCCCGTCTGTCAAGCTCGGACAGCAGTGGGTCGAGGAGCAGATTCCAGAAAGTTGGACCTCCAATGGATCCCTGTACACATCCTTTGGAGGTCCATCTCTCGAACTCCTCTCCGGAGTACCTCACTTTGACTTTTCTGCTCTCGAGGTAGCTGTCTACAACCCTTCTGATGTTTATTGGACATCCTTCCTCCGCCAGTCTGATTCTAATTGCCGGCCACCAGGCGCTATCGAAGGCTCCCTCTATATCCAATGAGATGATGACTATGATTTTCTTTTCAGACAGTTTGTCTCGTACATATTTCATTAAGACATAGAGGGAGTCCTCGGTGCTCCTTTGGGGCATAAAGCCAAACTGTCGGGGATGTGTCTTAGGGTGCAGATGCCACCTCACTCGACCCACCACCATCTTCTCCAGTATCTTCCCCATCACTGGTAACAAGCCTATAGGTCTATAGGATTTAACATTAGTATAGTCCTCCTTGGCTGGTTTACGGAGGACTATGACCGTTGCCTCCTTCCAGGTGGTCGGGAAGTGGCCTAGTTCTAGGCATTTGTTAGCCAGTGATAGGTACAATTCTGGATACTTGTGTATAGCTTGCTTGCAGATATCGGCCGTCAAGCCGTCTGCTCCAGGGGCTTTCTTGGGGTTGAAGCTTTCAGCAGCTGCAAACAATTCGTTCATTGTAAATGGGGGGTCATGAACCTCAGCATCGACTCGGTCATTTACCTTTGCGGCAGCTTCTCTTATTCGCTGATGGTCTGTGTTGTCTTCATCCGTATTGTCCTCTGGATAGAATGTTACTGCCAACAGCTTTGCCGACTCTATTGCGTTCAGGGTCTGTCCTTTGTTGGTCAATGGCAGGTCTTCATGCTTCTTGGATACTTTTCCTATGACTCTGTAGACACCGTCCCAGATGGTCTCCCTGTCTTGCTTCTGACAGAACTCCTTCCAGCTATCTATCTGTGCTTTCTTAGCTTCGCTTTCATACGTTTCTTTTGATTTCAGGTACTCATCGACGACTTTTGCTCTTCGAATCGGAGCTGCACATCGGATTCTCCTCTTTCTGGTGGTGACTTCCTGTTTCATCTTGGCGAGTTTCTCGGACCACCACGGTAAGTTCATGCTATTTTTTACTTTCCTAAGGGGTATTGCTTTATTACATGTTTTTATTACCGTTTCCATATATTTTTCAATAATTTCGTCTAATTTTGTTTTATTATTTATGCTATTTACTTCTAATTCTGTTAGGTTATTTTGTTGCATCAATTGCTCTAGGTTTTCATTAAAATAAGCCCACTTGGCCTTTTTCGTGTTATACTTTCTTGTAGTGTTCGATTTTTCTTTAGTATATTTGCCTTTACTTTTGTTGATTTTAAACGTTATCGCGTTGTGGTCCGAGCCTGCCATAGAGTCATCAACTTTCCAGTCCCTCGCCAGATTCAGGATGTCCTCTGTGCAAGCCGTGATGTCGATGTAGCTTGTGAGAAGCCTTCCGCCTCTCACTGTTTCGAAGGTTGGAGCTTTGCCGTCGTTGAGCACCTGCAATCCGTGCTCCTCCAGCATCCCTGCCATTTCCTCTCCCCTGCTATCAGTGTCCGCACTGCCCCACCACATGCTCTTCGCATTAGTGTCGCCCCCTATAAGAATGCCGCGGGGTCCCAGTTTTCCGAGTATCTTCCCCAACTGCTCCAGGTATGGCCCTATGGGTTTATCCGGCTCAAAGTAGATCGAGATAACCACCATTTCCCGGGTTCCAGTTTGGATCTTTACCACTGTGATGTTAGTCGTGGTCAGGGATGGGCACTGGGCCACCACCCAATCGTCGTTAAACACAGCAATGGCCGACTTGACGGTAGACCCCTGCGCATTTTCTTGTTGAAAGATCCTCACTCCCCGGTGGTCTCTCAATCTACCTTGGTTCCCTACATATGGTTCCTGGAGCAGCGCGATGTCGAACTTCCTCGCCCTGGCCTCCGAGAGGAATTCAATTGTTGCCAATTGTTTCCTCTGCAGGTTGGCCTGAGCGATGAAGATCGACCCCGCGTCTGTTGGTGAATTTGTCGGATCCGGGCTCCTGAGATCCACCTCAGCAATATGCTACTGTGGACCTGGCCAGGCTTTCCCACTTCCTCCTCACAGGGCATTCTGGGCTGAAGGCACTGTGCTCGGCTCCGCCGAGTCTGGCCTTCGCGCAGTTGCAGCATGACGGGGGCGTCTTAGCCATCCAGTCGGCACATTCCGACTTATGGTGAGCCCCCCCGCAGTGACTGCAGGCGTCGACCTGTTCCCGACAGAACCGCTTCCCATGCCCATAACCCAAGCATCGCGAACACTGAATCAGGGGAGATTGGTCCTCCACCCTGACTCTTTGCACGTCGATGTGGACTGCTCCCGCTTCCATGAGGCGCTTCCACATCGTCGGTGGTACTTGTATCGCCACATGGGATGTGAGTGGGTTTCTCGCCTTTCTCCTAAATTTAACCTTTAGGCTCGCGCTGTCTCCACTCACGCCCTCCAGAATGTGTTTGTTTTGTATCAGTAGTGCTCGCACTATCTCTTCATCCTTATTATGATTAAGGACATCTCTTAATAATATCATGGGTTCCTTATTTTTCATTTCTTCCAGGTTTAATCCGTCGCCTGCTTTTCTGATCCTTTCCTTAACCCTTCCGAGTTCTTCCTTAGACGTACAGCCAACTATTATTTTCCTGTCTTTTGCCTTTCTGATCTTATCTATCTGCAGACCTTCTTCTCTTGCATTAAGAGTAGTCCTGATTTTCTCGAAGACTTCCTCTCCTGTATCTGCCTGGTCCGCGGAGGTAATCACTACAGAGTGCATTTCTACTTCTTTGAGCTCTCTCTTCCTTGGACCAGCCGCAACATTTGCGTAACTCCTTCCCTCTTTCCATTCTTCTCTTTGTTTCTTAATCTCTTCGTTTAATTTTTCCATTTCCTGTCTGCTCTTTTCCAGTAGTTGGCTGTGTTCGTCAATTTTTCTTAACAGCTCTATTTCCTGTATATCCATTTTCTTTACTATTCCTGCATCCTGTTCTCCAGTCTTGCCTGGGTCAATTTGCTCTTCCGCCTTTTTCTCCTTCTTTCCTTGCTTTATACTCTCTTCCTCACTTTCCTTAACCAATCTGTAGAGCCTCTCTGTTGCCACCATTACGTCAGTCTTTATTTCCGTTTTGAGGTTTCGACTGGCGTTTATTTGCAACTTTATTTTCATTAAGCAAGCTTTGGCCTCGGCTGTCCTACTCACGTGCCCCGGGCTCTCCCGTGGCGGCGTCGCAGCAGTAGGGGCTGGGGCCGACGTCTTTCTTTCCAACCCTTTTGTCTCAGTTGGAGCACCTTTGGATCTCAGTTTCACCGGAGCGGCGGCGCTGGTTCCTTCTGATCTTTCGATCTGGGATTCCAAACTCCGCCGTGCCTGTGCGACCGTGACCTGTCTGGTCTCCTTCGGGCTGCCTCTTTCGGGTGTTTTTCTTTGCGGCATTTGTTCTTTGGCAGGGGTTCGGAAACCAAACATGTTATTGATTAGGACTGGAGGTCCTTAGGGGAATGCGTCAATAATAAGATTCTCTACAAGTGTAAACGGCTTGTAGAGAGCCAACAATTTTAAAACTAGGTCGTCTACCAGAGACGATGTCAGTGAGATAATGAAGCAGCTCGTGTGGTCAAGATACTGCTGTCTAAGATGACTTTGCACACCTATACAGTGTGCTGTCGACTTATCTAATTCTAATTATAAAGCTTATATATAATTGTACAGTAGGAAATAGCTTAAATCTACGTCAAAATCCCACTTACACACTTTACAAAATGTAGAGTCACAAAATAGTTTTAAACTCTATGTAGAGTCTGTCACTCGATTGGTCTTTCTATACTGATTCCAACGAGACCAAGCACGGGCACTTTATCTCCAAAATTGACCGAGTTACGGAGGTTTAAAGTATTCCAATATGGCGGACCAAATTACAGTTTATTCTATAATTCCGTCTAGAATTGTCCGAAAGTACCCGAGTTTGGGCTCGTCTAAATCGCTATGCCTTTGCGCATGCGCCCGTGTAACTTAGAGCTCAAAATATTTTGGATATTTTGGGGCTGTTTTTAGAGTCTAATTTTATAGATCTAGTCAGTAAGGGATGCCCATCCAAAACCGCGTGTCTCTACGACAAATTTTGACCAAGATATTGGGGTTTGAAAAATTTCAAGATGGCGACCAATTTACAAAATTTTTGGTAACTTCGTTGTTTTTAGTCGTAAAGTGCCCGTTCTTGGGCTCAAAATTTGTGAAATTTAACTGACTCTTCAATTATGAAGAGAGATTTGATAAATATATGATATATTTACATAAATGTTGAAAAAACCTCTAAAAATTAAATTTCTCTGAAACTAAACATGATAAAATTTTGGAAAAAATTTTGAAATTCTTAGAAACTAATTCATTATTTAACTGAAATCAAAGAAATGACGGAATCCGGTTATTTCATTGACCACGTGCTTTTTCCAAACTTGTTTTTTTGCAAATTTCTCAAAAACTACTGGCGAGAAAAATCTGAAACTTTGGTCGATTGTTCTATATATGAAGTCCTTTAAGATAAAATTTTAAAATATACGTGTCAATGATCTTGTTACGGAGTTATAATTAATTGAAATTTTTGTTTTTTACAATTTTCCAAATTTTCACTTACTGTACTAAAGTTATTCTATTTTCTTCTAGTTTTTTGGTGCCTCCCTGCTGCTCTCTATGCGCCGCAGCTAATCCAGGTGTCAAATGTTGCCGCACGAAGCCAGAAGTGGGACCTCGTGGCCACGTGGTAGTTGTTTTTTTGTCAATATCTCCGCGGAACCTGATCGGCTCGCGGAAACTGATGTGTCGTTAGATGCGTCTTCTTGGTGCCTACACGATGGTATAATAAAATCGATATATTAGCGATCGCGTTTCCGAGCGAATCACCAAAAACCACTTTTTATTTTCAAAGTTTGAGGTTAGTCCCCCTGTGTACTTCAGGGGTGCGTGTCCGAATAATTTGGACAGTCCAGGTGTGTAGCACTGATCTTTCCGCACAAAATGAGGTATTTCACGACACTTTCCGATCACTTTTACTATTTTTAACGAATTTTTTCGCACGGAGCTCTTGCAAAACGATGCTCTCTCGGTCACGGATCGAGCGCAACTGGTTAGGTTAGGTTAGGTTAGGTTAGGTTAGGTTAGGTTAGGTTAGGTTAGGTTAGGTTAGGTTAGGTTAGGTTAGGTTAGGTTAGGTTAGGTTAGGTTAGGTTAGGTTAGGTTAGGTTAGGTTAGGTTAGGTTAGGTTAGGTTAGGTTAGGTTAGGTTAGGTTAGGTTAGGTTAGGTTAGGTTAGGTTAGGTTAGGTTAGGTTAGGTTAGGTTTTTTTTTTTTTTTTTTTTTTTTTTTTTATAGTGAGGCTCTGCGCCTCACCCTCGTTCCCCCTATCCAGGACAAGGGAAGTTTTATATAATTTTTATTTCTTTACTTTTTATGTGTTTTTTTACATTTTTTTCTTTGAACTTAATATTTTACTGCTCTTATTTGCTACCGAACATTATTACTTTCTGTCTATTCTTAATTTTACGTTATCCTAGGTCACTTATTAATCTTATGTCTATTTACTTAATTAGTACATATGTTCTTACTTTTATCTTATTACTAGTCTTATATAATAATTATTATATAGCTAGCAATTATTCCTACTTATTCCTATTATTTACCTTAGTTACTATGTTCTTACAATATTTTATAAACTTATGTACTATGTTTTTATCTAAAATTATCTTAGGTATACTATCTAATGTTAATTCTATTCCTATTTCTACTTCTATGTCATAGCGTTCTTTGGCATGGATGGGACAACCGAGTAGGAGGTGTGGGACCGTCTCCTCAACGTCAGGGTCACACAAGCACGCCGAGCTCTCCTTGCACTTGAATCGGTGCAAGTACTCAGAGAACCCGCCGTGCCCAGTGAACACCTGCGTAAGGACAGGATCCAGGACGATCCGTCTGACGACCCTGTGCGCCTCGACGGCGTCCGGAAAGAACAGCTTCGTTACCGAAGCCGTCTCTCCGTCCGCGTATCTCCGGCTCCATTCGCCAATAGAGTCCTGACGGATCTGTCTCTTGACGAATGAAACCGGACACTTGTCGTAATGCGCACGGGTCTTCAGATGCTGTGCGGCCTCTTTAGCGAGCACGTCCGCCCTCTCGTTTCCCTCCAACCCCACGTGTGCCTTCACCCAGAAAAATTTAATTTTCTGGGTGCGTTGCTCGGCTACTTTTAACATTTTATTTATTTCGAACGCTATGGGGTGGAGAGAATCACCTCTGGTGATGACGTCGAGGGCAGACCTGGCATCGCTAAAGATGCCGCACGTAGGAAGCCCGCTTCGGAGCGCCTCCTCCACGGCTTTCCGGAGGGCGAGAAGCTCAGCCTGGTAGACGGAGCAGTACGACTCCAGCCGCAACTTTCTGGTACTCGTCTCGGCGGCGCCGTTCCATATGGACAGCGCCGCTCCGACTTTCCCATCAATTTTGCTTCCGTCGGTGAAGATGCTAAGACCCTCACCGACGTGCTGGGCCAGTTCTGCCCCGTCCACCAAGCATTCAAACGTCCCGCTCCTCCGTTCCGCCGGGTGGTCCAAACTGGTGAAGGCTACAGGCGCCTCTATCTCCCGATCACCTACCACTCGCTGAGAGTACCCCCTCTTGACCTCGTAGAGGAGTGCGGTTTCCCTCACTCTTATGTCAAGGGGGAGTATCCCCGCGAGCAATAGGGTCGAGTTGAGAGAGGCGGTCCTGTATGCCTTCGTCAGCTTCTGCGCAAAGCTGCGCTGGATCGCTCCGAGCTGCTTCCTGATGCCTAGTTTCTGGCTAGCGGGAGCCCACGCGCTGGTCGCGTAGAGGATGACGGGCTCAACCGCTGCCGTATAGATCGTCCTGATAACCTCCGGTCCCAGCCCCCACTGGACTTTGGCTGACCTTGCGAGCATTTTGTAAAGGTTTGCGGCCTTCCCGCAAGCCTGCGTCACGTGACTGTTAAAGGTTAGTTTCCGGTCTATTGTCAGGCCAAGCAACTTTATTTCGTTGGACAGGCCAATGGTTAGGTTAGGTTAGGTTAGGTTAGGTTAGGTTAGGTTAGGTTAGGTTAGGTTAGGTTAGGTTAGGTTAGGTTAGGTTAGGTTAGGTTAGGTTAGGTTAGGTTAGGTTAGGTTAGGTTAGGTTAGGTTAGGTTAGGTTAGGTTAGGTTAGGTTAGGTTAGGTTAGGTTAGGTTAGGTTAGGTTAGGTTAGGTTAGGTTAGGTTAGGTTAGGTTAGGTTAGGTTAGGTTAGGTTAGGTTAGGTTAGGTTAGGTTAGGTTAGGTTAGGTTAGGTTAGGTTAGGTTAGGTTAGGTTAGGTTAGGTTAGGTTAGGTTAGGTTAGGTTAGGTTAGGTTAGGTTAGGTTAGGTTAGGTTAGGTTAGGTTAGGTTAGGTTAGGTTAGGTTAGGTTAGGTTAGGTTAGGTTAGGTTAGGTTAGGTTAGGTTAGGTTAGGTTAGGTTGGGGTGCGAAGTCAGGAAACCTCCACGCGGTGCACCCTGGGCAACGGCGCGTCGATCACGTTGATCGGCGCGACGGCTGATATCCTGACAACAGTTGGTTGGCGGTCGTCGTCTCTTGCGGCGGCCGTCGTCTTGTTTTTGGTGGGCCTGTTCATCGGGCGACTCCCGGTTCTGTCCTGGGGGTGTCGACGGGCTCGGTGTGCGCTCACCCCGCCCCGAGCAGGCAGTGGGGGGGAACCTTTCTCTCCCGCTGTCGCCGTCGCAGATCGTAATCCGGTATGGAGGTCCGTGGTTATGTCTCGCGCTCCTGCCGGACCGAGGGTCTTGGCTTAACCGCCCGGACCGTGAGGGAGAAAACCTCTATAAAAAGTTACCCCGAATCCCAAGCGGCGGCGCACCGCGAGGGGATGCATGGCCGATGGGTAGTTCGGTCTCGAGTGCGACCCCCGCCAGAGTACCTGCCGACCCTCTTGGCGGGTTACGTTAGGCTTACCCAGGTACAGGGGGCACTGCCTGGGTGGACTTTTATTTCCCCCATACTCGTGGGAACCATAATGGAATCAATTATACAACAACCTATTATACTTTTGACGAAGTTGCCTCCTCCTGCTTCAGATTCTGGGGTAGGAGCGGCGGAGATCGAAGGGTGCAAGCCCGACGATGGTTATGCGGTGGAGGAGAATATGGGCTCGAAGCCCACAGAGGTGGAGGTCGAATTCACTCGGCCACTTGATATGATTATCGACTCAGAGTCGAGCGAAAGCGGTTCATCGGTACGGAGCAAAAGGCTCTGGAGGAGACACTCTCAGCGCTCCCGGGACAGCTGTTCGCTCCTCACCAGCGACACAGACGAGCCAGCGTCTAAGTTGCAGACGACCGACGGTCGTGGTAGGGGTCGTCCGCTCCCAGTTGCCAATTACGTCGGCATAAAGAAGACTCAGAGAGAGCGCGATAAATTAAAGCGCGAAGAGGCACGCCAAAAGGCGGAAAAAGAATTGGCGAAGCAAATCTGCTTTATAAATGACGCAACGCCCTCGAAACCTGTGTTGGTGGAGATGGATGTTTCCCGTCCAGTACTCCGAGAGGATTTACGACAGTGCGGACAGATTGTCAAGTCCGTGGTGAAAAAGTCTGGCAATTTAAAGGGCACTAGTCAGAAAGCCCTTAACGTTGTTACAGATACCATAGCCAAATATGTCGAACAGCCTGAGTCCGCCATGGTCACATGCCTCGAAGGGGAGGTGAAGAAGTGGCGGGAAAACAGTTCCCGCCTTGAGACTGCAGTTAAACAACTGCAGGAGGAGAACGCCTCCCTCCGTCTTCGTGTGGATGAGCTAGAGGCAGCTGCGAGCAAACGCCCAACAGAAGAAATGCTCGCAGTTATGGAGGCAAGATGGCAGGCCAGGCTGGAGTCGGTGCTGCAAGGGCCAGCTCCAAGGCCGCCGTTGGCGCATGAGCGACGGCCTACTCCTGGGGATATCTCCCTCCCAGTACAGGGTGGATTTGTGGGTGGAGCTCCCCAACCTACCTCTGTTAAGGGGAAAGGTAAGGGGAAGGGGAAGAGTTCGGCCCAGTCCACCCCCTCCATTCCCGCTCCCGTGGCTGGGCCCTCTACTGCACAACCACAGGTCATCGCTGGGTCTTCAAAAGAGTCGACTACTGCGTCTTCTATGCTTGCCAGGGAAGACAAGCAGAGAGCTGCACAACCAGCACAGACAAGACGCATGTCAAAGCACCAGAAGAGTGCTAAGAAAGGGTCAGTACACACAGCGAAAGCTGCACCAGAGCCCCGCCCATTGCCGCCAGCCCCAGTGTCCATGGACACAGAATGGACGGTTGTGGTGGGAAAGAAAAAGAAGCCCAGGTCCGGGACGACACCGGCGGCTAGTTCACAGCCACCACCGCGCCGGGCTGAGCCCAAGCTCCGCCCACCACGCTCTGCGGCCGTCATAATTTCTCTGACGCCGGCGGCTGTAGCAAAAGGGCTTACATACGCCAAAGTCCTGACAGAGGCGCAGGGAAAAGTTGACCTTACCGGCCTTGAGATTTCAAGACTCAAGCCAAAGTTTGCGGCCACGGGTGCCCCTATGTACGAGGTACCCGGGGCCAACTCTGAAGAGAGGGCCGACTCCCTCGCCAATAGGCTGAGGGAGTGTTTCAGTGGGTCGGAGGACGTCCGAATATCCCGGCCCACAAAAACCGCGGAACTGCGGCTGACAGAGCTGGACTATACAGCCACTCCTGAATCAGTCGCAGCGGCCCTCTCTAAGGCCGGTGAGTGCGCCGTAGAAGTTGTAAAGGTCGGGCAAATTCGTCCCGACCGATCGGGTGTGGGCACAGCGTGGGTGAAAATGCCCATCAAGGCGGCTCAGAAGGTCAAGGCGGGCCGCCTTCGTATAGGGTGGACGGTGCCTCGAGTGACGGTGCTCGAGGCGAGGCCCATGCGGTGCTTCCGGTGTCTGGAGTCCGGGCACGTCCGGGAGCGCTGTGACTGCGCAGTGGACCGCAGTACGTTATGCTACCGCTGCGGTCACGCGGGCCACAAGGCCCGCGAGTGTAACGCCATGCCAAACTGCGTGGTCTGCGCGGCTTCCGGAAAGCCCGCTGGGCACCAACTCGGAGGGAAGGCATGTCCTGCCTCCTCCCGCCGCAACCGACGTCGCCCCTCGCGTAGACGTGCTACTGACGCTGTGGCTTCAACCCAGCCTCAGACAGCGAACCCACCGCAAGAAGTGGCCGTGATGGACGTAGTAGAAGAGATCGCCCAGTAATGGACCTAAAGTTCCTCCAGGCGAACATCAACCACTGCGCCCGCGCCCAGGACCTGTTGTCTCAAAGCCTGGCGCAGTGGTCGGTGCAAGTGGCCGTGGTTGCCGAGCCGTATTTCGTCCCGCCCAGGGATAACTGGGCTGGGGACCTCGACGGTTCGGTGGCCATCATCACCCAGGGTGCCGCTGGCTCCCCGCCCTTCGAAAAAGTAGCGAAGGGCCAGGGATGCGTCGCGGCTCTGTTGGGAGACGTATGGGTTGTAGGAGTTTATTTCTCTCCCAACAGACCCCTCTACGAGTTCGAGTCTTTTCTCGTTCGACTGGGGGCCCTGGTGGAGCAAGGCCAACCTCACCCGGCGATAGTTGCCGGCGACTTCAACGCCAAATCCGTGGTCTGGGGTTCGCCGGCGACAGACGTTCGCGGTGAGGTCCTGGAGGACTGGGCGATCTCTGTCGGCCTGGTCGTCCTGAACAGGGGGTCGGTGGATACGTGTGTGCGGCACAACGGCGGGTCTATTGTGGATCTGTCGTTTGCGAGCCCCGCCGTCGCACGTCGTGTCCGGGGCTGGAGAGTCCTCGTGGGCGTGGAGACGTTGTCGGACCATCGCTACATCAGGTTCGACGTCTCCGCGTCTTCGAGTGTCCAGCCCAGTGGTGTACCGAGTGCCCCGAATCAGGACGGCCCGCGGTGGGTTTTACGTCGCCTCAACAAAGAGGCCCTAGTGTTGGCCGCTCTGGTCGTGTCGTGGCTCCCCGTGCCGGACGGGCCGGTACGGGTCGAGCAGGAGGCGGAGTGGTTCGGGGTGGCAATGTCGGACGTTTGCGACGCCGCCATGCCCCGGGCCCTCCGCCGTTCGCCGCGGCGGCAGGTGTACTGGTGGTCGGCGGAGCTTGCGCAGTTGCGCGAGTCTTGCGTTGCTGCGCGCCGTCGATACGCCAGGCATCGCCGTCGCCGAATAAGAAGTGAAGATCACGCAGACCAGGAGCGGCAGCTCTATGGCCTCTATAAGGAGGCGAAGAGAGCGCTGCGGGTGGCCGTTCACAGGGCCAAGGTCGCGGCGAGGAAGGAGTTCCTGGAGACTCTCGACGGTGACCCGTGGGGGCGCCCCTATCGCTTGGTGATGAACAAGCTTCGCCCAGCGGCGCCCCCACTGTCGCAGAGTCTCCGGCCAGACTTGCTGGCCAACGTCGTCGCGGCCTTGTTTCCGGCCACCGTGGAGACCACTCCTCCACCGATGGCGCCACCGGACGTGGCGTCATCGTCGTACGAGACTTCGGCAAGGGATATCCCGGAGGTTTCGCCCGCGGAAATGCGGGCGGCAGTGCTTCGGCTGCGGAGCAAAAACACGGCCCCAGGGCTCGATGGCATCCCCGGAAGAGCCTGGGTGCTAGCCCTCGAGCACCTGGGTCCGAGGCTCCGCAGTTTGTTCTCCGCCTGTTTGGAGCAGGGCGTCTTCCCGGCACGTTGGAAAACCGGGAAGCTCGTCCTGCTGAAGAAAGAAGGACGACCCGCAGAGTCGCCGTCGGCCTACCGGCCCATCGTGTTGCTCGACGAGGTCGCCAAACTTTTCGAGCGCATCCTTCATGCTCGCCTCGTCGAGCACCTTGAGAGGGTCGGACCAAATTTGGCCGACGAACAGTTTGGATTTAGGAGGGGACGTTCTACCGTCCACGCGATTCTGCGGGTGAAGGCACAGGCGGAGGAAGCAGTGGCCGGAGGCAGCGTAGTTATTGCTGTATCGTTGGATATCTCCAACGCTTTCAACTCGCTGCCCTGGCCCTGCATCCACGAGGCACTGCGGTACCACGTGGTGCCGCCCTATCTCCGGCGTCTGGTGCACGCGTACCTTTCTGACAGGGACGTGGTGTATCCGGGTGCCGATGGGTGGCACCGAAGAGCGATGTCGTGCGGTGTTCCACAGGGCTCGGTCTTAGGCCCTCTCTTGTGGAACATCGGGTACGACTGGGTCCTCCGTGGTACCAATCTCCGGGGCGTCGGCGTGACATGTTACGCCGACGACACGCTAGTTACAGCGACTTCTGGGACCTTCCAGGATGCCGCAATTCTGGCGGCGGCGGGCACCGGCGACGTCGTGAGTCGCATCCGACGTCTAGGGTTGAAGGTGGCCCTTGAGAAAACCGAGGCCATTTGTTTTCACAGGCCTCGGAAAGGGCCACCGGCCGGTGCCCACATCGTTGTTGAGGGGGTGCGGATTCCCATCGGCAAGAACATGAAGTATTTGGGTTTGATTCTGGATAGCCGATGGGAATTTCGCACCCATTTTGAAAAGATGCGGACAAAACTGTCCCGGGCAGCGGGCGCTCTTTCTAGCCTGCTGCCCAACCTGGAAGGTCCTGGTGTCCCTTGCCGAAGGTTATACCACGGAGTCGTGCGGTCCATGGCCCTGTATGGCAGTCCAGTTTGGGCTGATTCCCTGAGCAACCGTTGCGTCGCGCTCTTGCGCAATCCTCAGCGTGTAGTGGCGCAGCGGGCGATCAGGGCATACCGCACGGTTTCGTACGAGGCGGCTTGTATGTTGGCCGGATTTCTGCCCTGGGATCTGGACGCCGAATCCCTGTCCGATGCCTTTTATTGGCGGGAGGAGGCGTTCAGTCGCGGGCAGCGTCCGGCCCTGAAGGAGGTGGAGGCCATGAGGGCCTCCTTACGGCGAGCCGCCGTGGAGGAGTGGCGTCTCAGGCTGGAGGCCCCGTCAGCGGGGCTCAGGGTCGTAGCGGCAGTGCGCCCGGTCTTTGCCGAGTGGCTGGACAGGCGCCACGGCCCGGCTACGTTTCGGTTGACACAGGTACTCACCGGGCATGGTTGCTTCGGTGAGTATCTGTGTCGTATCGTAGGCACAGAGGTGTCGGCCGTGTGTCACCATTGTGACAACTGCCCGCTGGATACGGCCCAACATACATTGGAGTTTTGCCCAGCCTGGGACGAGGAGCGCAGCGCTCTCAGAGCAGTCGTCGGAGGAGATCTCTCGCTGCCGGCCGTGGTCGCTTCCATGGTCGACAGTCGGGAGGCCTGGCGTGCGGTGGCCCACTTCTGCGAGGTGGTCCTCTCGCAGAAGGAGAGTGCCGAGAGGGATCGGGAGCGCGAGGATCCCTCCCGCCGCCAGAGGAGACGAAGGAGGCGCCGGGTGGACGACTGACCGGCGTCTCCCGCCCTGTGGATTGGGGGCGTTTGGAGAATTCCACCACGGTATCCCCTGCCTGTCGTAAAAGGCGACTAATAGGGGCCACCGGGGGTCGCGGGCGGGCGGCAGGGGGCCGTCCGTCTTAAGTTTTGTGTTCCTTTTAGCACATTGTTGCGACCCCCGTGATGGACGGCAGCGTGGAAGGTAGGCCTCACGCTGCCGTAGACGCTGAGAGCGTCCTTCGGTGCGCGGGGGCTTCTGAGCCCCCCCCACAACAGGAGACGGGCCGCACCAGGCGGCACCGCGCAGGGGCGGCTGCGGACGACAACTTAGATACTTTTCGTCCGAGGAAGCCCGCAGCCGTCCCTAATGCGCCGAAGATGGCCACCGCGGAGTTTTAGTTGGTATGCCGTGCGTTGTACATAGGTTAGGGACTCGGCCCGGCGGTCGCCCGACGTTTTCCATCTCTCCGGGCGGCTCAACGCCGGGTCGTAAGGCACGGTGAACCCAACATAACCGCTCGGTCGCCCCCCACGAAGGCCGGGCGGTAGTGGTAAAGCACTTTCTCCGCGAAACCAAAAAAAAAAAAAAAAAAAAAAAAAAGGTTAGGTTAGGTTAGGTTAGGTTAGGTTAGGTTAGGTTAGGTTAGGTTAGTTAGGTTAGGTTAGGTTAGGTTAGGTTAGGTTAGGTTAGGTTAGGTTAGGTTAGGTTAGGTTAGGTTAGGTTAGGTTAGGTTAGGTTAGGTTAGGTTAGGTTAGGTTAGGTAGGTTAGGTTAGGT